>JACYXH010000142.1:150000-305000 GCA_026745465.1 Lota lota
CCCTGTGGCTCCTCCCACTCAGACCAAGGACGCCCTGTTCACCATCCTGAAGGACCTCCGCCCGGACGACCGCTTCAACTTCCTCAGCTTCTCCAGCAAGGTGAAGGTGTGGCAGCCGGGCCGCCTGGTGCCCGTCACGCCCCTCAACGTGCGCGACGCCAAGAAGTTCATCTACACGCTGGCGCCCACCGGAGGTGAGACCCCCACCCCTCCATCACCACCACATCCCCCCACAACCCAACCCTTCATGCATCACGACATGCAACAAGCATCACACAAAGCTTTATAGTAAATTCACTTGAAGGTCACCAATTCAATTTATGGTAAATTCCATAGGGTTCCGTCATTGATGGCTTGCAAGCCATTTTGATACAGTTGATTGAGCTTTGGGTTGGGATCTGATTGCTATCAACTTGTCAACAATCACTATGAGGTGTGTCAATCACTATGTCTGCCGCGGAGGACCGATCATTGGAGGATAGTTGTGCCACGTAAAGTTTAAATATTCAGATGTTGTATTTCCCCTAAGGAATGGGTTTGCATAGGTTTTATCGGGCCCAACGCCAAGAGGATATTTTTTGGAAAACGTTTTAAGATTGGAGGGCCAGGAATCTTGGCAGGAGGGAAGACATAGACCAGCTTTTGCTAACACAATTCAGAAAGAGGCTAATATCCACAAATGACGTTACTGTGTGTGTGTGTGTGTGGGGGGCGCTGTGCAGAACACAAACAGTTCTATACCTTCCCACTCCTCCTTACCCATCGTTCCACGCCACTCGTAACCGCTCCCACCCCCAGGCACCAACATCGACGAGGCCATCCAGACGGGCTCGGTGCTGCTCAGGGACTTCCTGACGGGCCCGGACGCCAGCCAGAACAGTGTGTCGCTCATCATCTTCCTGACCGACGGGCGGCCCACGGTGGGCGAGGTCAAGTCGCCCTCCATCCTGGGCAACGCGCGCAAGGCCGTGCAGGAGAAGTTCTGCGTCTTCACCATCGGCCTGGGGAACGACGTGGACTACCGGCTGCTGGAGCGCATGGCGCTGGAGAACTGCGGGATGATGCGACGCATCCACGAAGACGCCGACGCCAGCGCCATGCTCAAAGGGTAAGGGGCGCCGCGGGTTCGATTCCTCAAGGTGTTTTTTGTCTTTTTTTGTCTGAGGAACATTTGATTCCAGATTGAGGTCCAGATTGTTTCCATTGCGAAAATCTCCCTAATGCATGTAACTTTGACTCCACATTTAGTCAAATTGTTTTTAAACTTTGAAAGAGTACAATCAATACTGCACCAACTTTTGAATGTTAAGTGTGGCATGACCAGGCTTCCAGAAAGACAAACGGGTAGCAGCCAGCTAGGCTTAGTCATTTGTTGTTCAATAATCAAGTGCTTATGAGTCAATGTTATTTAAAAGTCGCGGAAACTAAAATATAGCGTTTGCTGTTTAACTGAAATGACTCAATATAACTACTTTCTAATCACTTTTGTTGTGACTACTTTCACAACTCCGCATTGTTAAAATGTCAAATGACATATTCACAAACAAATACATACAGTACATTTGCAAATGTTAACTTTGAGGACAAACGACTTAGCGATTCTCTTTTCTACACCATATTTGTGTAATACATTTCCAATTGAGCAATGAATCCCTCCTTAATCCTTCACGATCCACCTCAATGTGTTCATTCTCATCCCCGTCCGTCTGTCTCTCGTCACACGGGCGCTAGAAGGGGACTTTAGATGTGCTGGTGCTGACAACCTACTTCTTTAATCAATGTCAACATGGCGTCATCAGAAGAGTATCTACTGCTTCCCCCCCCCCCCCCCCCCCCCCCCCACACACACACACACACATCCACACACACACACACATTCTTTCTTTACCCCTAACGCAATCCATCCGTCAATCTCATACATCGACACAGAAATACAAGCACATTCACACACACACACACACACACACTCACGTATTTACTCAATTGAGGTAGGAATGTGTGTGTGTGTGTGTGTGTATTTGTTGTGAACAATCCATGTTTATCTGTTAATCAGATGCTTGACAGATTCCAGAGATAAAATACGGTGGTCGCGGTACAGCAAACACGCTGTTTAAGCAGGTGAGCTGGTGTACCGTCGCTTTGAACAAGGACGGACGATAAAGAGAGGAGAGAGAGGCAGAGGGAGAGGGAGAGTGAGAGAGAGAAACAGACAATGAGCTCACGTTCATGTGCTCCCCATTAACACTCGCTCACGTAATCTCCTCCTCGCATCGGTATCAGTCACTTAACCTCCTCCCCTCTGTCATCGACTGTGAACGTTGGAAGAAACTGGGAAGCGTTTCGATGGTTACGTTTAACACCGTGGTTTTTGATGCCTAAAGCTTGCACACTGCCCCAATAAACACCAACCCCCAACCTTGAATGGTGGCCGAAGTTGGCCAGTAGCGATTCCACATTTTCGCCAACAAAGGATTATCCGACAACAGCCCACGACCACCAGCGGGTATGTCACACTGGCCTAACGTTGGTGTTTGTTGGTGTTTGTTGAGGGAGTCGTCAAGCACCTCAATAGTGAACCCCTTCAGCTGTTCAGTGTGATCAACAGGTAGGGCATGGCGTTAACACTGCCAGGGTTAGGGGTTCGATTCCCACTGTTTAATTATGTATGCAGTGTTGTAAGACACTTTGGATTAAAGTATCCAACTAAATGGCACATACATGACAGATCTCTGCTGGTTCTCAGGCGTCTTGCCTTATCCACCGGTGTTACCGGATTTACCGTCATTCCCTTGTGGTTCACCGCTCCACCCGCAGCTTCTACGACGAGATCGGCACGCCGCTGCTGTCCGACATCCGGATCAACTACACGGAGGACTCGGTTCAGTACGTCACCCAGAACCTCTTCACCAACTACTTCAACGGCTCCGAGATCGTGGTGGCCGGCCGGTTGACCAACCGGAGCGCAGAGTCCCTCCACGTGCAGGTGACCGCCAGCAGCAGCGACAAAACCATCGTCCTGGAGACGGACGTTCCGCTGCGGCGACGCCAGGAGGAGACGGAGCGGCACGTGAAGGCGGCGGTCGCGGCGGCGGCGGTGAGCGCCCATGCACCGGGCAGCGGCGGTACCGGCGGCGGTGGCGCCGGTGGTGGGGGGTCAAGGGTCACGAGTGCTCCGTCGTCGACGCCGGTGGGGGGTGCGTCGGCGGGGGGTGCGTCGACGGGGGGGGCGTCGGCGGGGGGGCCGTCGACGTCGCCGGAGGAGGACTTTGTGGAGCGGCTGTGGGGGTTCCTGAGCATCAAGGAGGGACTGCGGTCGCGGCTGCGCAGCCAGACTAGCGGCGAGCGGGAGGATCACACGCGGCAGGCCACCGACCTCGCCCTGGCCTACAACTTCCTCACGCCGCTCACCAACCTGCTGGTGGAGAAGCCCCAGGTGCTGGCCAACGGCTCCATGGCCCCCCCGCAGCCCCCCACCGCCGCCCCTTCTTCCAAGAACCATGGTCCCAAGGGACCGGCCAATGAGCTGCCAGATGTGGCGGAGGAGGAGGAGGAGGAAGGGGAGGAAGACCTGCCCCGGGGTGACAACAGGAAGCCGGCAAGAAGCCAGGGTGCTGCTCCTGGAAACGCTATAGGTAACGCTATACATTCTTTAAGATAGATCTGACCTGGTCATGGCTGACAATGGCTGTGATTGGTCGATGTTACTAACCTCATCCTAACCTTAATCATCCCGATCTAACACAAACAGCCAAACCGTTTATAACATAACCACGGCCAATCGTGAGCTCACTCAGTCACTCAAGAAGTGGGATTAGACAGGATATCAATGGAGAAAAGGAATGATAGCAGATGGAGTATCAAATAAGTAGTTCTCAGTCTGCATGGGTTGTCAATGGGAGAAGTTAATATCCACTCTGTCCTCGTAGGTGGTGTAGTGAAGAGACCGGCCAAGAAATCCATCACCTTCACCAAAACATCAGGTGAATACATTGCATTATTTCTCTCTCTCTCTCTCTCTCTCTCTCTCTCTCTCTCTCTCTCTCTCTCTCTCTCTCTCTCTCTCTCTCTCTCTCTCTCTCTCTCTCTCTCTCTCTCTCTCTCTCTCTCTCTCTCTCTCTCCCTCTCGGTCATGCAGCCTGCAGCCCCTTGATTTCGTTCTTTCGTCTTTGCAGTTCTGAGGCACCTTTGGGAGGGTTGGAGGGTGAGAGGGTGGGTGGGTGTGTAGGTGGGTGTGGGGAGAGCGCTTGGACATGAAAGCCAGATGAGAGTGGAAGTGTTCAGTAGAAGGAGCTCTCTCTCTCTCCCTCTGTCTCTCTAGTCTAAACTCTGTGGAGTACAAGAGCCTGTAATTTGGATGCTTGGCAAACAGACGGTAGCGGCAATCACAATCACATGGCGTGGGGGTGGGGTGTGTGTGTGTGTTTGGAGTGGGGGGACTCTGAAAACCAGGAAGGTGGCACTTTGAAAACACATCGTCAAGGAGAGTTGGGGGTGGGGGGGGGTGGGGGTTGACGTGGGAGTCCTCCTGTGCACTTATTCTGGTGCTTCCTCGGTGTAAAGACAGAGGATGTCGTCGGAGGTAGCGAGCGGTTTAGCAGGTTAGGGGGTGCTAATGACCCCGTCATTACGCGCGTGCTCTCTCATCAACATCGCATCTCACCTCATCCCAGCCGGTTCTCAGGGGACTGGAGAAGAAGAGCTCCCGGCAGGGTTACGCACTGAAACACACCATTAGTCCCCTTCACAGCACTTTGGACTTTGGCTTTGAGTTTCACAGTTTAAGGCCAAATTAGAGAAAATGTATTCTCTGTTTCTTAGGTATTTAGACACGTTATTGAGCTCTGCCAAACTGCCGTTGACGGCCAAATGTCAAATGCCATTCTCGGCAGCATTTTTCTTTTTTTAGTCAAATGGTAACTGAAGAGTAGTAGAGTAGCGGCTGTGTAAGATGAAAAACTGAACTTGTTATTCCAGCTTTGCTCTTGTCAAACCGACTGGATGAATTCTGACTGCTTGTAGTTCACATTTCAGTGCCGCTTGTATATACAATTTTAATCCTCAAAGTTTAGTTTTTTTCCCCCGCTCCCAGCCGATGGGGACCCCCACTTTGTGGTGGAGTTCCCCCAGAGTAAACTCACCGTGTGCTTCAACATCAACGGAGAGCCCGGACACGTCCTCCGCCTCGTCTCCGATCACAAGCACTCAGGTAACCCTGACCCCCCCACCCCACACCACCAACAACCCCTTGATGACCTCTCCAGCCCTAAGGCCATTCGAATTCAAATGCAACTAAAGGATAACCCTTTAAGACGGAGCATCTTGTTTTTTCACGGGGGTCTGTTAAAAAGAGCCTGAAAGGTTTTAGTTGTATGTTCGTTGGACCCTACCCATTCAATGAGAACCACACTGACAAATGTGTCTTGTGTTCGTTACTCCTTAAAAGCCAAACCCAGGGTCGATTCCGACCTACGGTCCTATGCAACGTATCATCCCCTCTATTCTTCAATCCACTATACTGTCTGTCTCCATGGCCCTCAACTTAAAAAGGCACACAAAATCCCATAAAAAAACAAATAAAAAAACACTCATTCTTCAAGAGCAACTCTGCTCGGCCATGATTGTAGTTGTTTTGTCACTTTCCTCCCCTCAGGGGTGACGGTGAACGGGAAACTCATCGGCGCGCCGGCGCCACCCGGAAGCCACAAGCAGCAGCGCACCTACTTCAGCACCATCACGGTGGTGGTGGACCGCCCTGGCGCCCGGGCCTACATCGAGGTCACCCCTAAGAAGGTGATCCTGGACGGGCATGACCGCATGGTGCTTCCCTGCGACGCCACGGTGGCCGTGGAGAGCGGGGAGCTGTCGGTGGCGGTCGCGGGGGGCTCCAACGTGACCGTGGCCGTCGGAGGGAACGTGGGCTTTGTGATCCTGTTGCACCGCTACAAGAACCCCGCCCCGTACCAGAGGGACCATGTGGGGTTCTACATCTCCAACAGCAAGGGGTTGTCCCAAAACTGCCACGGCCTGCTGGGTAGGGACGCTCAACGGCTGGGTTGGGTTTCTAGGTCCCTTTTTGCATCAGGGTGGATTTCTTTCATGCATCAATATAGAAGACTATTTGTCTTTTACTTATAGCTGAAGCCATACACATACAAAGGGATTTGCATTTCACGAGAAAGCATGGTATCGTTTATTCACTTCACGGTCGTTTTTCTCTGCCAATGAAATGATTACAACCAATCAAATTCAGCACAACCACAAATTTGCCTCCTATCAAACTCAATTAGTAAATCTAACTTTATTTAATTGATTTATTTTTCGCACGCAAATCACAAATCCAAAGTGCCTCACAAGGGAAACAAAGCACAACAAACACAACAATAACAACAAATACGTTTAAAATTACAATCTTTTTTAATTTTTGTTATGCAATGCAATTGATTGCGATGAGAGTTTTTGACCGATCCGGACTCGTTTTTCCCTCCTTGCAGGTCAGTTCCTGCACCAGGACGTGGGGCTGGCTGAGATGCTGACCAACAGCTCGGCCGAGGGAGAGGCGAGGAAGACTCCGGTGCTGAAGGTGAAGCGGCGCTCGGTGCCGGTGGTGAGGAAGACCCGGCGCATTTACAGCGGCGCGCAGAGCGTGGACTGCTGGTTCGCCAGGAACAATGCGGCCAAGCTCATCGACGGACGCTACGAGGACTATGTGGTGCCACACATGTTCGAGACGCGGGAATGGCGACACGGGAGTAACGTGTGAGCGGCCTGGGGCGTTTAGCCAATCACAAACTTGAACTGTAAATACGTAGCTTTGTTTGACCATAACCTTATCCTCCAACGTGTTGCCCTTTAACCTCTCCAAAACCCTTTTTATTTAAACGTAATGACTTTCCAGTTGGACTTATTGCACCATTGCGTCGTTGTTTAGTAAATGTACCATACGCCAACCTACCTACTTTGTTTTAGCTAGTTTTCTCCCATGCACCCGAGACTCTGCTACCTGTACTCCTTTTTCTTTCTTATTCATACTTACGTTTTTGTGTGAGTATTTTGTGAGAATTGTTTTGTATGTTTTTCATTGTAAATACAATTTAAAAATAAATGTAAATCTAGTAAAAAAGTATACATACAGAAACAAAATTAGTTTATTTGTTCTGCTCCACATACTTGTAAACTTTACACTACATATGCCTCAGACGTGGCAACCAAAGCCCCTCCCCTCTCTCCCCCTGCTTCCCTGTCATCAGCTGCAGGTCACAGGGCTGCTGGCCCCACCCCCACAGGTGTCCTCACAACCAGTCCCCAGCACCTCCCAGGTGTGTGTGTGTGTGTGTGTGTGTGTGTGTGTGTGTGTGTGTGTGTGTGTGTGTGTGTGTGTGTGTGTGTGTGTGTGTGTGTGTGTGTGTGTGTGTGTGTGTGTGTGTGTGTGTGTGTGTGTGTGTGTGTGTGTGTGTGTGTGTGTGTGTGTGTGTGTGTGTGTGTGTGTGTGCTAGAGGAATTCCAACACTAAAACACGGGACTCTAGTGTCACTGAACTTTATTCTCTTCAGTACAACGTAGAACATACAATTAAAACAGAAGGTACATTCACTAAGAAGCACCGTGGATGGGTTTTAGAGCCCTTATGGTCTGAGGCAAAGGACTCAGTTTCACCAAGTTTATAACCGTTTTCTTGCTTTTAAAAAAAACTTCAACGGACGATCACATGTTAAAAGTGGGATTCACAATACATTTATGGACAAGAAGACTGTTGAGCATATGTGGAAACAATTGAATACAAAAAAGTAGGTGCAGATAATGAATATACTGTATGTAAAAATACCCTAAGTCAATTAAGTGTCAGGAGTCATTATTGACCTTGAAAGAACACTGTAGATTTAAAAGCACAAACTATAAAGTAGGCAGACAATTTAATTTTGATTCTCCATTATGCATATTGTTAATATACTGTAAAGCATGAAGAAATCATTAAATATTTATTTAACTGTACAATTAATAATGGACATAGGATATGATTGTACTTTTTAAACCTATTCAAGATTAAATATTTCTTGAATAAATACAATTTCACATTACCATGGCATAACCACAGATGTGCATTCAATATAGTGACGATCAATAAAAAAGTATGCATAATAACAAAATGTGCCAGGGAAACAATATAACTGGTATAATTAAGATATGCATATCAATAATATATGATGAATAATATAAAGAAATATATTTCTTTACCACTTCAGTATCCAGTTCTTATAAAACAAACCATATTTTTGTATTAATGATGCATTCACTTCCCATTGATTAAAAGAAGCCATCAAAAATAAAAGCACCACAAAATAATATGTCAGACAAACGGTTTTAGCGGCATTACAGCTCAACATAACTCAACAGTTTGTATAGATTCAAGAAAGCAGCGACAGGGAAGATGTTGCAGGAATGTGTAGTGAATTTCTCCATAATAATAGTTCCAGTAGGCGCTTTTCCCCCCAAGAATTCCACAACAGAAAAGAGTCTCCATTATAGCAACAAAAAAATTAACGAATACACATGGACTCTCCGGATGTTGTGTGCGTTTGTAATTTTCGCGGAGAAACGATGAGGTTGACAGCGAGCAAGACAGAAAGAGCAGTTGAAAGATTTGGTCATTGATCCCCAATTGTAGTCCTAAAGATAGATAGTCATCAAGGTACAGGCTCAATGTACATTCAATAAATGTTCTCTCTTGTGACCAATTGATCAACAACTAGTGTGTACACAAATCGACCCATTTCAAAATGCACCCTGTTTGAAATAGACTTCTTGAGGACCTTTAATTAAAACTAAAAAGGAAAGGCTTTAAAAGTAATTTAATTCGAGTGAAGCCATATGAAGGCTACATCTTCACCAGCAACACATCAAAATAGCATCAGTCATAATCCAACAGCCCTTTGACAATTGGATCTGTGATGTGAAACACCTCTGAGGAGATCAACCTCTTATACATTTCCTCCCCCTGCGTAGTTCAATGGTAAGGCGATACGACCGCAATTTAAATTGGGAATTTGTTCCTCTGAATTTTACATCTTCTTTCTCCACCATTGCCGACCTGTCACCTGAACCCAAGTCTTGCCCCCTCTGGTTAAAGGTAGCGTGCGCTCTCTAACTAAGCCCCTATGAAACGAGGAACAGCCTTTTGATACATTCCAGTGGTCACTATGATGTTCCCTGAAGAGCACAGCAATATGGCAAAGAAGAAATATAAAAGGTTAAAAAAAAAGCCCCCAAAAAAGACCCTGAGATATATATTCCCGCCCACTGTGTCGTTTCGATCACTGAAACCAAGTCAGAAGGGTGTTGGAACCACAGGGTGAAGTACCTTCAAAATGGAGCCTCACACGCAGATCTGAAAAGAACCTTGGTGTCGATGACACCGAGATGAGGAGACGACTTAAAACGAGAAAGAAAATGGTCAATATTAAATCACAGCATTCTCGTAAAATGTTCACCACCTGTGATTCCTCTATGCATGTCTGTGTGTGTGTCTGAGAGGGAGACAGAAGACAGAGAGGTATAGGGTCTCTGTGGTCTCCTCTGAGCCACCTTCTCATTTGTTATAGTATTAGTGGGTGGGCTTATGATTGCCTGTGGATTCTGGGGGGCCCCGGTGGTACTGAGTGGGTGGAGTTACACCACCACCCAGCTGGGTTTGGGGGCTCCCCCAGAGAACTGGGGTGTGGGGATGGGCTGGTCTCCCCCCTCCTCCTCCTCCTCCTCCTCCTCTTCCTCGGTGTCTGTATCTACAGTCAGCAGCACCTGCAAATGCACACGCACGCACACACACACAGTTGTGTCGCGTAAACATGAGATTCAATTTAAGCAAGAGATTTGTACAAAAGATGTCTACATTCAAATTCTAAAATATTTAAGAGAATCATATTTCTTTATGTATAACTACAGCCACATTTCCTTCCGATTATCAAACATTTCCCACATTGCGTAGCCAGCAGAGAGTCTGTAAAATAAGATCCCAGGTTGGAAGCCCATCTCTGGGTGTAAAGTTGGGACGCTGCTGGTCTGTTGGATCCATAACAGAGCCCTGGCTCCACATCCATATAACATTTATGGTCTCTGGAACAACCCCACCCTAGTGGGGCCTTCTGGCTCTGATCCGGAAAATAGAGGCTTCTCTGGGCCCGCTGATGTGCATAATCCATCCCATAATATAATATCCAGAATAGAGACAGAGGGCAGCGGACCACAACACCAGCATTGTGACCACACTAAGTTCATATCACTTGCCCCCCCCCCCCCCCCCGGCCAGATCTCCTTACTCTCTCCCTCTGTCACACTCCCTCACTCTGACTCATTCTCTCCCTTCCCTTGCATTTTTACTAGCATAACCTCTCCCCTCCGCCCTCCCATCTATCTCATTCTCTCCATCCCTTTCTTCTATTCAGCTTTCCTTTCCATAACATCGTGCACCAGGGGGAAAAAGAGCATGATTCCCAAATGTCACATTTATCCCCAGGATGAAGGGATGTTGTGTGGCTTCCAGAGAGAGACTGTGTGTGTGTGTGTGTGTGAATATATGTGTGTATGTGTGTGGACAAGGGCCCCCAAGAGGAATCCACTATTCCAAAGTTCAGGAGGAAGACACAGGCTACTGTTCAAGTGACTTTGTGGGCGGCCTCAAGACAACAGGGGCTGTTAAAGTGACAGAGTCCTTCCACGTTCCCACTGTGGTTTTCAACCACTAATGGGGAAGAAAAAACAGGCAAATTGTTTTTGCCACACAAGAGCCATGGTGTAACTTGGAACAAGCTCTGCGATGATACGCCCACTATGGTTTAGCTTGGCTGACGTAATCACAGTTTGTCATATTATTTAGGGGGAAAAAAGGCCACATATATGCCATGGTGTCAAGTTTGTATCTAACAGGCTACCATTCCCCATATAATCAACAACTCAGTTATTTCACCATTTTAGATTGTAGCTATGCATTTTGGATACACGATGCTGATAGTGACACCCTGGCCTCATGGTCTGTCTTATCTGGTGAAAGTCATTCTGGGTAGTGTAGGAAATGAACACACTGGGGCCGATGAATCCGGACTGGATAGCGCGAGAATACTTAGAATAACAATGAACTATAAAACTACACCAATAGGTAAATAAACAGTGGAATCATTTCACGTTTGGGCGTCGTTTTCCCGAGCACGTTAAATAGTTTTAGCCTTTATTATTCGTAGTTTTGTCCAAACAATATGGCGAGATTTTGTGGGATATTTTTTGTTGTTGATTCTCACCTGGGATTCGTCGTCGGCAATGAACGGCAGTGAGCCTGACCGCCGGACGCCGGCGGCGCTGTCACACGAGTCCTCCAGGCTCTTCGTCGTCTTGTACTTCCTCATCATCAGACTGTCCACCACCCAGAACATGATGGACTGCAAGGGGGCGAGAGACACAGAAACAGAGTTGGAGAGTTCAGAGTCTAGACTCTTTCACTCTATACATGTTTAGACGTTTATTTTATTTTATTATATGTAAATATAAATTTCCCATATATCATATATTAAATATAATAAACCCATATTAACTCCAGTTAGAGAGAGAGAGAGAGAGAGATTTGTTGGTCCAGTTTGTTTTCATCCCTCTCAAATTTTAAACACCATCTGGATCTTTAACCCTATCTTATCTTCTTATCTTATCTGGCGGAGCGGAGGAAGGTTCTGGATGATGGAGAGCAGACTTACGTTCACTATGAAGGGCACGATAAGCATGACCAGCACCAGCTCCAGCTGGGGATCAGTGATGTAGCTTAGCAACACCGCCTGCAACTGTAAACAAAAAGATGGCGGAAAAAACAAGTTTGACCTTCTTTTGATCATTTACTTTTACTCAAAACTCCAAACTTCATTTCTGTACTTTGTTTCCTATAGCTAGTATTCATTTTCGTATATTATTTCCATTGTATGAATGTACTTTCAGAAAATATATATATTATATAGAAATTTACATTCTTGTTTTAGCAAAAAATACAATAGCTACATAAAGCTATACAAATGTACAGTAACTTCCTTAGAATTCACAATGAACCATTTTAACATAAGTTACATGAAACTATTAACATAGGTGTTAACATTGGCATAGCTTGACTACCATTAATTGTTAATTCTGTTCCAATAAAGTACTCTAGAGCCATGGACAATATGAAGTAACCTCCATTTTCTTGTCCGCAATTCATTTTTACAAGCCACACCTGTGTTCACCTGGCTCTGGCACTTGTAAAAAGCGTCCATAGGTTAACATTATTATCTATGTGCTCGCTCTTCCACCAAATATAGTATGTTAGCTTGACTTTTTAAAAGATCCAGAATGGACTGAGTGAAAAAATGGATTACAAACCACACATCCTATACAAAATATAATTCAAAGAATATATTTTTTATATATTTGTTTAAGATGGTGGCTATGGCATTAATAAAAAAAATTATTATTACAATGAAAAAGGCAAATTTTTTCAATACTGTGCAATGCTAGATAGTAATATAGATAATGATTTATAGATCTAAAAGCATTAAAAAATATATTATAAGTGTCAAACTTATAGTTCCCGATACTGCTTTTGGAGGTTTATTTGTATATTGTGATTAGAGATACAGAAAAGTAGCAGTTTGTGGCTAATTTCGGTGCATGTGCGTGTGCTTGTGTGTGTGTTTGTGTGCAATGTGGATGGGACCCCACACTCACGTTGGTCCAGCCGGGGACAAGCAGCACGAGGCTGACCACTCCCTTCTCCAGCACCATGATGAGCAGGTAGAAGCCACACTGGCCCACCCAAGCCGCCGCCTGGGGGGGGTCACCTGGAGGTCAACAAGAGGTCACCATGGAGAGCCCCAGAAGGTGAAAGTCCTTCATTCATAAATATGTTGATTAAATATGTTACTGTGTGTTTACTATTAATATTTTACTATTGTCAGTAGCACTTTACTGTAGGGTTTTAGGAGACACTACATCTCATGATTGATCCAGATACATGTCATTAAAGAGCTGATATGGGTCAGGATTCTTGCTTTGGCTTGGAGCCAAACACCAATGAACTCTATCCTTTCCCACACTTCACTTCTGCTGGTGAAGGTCACTCCGTTGTTCACTAATGGTTTAAGAGCGGCATCTAGTGGTCAATGTTGGAAGTACAACGTATTGTTTAATTAAAGATCCAGTGTACAGCATCTAGCATCAGTTTAGTAGCATCTAGCTGTGAGGTTGCAGATTGCAACCAACTGAATACCACCCCTTACCCCTCCATCGACTACGGTGGGCTCTACTGGCCTGTATTACGTAAGCATCGAGTAGCCAAGTGTCAAGTGATGACGTTCCTGTGAAACTCCATTATAATTTAATCATCTGAATACATGTTGTGGTGAACGCAAAGAGCATGCTCGCCTTCACTGGCTATATGAAGCGTGTCCGAAAGAGGGTTAAGTTTCTCTGACACTTATAGTATAACGCCATGATGTGTGTCGATGTGTGAAGCTCCATCAGAGCAGCAGTGGATTTTGATGTCCGCATCCGAGAGGGTTAAGCTTTATAAACGCATTCTCTCTAGACCCATTTGTCCGTTCTGGGCTACTGTAGAAACATGGCGGTGCAACATGGCGGGCTCAGTGGAAGAGGACCCGCTCCCTATGTAGGGCTCGTTCTAAGGTAACGAAAACACAATGATTTGTATTATCATGGGATAGCACTAATTAAATTGGGCTATGGCTCAGCCACTGCTTCATTAACATGACTATTAGCCTCTTGAAGACACACAATTTGTATTTCTATTGCTCTTTATAGTTGAAAAGCTTGACTTGGATATCAGATCCTATTTTCTCTACATGTTTGGGTGAACGTTTACTTTAACAATTTAGTAATACCGGGGGGGAGGGGATTCAAGTTTTACAGCAGCAAAGCTAAACAGAACAGCGTAAATTGTATCTTATCTTTAAACGCCAAATAAACACAAATTGTGACAGTTTATTCTTTTCATTTGCCCTTTCTGATTCGCTGGAATTGTACAAGGTTTCGTCACTTTGGAAATGTCATCCACATGCACCAATCATGTGGGTGCTACTTTATTTGGTTTGCTTGTGTTTGGTCCAGCTATCTAGCAAAGGGCTGTGTGTGTGGCCTCTGCCAGGCCATGGTCTGTTGTTGCCAGGCAAACATTTGAGCTAATTTCTAATGGGGGTGTCAAAATGGCCGCTTACCGTATTCGCCAAACGTGAGCAGGATCCACTGCTTGTGTTCGACCAACTTGGACACCAGCCGGACTCCTGCCCAGATAAACAGCATCCCCAGGGTGGCGTCCAACAGGAAGTTGATTAAGTAACTACAGGAAATTAGAAGAAATGACAGTTATCTCCCTTAAATACACAAACATGATAACGATGACGGAGCTACTTGTGTTTTAGAGTCACATGAAAAGGTTGCTGTTTACATTATATATCACTATCTCAAACATAATAAGAGTTACAACATGCCGTTTTATCCATGGCATGCAGCCTTGGGTCCAACCATTTAGAGAAGACATTACTAACTGAATCATTGATTAATTGGTCAATTCAAAATAGATCACGAAGTAAAAATGGGAAAAATGTTCTGCTTATAGCTTTAGAAATGCAATCATTTGGTTTTTTGCCCTTGTTCTCCTGTTGTAACCCGCCCTAATAAAACAGTTTATGACGTCCACTTGACGAGGGGATCTCGGTGTCACATGACAACCTACAGCGAGCAGGGGTCCTCCTCGGTAAGCGTGGACAGGAAGACGTTGGCCAAGTGGATGAACAGCGCCCCGATGGCCTGCTTGGACGTGTCATAGAACCTGGAGATGGGAAAACGGGAATTGATGAAAAACGGAAATGGTGTGTTTGCACAGACACAATGGCAGGTTTGAGACCAAATCGAATTGTGGCTTTGATCAGAGCACGCGTGTCCGCAGGGGAACTGATCGTGGAGAGAAGAGGAAGACTCAAGGCCACGATATACACTTAAAACAAAACCGACATCTGCGTGTTCGTAAAGGCTGTCGAACGGCCGTGGAACATAGACATTTTAACATGGTACAACCAGGGTCCAAAATGTAATGACATTGAAATAAATTGATTGTGTCTTTTTACCTGCCGGGCTGGAGACATCTACAGCCAAGTGATTGTTTTAATATGTAAATCTGATTTTTCATGTACCAGCCAAATGGTGAAGCTCCTTAGCTATTTGCTGCTGGCAGGAGTTCATTTTGGAACCTGGTACAATATAGTAACTGTGATTGGAGGGCTTTTCGTTTAACGACCTGAGTCGTGGGGAGACAAGACGCAATTATTCCGGTGGTATTGTTGACCAACCGCAGGCAGCGGTGTATTGGAGGCGTGTGGGAAATGTTTGACTCGTTTCGGCAGAGCACCCTGCACACACTGACTACTGACTGGCGATCAAAGCCACAATTCGATTTGGTCTCAAACCTGCCATTGTGTCTGTGCAAACACACCATTTCCGTTTTTTGTATATCAGGGCCTTAAGGGGAGGGAAAGACAGAGACACAGAGAGAGACTACTGACCAGATCCGCCATGGTCGTCTGATGCTCGCAGGTTCTCGGAATCTCTTCACTGGAAACAAACGAATGAAATCAAAACCACATGTTCACTTACGAAAATACAATCCTGTGGGCAGTTGGTAAAATAAGAGCGGCCAGTGTCTGTTGCTGTGGGCTTGTTATCATGACTCACACACATACCGGCCCTGGTTTTAAATAAATGCTGCACTTCTCTCTGCCTCTCCGACTCTCACAGTCTGCTCTGCTTGTTTACCTCTACGGCCATATCTCAAGGACCGCAAGGTGACTCTCACTCACTCACTCACTCACTCACTCACTCACTCACTCACTCACTCACACACTCACACACTCACACACTCACACACTCACACACACACACACACACACACACACACACACACTTAAGAAACTTGATTATAAACCATCCCAATTATGATCTAAAATGTTTTCTGACTTATGCTTCTCCTTGACCTATTTTGTCTTGTTTTATTTAGTTTTTTACTGATGTTATTCCCTCTATTTTGTAATCTCTGCAACATTGTTAATGAGGACCCATCCACCCTAAAAATATCTCTCACACTGATCATGGGATGGGGTTGGGGGTGATGTCACGACACGCGTGTAAACATTAACGAACCAATGGATGTCCTCTGACCTGGGCGAGCTACACACGCACACACACACATATATGGGAGGATGGGAGAAAGGGGAAGAGAGAGAGCGAGAGAGAGATATTGATTGCTCTACTAATAAGTAACTGAGTGGAGGCTAGAGAGTGTATTGATCCGTCACTCCACCCTACTGTCTAATCTTGTTACTGAAACAAAATACAACTTTAAACTGCAACACACAGCAACTTGGGCTGCTATCAATCATCTGATGAACAAAAACGACCACTGAGAAGGTGGACGCTCCTTCCAGCTTGGCACACGTGATTAATTAAATTGTATTGTATTAATTAAATACATTAAATATGTATTATATGCGTTTGTATTTGTTGTGTATGTGTCATTTCAATAGGACTTTAGTGAGTTACTGTATAAGAATCCATTCATTGCATTGTAGGCCAAGGCAAACTCAGGTCAACCTTTGTTGGATCGAAAAAGCTTGGCTAAGCAAACTCCTTCCACTCAGAGACCGTTGCTATAAAAGCTTTTTGTAAAACAAACTTCCTGTGACCGTTACTACAAAAACCTTTTGTGAAACCAACTTCCTTCCTCTGATCTTGAGAAAGTTTGGCCTCTAGCTCCTCTTTAGAAAGGCACTAGACTCTCTTTAGCCGTTGAGACAGAAGATATTCATTTCCCCTGAACTGACCTCGTCATTGCCTCACAATAATGGCTGTATAATAGATCTCAATGGATTGTAGATACATTTGTTATCTTATATCCCCCTCCCACACACACACACACACGTCACCTGACCTACTCACAGCACGCACCCACAGTCAAAACTATACAATTAAATGGTGCTTAATTTTTTTATATATACATATATACATATTTCACATGTTCACATGTTTAGTAGAATATCTTGGGAAAATAGGTTTCAGGTTAACAAGAATTTATTTGTTTTTATTTATTTATATTTATTTGTTACTTTCAAAGCCATTCTACACTTAAAAACAGAACTAAAGTCAACACAATTTGCTTCCTACTAAATAATACAATTATACATAAACAACTAAACGTATAATTAATTAATTATACTTAACAACTCACGTTTAGTAGGTAATGTTTATAAAACCATGGGGGATACAGTATGGACCTACATACATTTAACATGAGGCTAAACAGCACTAATGAGATGCACAGGTCATATTTTAAACATTTAAATACACCACTCTATGGCCTCGTGAGGTTCACTGTGCCTGGAGATACAACCGTCCTAGAAACCAATAATAGGGTGGAGCCACCATTCATCGTCAGTCGGCTGCATCATGGATGTAGGATATGACAAGAGGTCAGCTGCCCCAGGATCACAAGTTAGTTCCGCAATAACTGGCTTTTGCTCAATAAAAGGGACTTTCTCTCAACGCTCATTGGCCAACCACGTTGGGTTCCGCTGCAGCTATCGCGTTAAAAAAAAAAGAACGCATATGGTAACAATACTCACGTCGAACGGCCGTGTGTTCTCGTCGTCAAAACACATTTCAACAAACTATAACGGATAGGCAAGAGTTTTGTAGCAACGTATAATGTTGTTTTCTCCCATGAAAAAGGTGCTACGTTTGCCTTTAGGTCCAAACAACAAATGTCAACAAAGCGCCACGTGGAACATGTAAACATTTCTGCTAAGCGTGATTATCTTACACGTATAGAAGATCGTGGATCCATACAATAAACGGGTAATTTGTTTGTTGGGAAATAAACTACTCACGCATCAGTGTGCTGAACGCAACGACGCCCAGCAGCCCTTGGATCAAGACGCCGAACCTGTCCGTCAAGGCGCCGTTATCGCAGCCGTGCGGGGTCGCTTCGGTAATATCAGACATATTAGTTATTTCCATTGCTTTATTGATGTCCAATCGCTTCGCCAGTAAAATGTCTTTGTATCCGTACATGTCCATGTGGATAAGGCTACTTAAAAACAATGAATGCGAACAAAGGGCAGTTCTTTAAAACGGCGTTTTGTTGACTGAAGACTCCGTCTTCTCTTCAAAAGATTTAAAAAAAAAATACATCCAAAACAATACACAATACAGCCGGTTTACGAACTGACGAATTGACAAGTAGTCCAGAGCCAGACTTTCTTTGTTCTAACCCTGAAACAGTTAAGAGGAAAGCGGATCGTCGACTCTCCGTAGCCTACTTCCACGGCTCTTCCCAAACAAACCAGCTCAAAGCAGGGCATGATGACGTCACATCCCACTGCTCTCCTAACCTCGCGAAGCTTCAAGGAGATTTCCTCCTGTCTTTTGTCTGTCAATTTCGCACTCGCGACCAGAGGGCAACCGCGACGCCCGCCCCCACTGTGTCCAAGGTGGGAAGATTACGACCACCCACGTGATCATAACATTGTACATTATACGCATTTTATAAATATACACAGTCAGTTAACGACAACATTTGGGACAGTTACGAACATATATATTTATATTGTACATATAGGCCTATTTATAGGTAGAACTAGTATATATTTTTCTGTATGTATTAAAAACAAAATTACATCAATACAGAATGCCATCCTCCAGATTGTATCAGGCCTACTCAAATTCACATATGTAGAATCAGCCTACACGTTACCACCCGCCCACTGTGCATGGGAAAACACCATTCCGCCTTAAAAATATCCCCTTTATCTCATTAATCTGATGCAGTGTATGGGGCCTATATTACCAAAAACAACATAGGTTCCTACGCTTAGGTCCATAGTGCAGGGTAGGCCTATATTGTGCAGAACCATGGCACGAATCGCACGTGGGGGGATAATCCCTTCTCCCGCGCGCTTGGAAAAGCCTCTCCGTTGCCAGATTAAATGAAGCACGGCGCGCGCCCCAACCATCTGTTACATCACAAGTGGGGTCTACTCTAACCGTTTGTTGGCACTTCAGTGACTCGAGCCGATGCGGTGCACGGTGCAGTCGACGTCTCGAGAGAATTAAACCCCATCAACAAGACAAAAGGGGAGAGACGAGAGAATTGTAAATGTTCCATCTTTCTGATTAGTCAGACAATTAATTTACTTTATACTGGGCTAGTGATCATTATGGTTTGATAGATTGAAGGACTGTTTCCTCTTAAATCTCCCGCTTCTTGCATCTAAACAATTTTCAAATAGGCCTACTGTCAAAAATGGAAAATGGGAAAGCGTAATTCAGCGAAAATATGTCGGTGAAAGCGCGTAAGACTCGCTATATCTGTGTTATTCAGTAGGCTAGAAGAAAACTTGAATAGTATTATGTTACAGAGCTGAAACGTGCGCACCGCCACTAGAGGATAGTGTTGACTCGAGATATTGGGTTGTTTAAAAGTGTTTTCACCAACACGCTGGGGAAACGTCATATATAAAATAGATATAGTCAGTTAATGGTCAAAATCAGAGTGGTGTTGATTATTATTATATTTTACAAACATATTCCAGCATCTTCTATTCCTTATGGGTTTATTGAGTCGTCGGGACACTTCATTTTCATTTGGATTTTCTTTTAAATAGGCTTTATATGCCAGATGGCATTTTTGGGGGTGCGGGATTCTTTTTTGTTGTTGTTTTTGCATCCCTTCAGTGTGTATTCTATTCTACTCACATATCAATGAGCTTAGCAGTGGCGTGTAATTGCCTTCTTGTTAAAGAGGAAGGAAGGCTACATTTAAATATTAAATTATTTATAACCCAAATACGCAGCGATTTTCTCTCTCTCTCTCTCTCTCTCTCTCTCTCTCTCTCTCTCTCTCTCTCTGTCTCTGTGTGTGTGTGTGTGTGTGTGTGTGTGTGTGTGTGTGTGTGTGTGTGTGTGTGTGTGTGTTTATAGTACCTTGATAGTCTAAACCAATATACTCCAAGGTTTAAACGTTATAGATTACATTCCTAGGGGGAAAAATGAATTCCCCTGTTCTGCCAACGCAATCAATTCACAAGCATTTCCTTTACGTCTAGGCTGTGTGAAATTGAAACCTATTGTGTTTTTTTTCCGTGTCACGAGGCGTGGAATATGAAAATCATTTGATTTCATCCAAAAATGTGTTTGACTAATCAGGAATACACTTCGTCTATAGGCAATGGACTTATTTAAGTCCTGTAAAATATGGGTTACTGCGTTTCCGCTTCCGATGTGTTTGTGCGTCTTTGCGTTGAGAGAATGAGCACAAAAAGGGGGTGGGGACTTTCACGTTTCTATTTATAATTGGCCAAACAAATTTGTTTGCAACTGCACTAAAGGTCAATGAAGGAGTTGGCTAGAAAATATCTGTAGAATTGTTGGACATGCGCAGAGCGGAGATGCCATATTGGAAGGAGGATTTGGAGTGCAGCAGCAGCAGCTGAAGACGTCGCTCGCTCGCTTTCAGAGAACGAGGAAAGGTCTAGAGAATTAGACGCGAAAAAAAAACTTCATCGAGGTAAGACAGGTGACTGCTTAGGGTTTCTTTGTGTATTTTAGTGGATTTCGATTCCGGACACGCATTTCCAGAACGAAACGGGCACCGAGAGTTTTTTTTTTTTCCTGCTTGGCAAAAACCTTGAAGTGCTGCGAGGCGGTTTGCGTAGAAACAGAAATACTAGAGCATTCATGAGCCAAGTTGTTAAAAGTGTGTGTGTGTATTTGTGCGTGTGTGTCTGTATGTGTGTGTGTCGCCTAATTGTAGCTTTCACTTTTTGATGAACACGTCGACTCTTGGCACTTTCGATATACAATTTTTTGCTGCATAGTTCCTGCTCGTTGTGAATATTTGTGGTTTCAATAATTTTATTAAAAACACAGTTGAATAGGCCCTACACATATTACACACCAAAAGCATGCGTAAAAGACCGATGTTATGTCACTCAAAGTGTTTCTTTTGGCCCAAATTAATGGTTGATGTTTAAACCAAAATATTTTAATATTGAATAATTCACTTATTGCGGCCATTCGCGTTGTTGAGTCACAGCCTTTTCCGCGAATAGGTGTGCAAAAGTCATCGGAAAATACCGGACGTTGCCTAAATGTCAAACCACTTTCAACATGGCGGGTTATGTGTAAAAAACTGCGCATACAAATCTTTGAACAAGGAAAAAATAAAACGACGGCACATAGCAGAGCCGGCTATGTCTCTTTTGATGCGCACACACGAGCTTTAATGAATTAAATTTAAAGTGTGCATTTGGCAACTCCGTGGGAGTTTTTTTCCGTTGCAATTTTGAGTGTGCAAAGTACATGAGCGGAGTGCCAAACACAAATGACCCAGCAGCTCAGACGCACCACCCGTGTGGCTTTATGTGCACTTACGTTTCCTCTTTTACTGCTGTTATGTGTTAAGACTGTAGATAGATATATCGGCTTCTATGGAAGGCGTATATTGCCTGTAAGGGGGTTGTTTCGATTGAAGCGAACTGGGAACGGGGATTTCACCCCATGTGGTGAAACCCCTACATTTAGATCTAGGCCTAATGTGTTGGATTGTTCTGCATTTCGATCAGAGTTTCATACTCTGTCTGCGTTGTTTCAGTGGTGGTAAATGCGTAACGATTAAGTTGATAAGTGGGTTATTCCGCCTATCCCATTTTTCAATTATTTATTTTTTCACGGCCGATTGGCAAATCCTCGGCTGAGCTCTCTTATTCTACATGAGCTCTGCGTTATTGGTGGAATCCGCCTCCGGATTAAAATCGTCAGCATAACGAAACAACGAGGTCCATGCGATGGACCAGAACAATACATTTGTACATGTTCTAATCAATAGACTCCACCTTGCCTTTAGATTAAGCCTATTAATGCTCAAAACATGGTAGGTCTGTGCATATTGTCCTATAACAGGAGATATGTGAAGCGCATGCGGGAATATGTCAAACACAATACCCAAACGTTTTCGAATTTCTAAAAGACTCAAAGCATTTGGTCGGCTCCGCAATATCGATGATTTTAGGCTCCTCAAAGCTCCCTTTCATCACGGGGTTCATTTTCTGATAACGCATTGTATGGAAATCGTTTTCCATACGATTTTATCGTTTTATTTATTTATTTACCCCAAAAGAGCTAAGGATATTATAGGCCTAAGTACGCGGAGAGATAGCCTGAACGGGGATGATTGAGACCACTAAACGTCACTCTCCATGCAATTGCTCTTCAGTCCGAGATTAAGATATATTTGAACGACCACATTTGCGATGGGAACAAGCTCACCCTTTTAGTTCACACGTCACGTGGGCAGTCAAGTCCCCAAATAGAACAACAGCAGCAGACATATCAACAATTCCGAAGTCATTCATTTTGTTAAGTGGAAAACAACTGCTTTACGGAAAAGATGGCAACATCTCCCAAGCAGCGATGCGAGAAAAAAAAAACATTTAGCACTTGTGCTGGACGGTGCTGAACCGGTCACCCTTTTCATCTGCGTGTTCATTAATTTAACAGCGATGTTTTCTTTCTTGTGCGCACGTTTCTGTTGTTTCTCAGCATTTTGGTGACCTTCCGGAACCACATTTCTGTTAGTTTTTCTATAATTGAAGGCCATCTTGAAAACCATGAACACCGAGTCCATCTTGGAATCATGGCCGTTCAAAAAAAGTATTGTCTTCCCGTATCCTAAATAAAAAAATAAAAAAATGTTAAATTTGAGTCCAGCATGTCCGCTTCCCCCCAACAGATAACGGACAGCATGTAGGACTATAACGAGCGGCAAAACGCAGGCAGGGACGGAGGCATGTGTGCTTTGGTAGGTAATCTCTCTAAATCCTTTCCTGTTTAATCGTCTGTAAACTTGGCTTTAGGGGAAAGGCGTGGACACCAACGTTTGTAGGGTGCCCGGGGGACGTGTGTGTGATTGTTTGGGGGGTGGGGTGGGGGTGTCCTCTGAGTGCTAATGAGTTGAGACCCCAACTCCTCCAAATATGGAGGACAGAACATAAGTGGCCCGGGATTATATGTACCGAACAGGGTTCTTCTAATCCCTGGTACTCCAGTCTGGGCTCCTGTGGTGCACACTTTCATCCCATTTGAGATTCATTTCCAAAAAAAGAATGGGATTAACAGTCATTGGGCTTTAACATCAGTTGCATCCTGTTTTGGTTGTTTTCGACTACACAAATTTTTTGTTCTTGCACTTCATTCATGAATCAGTGCTTTTCATGGTTCGTCAGTCTGCAACGTTGGTTTTGTCTATGGAAGAAACAGTCGAATCTCCAGCACTTTCTGAGTGCATTTGTGCTTTCCATGCAATGTTACAATCTGTGTGTTTTGTCAAGCTGACGCTTTGATGACTTTGAAATACGGATCATCCGGGAGCATATAGGGGTTCCCTTCCCTGCTGTCCTTGATTAATTACCCTTTGATTCATATTTAGTCAGACATGTTTTCATCAAGCACTCCTGGTATGCTCATGGGGCTGCGCCTCAGTGTTTACAAGCTGTGTGTGTGTGTGTGTGTGTGTGTGTGTGTGTGTGTGTGTGACATGATCATGTCTTGCTTGCTTCAGCAAAGCGAAGCTGTTGCTAAACACATGGGTATGAGGGGTATGTGGAGGGGGGCGGGGGGGGGGGATACGTGAGTGGGACGGGGAGGGGGGAGGGGGTCATCATGTGAAACAAATTAGCTCATCATCTCGTTGTTTACCGACAGGGAGAGGTGTGTGTGTGTGTTTGTTTCACGGTGGTATCCCAGACAAGCAGATGAGTGGTTGGGGGCTATAGAGACACAGTGTGAACTCTGAGGACTCATGTCTGTATAGTTTGTTGTTGTTTTTTATTTATTCTGGTTGTATACCCAAGTGGCCATCGACCGTCACTTGCCACAGACCTTGAAGATGGAACTGAATAGGCCTCTTTTTTTTTTGAACGATCACTAAAGCCGCGACATTTCCTGCGTCATTTTTCTCCGTGCCACGGGCTGATTATGATTATGGGTATTATCCGACGGCGGCCGTGTTGGAGGGAAAACCTTGACGCTTGTTTTTTTAAGGATGGATTGCCACAGAGTTAATTGTGGGTGTGATGGAGGAGAAGTGTTGGTGTAAGCGCGACTCTGGCTGACTCACGATGAGAGAGAGAGAGAGAGAGAGAGAGAGAGAGAGAGAGAGAGAGAGAGAGAGAGAGAGAGAGAGAGAGAGAGAGAGAGAGAGAGAGAGAGAGAGAGAGAGAGAGAGAGAGGGAGAGGGAGAGGGAGAGAGGAGAGGGAGAGGGAGAGGAGAGAGGAGAGAGAGAGAGAGAGAGAGAGAGAGAGAGATTCATTCCCGCATAGTAGGTCTGTAAAATAATGAAGACAATGGTATTATCCAGTTATTTTGAGACGTTTAAAAAAAATTCAACTCATTTTATTAAAATGCATTCCTCTCTTTGATTACTACACAGTTGTTATTTATATCACAAAATAACAAAAACATTACGCATAGTCGAGATAGATTGCAAGCATATGTTTAATAGATTGGGGGTGTTTTATACTTTAGGAACTAAAGTCCCTCATCTCTGCCAGTTGCACACTTCTCATAATCTATCCACACTATTATAATGCCACTCGCGTCGGGCCTGTTTTTCTACTCTATTGTTTAAGCATTGGCGGGTTATCAAATGAAGAGGTTGTTTCCATGGTATGCAAATCTAATCCAACCAGTTATACGCATATGTAGGTAGAGAGAGAAGGAAAGGGAGAAAGAAAGAGGGAGGCAGAAACTTTAGACAGTGAACAGGTGGATGCATTTTGACAGTGCCACATTTAGTTAGTTTTCTTCTCAGTTTCATTCATTTAATTTTGACTTACACAATTCATGAAAAATAACAAAGGTAATAACATATATTTTATTATATATTTTTAACTTATTTATATATTTATTTAATTATGTATTTTTTGTAATTTTTTTCAGTTGTGTAGCGTGGATGAAAACACAGCGATGCAGTGAAGTCTAACAACAGGTAAAAAACATAAGGTCAAAGTTTAAAGTTCACCAGGCAGCGGAGGGCACAGGATGCAGAACCGAAGCCACGACCGCTCATTGGCTCGGGCCGCCGGAAGGTTCCACCCTTCCACCAATGGCAAAGAAGAAGAGATACCCACAGGTGAGGCCAGTTAACCAATGACCAATTTCCTATTTTGCCTATTTACCCTGAAGTGACCTACGAGGAAGTATTTTAGGGGGTTAGGGGCATCTTGCTCAGGGATGTCTACAGGTAGACTGCAGACTTTTAGGGTTCGAACCCATCATTTATCGGAACTGAGCAAAACACTCTTCTTTCTTTCTTTCTTTCTTTCTTTCTTTCTTTCTTTCTTTCTTTCTTTCTTTCTTTCTTTCTTTCTTTCTTTCTTTCTTTCTTTCTTTCTTTCTTTCTTTCTTTCTTTCTTTTATATATATACACAGCAGAATAAAAGAAGGTAATGATACAGTCAGTGTAAGACCCTCAGCAAAAGGGGAATGTTGCCTTTGGCCCACAGCACGGGGAAGTTGTAAATTATGTAGCTGTTGCTTCTCATTTAGGGGAAGCCACAAGATTACTGCTAAATTCAACAGCAAAAAAAAGTCGGTCAAATGGTAATCACAGATCCATGTTCATGTCATACCTTTTTTATGATTCAGATTGCTACAAGTTGTGCTTGCTAATGTACCAACCAAAATCTAGATATCCCAAAGCCAAACGGTGTACGATAGTAAGTCTGCCTATAAGAAAAATACTTCTTTCCACAACTGTGAAAAGGGAAAGACCGTCAACGATGAAGATAACAACAAAAACAAGATAAGAAAGCCTTAGGAATTAGTTCCATTTCTTTTGGGAATTACAACAAAATGTCCCTGGTATTGAGTTCACCCACGTATGCAACCACCATGGCCCCCTGTTTGCCGTCAGCAGAGCATACTGCAGAATTTGGTATAAAGCAGCAGGGGGGATTTCTGGGGGATTTCTCTTTTTTCCTTTCCAAGTATTACAGGTGACTGTCAAAAAGTCAGCTTTTGTTCACATGTGGGCGGCAAGACATGCTCCGTGAGTCAAATATAGGCCACTGTTTCTCCCCTCTCTTCTCTTCTCCTCCTTCTCTTCCCTGGAACAGGTTGGAGCTCCGCACTATTCATATGGTCCACTCCCCGGTGGCCTGCTCTGACAATCAGTCACACAGCGGGATCATACATCCCCGCCCCGCCCTCCTGCTTCTCCTCCTGCTCCTGCTCCTGCTCCTGCTCCTGCTCCTCCCCCACCCCCAACCCCACCCTGCCCCACACACTCACGCATGCATTCACACACTGGCGCGCCCACAGCGAGAGAAGCAGAGAGGGAGAGAGAGGTGGAGAATGAAGCCGACACGTTACACCTTCACTCTATCAGTCCCCTGCAGGCACGAGGAAGTGCTTTCACCTTTACAGGAGGCGTTAGCCGCTATGATTTTATATATGCAGGGGGGAGGGGCTTATTTGGGGGAATTTGCATACGCTGTGCATAATTAATTATGCACGCTCACGTCTATCAGCGCCGCTCTGAGCTGACACATTAGGACTAGGTTTAAAGGTGTCGCGTTGGGCATTAAGACACAAAGCCTAAGAAGGCTTTTTAAATGGTCTTCATGTAACTAGGGACACAATGAGCACACAATAGAAAAAGCGATTACGCTATCGTTGTCAAGCTATTCCAACATTTTGCGGATTGTTTCAGATCGACGCGTTAATAAAGAATAATGATTATTAAAGCCACTGCCCAAATATTTTGCATGTCATTGTGACTCAAATACTGACCCGATTGAATCACTCGCCTAATGAGGTTCTATGTATGTTTGGTGAAACGACATCCAATCAGACGAAGGATCGGCAGAGGAGGAGGCGGAGTTCAACTGGGAGGAGTACATGGAGGAGTCGGGCACCAGCGCCGCACCACACACGGCCTTCAAACACGTGAGTCGCAACGCGATGACATCATCATGGTGGGCGGGGCGGGGCGGGGTGACCCACCGCACTCTCTCACTCGAGCCTCTTTTAAACACCGGGTCATTTGTCTAGTGATGTTTTTTTTTGTCATTTTGGTACAGTCTTACTGTTTTGGGCTTTTGTTAAGGGGTTTTCTGGGAGTTGTAGTTTCTTTGGGGTAATGACAAACCACAATATTCCATCATGTGTTTTTGTGTTGCATGTAGGCTATTATGTGATGCCAAGGACCATTGTCCTTGCCATCACACACTCCTCCTAACAGCATCTTTACCACGGTATATGGAAGGATGGAAAAACAGACCCACCATTCTTTTTTTTGTTATAAAATTTAAACAGACAACAAATCTGTCTGTTTCAAATGAAAAATGCAACAAATAATGGAGTGACCTCTCTGCTCAGTAAGCCTACACTTCATTTTTTTCTACACACACAAACATGCTGACACACACTACACAACCACACCACATATACCCCCAGTGTTTAAGTGGGCAGGCTGGCATTATGTCATTCTCTCCCTTGTCTCACGTAGCAGGCGTAGCACACATATAATCAGCCTTTTGGTCACAAAGCCTCCGTGCGAGTTACATCACAGGATTCACATTGATGATGGTGATTGTGAGATGAGGAAGAGTGCTCTATTTATATATATTCGTTTTTTTTATGAGGTTTACCTTTTTTGATGAGTTTTATCTGTGGTTGACGTAGGGTAAAAGATATCTTCTCAAAATCCTCTAAAATAAGATTCCAAAATCGGTCAAAATAATGAATATTCCAGGTCTGAACAGCACAGCACCAGGGATATTTGCTAGCGAGCGGAATTTCTTAATGTGTTCTAGAAGTAAAACCGTTCCGTGTTATTTCTCAACATGTTCTATAAGTATAACCATTCCAAATTGCGGTTTTGTCTCTAATTCGTTGGGCTTTTTTAGTGTTTATTTTCTTCTTTAAATGCTTGGATGAATTTAACAAGTTTGATTTTGTTTGTGATAAGTAGAGGTAGTTAGTGTGTGTGTGTGTGTGTGTGTGTGTGTGTGTGTGTGTGTGTGTGTGTGTGTGTGTGTGTGTGTGTGTGTGTGTGTGTGTGTGTGTGTGTGTGTGTGTGTGTGTGTGTGTGTGTGTGTGTGTGTGTGTGTGTGTGACTGCTGGGTTCTCGTCTTGGTTGAGTTGCAGTGAGTCGGTAACAAACCAAGCGTGAATCTTCCCCAGGAACTGTGGCCTTCCCATCCACTCCCTCTCTCTGTCTCCTTCTCTCTCTTGTCCTCACCCTCTTTCATCCTCTCTCTCCATCTCATTTCTCTCTCTCATCGTTCACGCCGTTCTTTATAAAATTGTCCTTAGCTGCTGCAACAGACGCTGTGTCGCTCACTGCTGTTTTGGTCTCTTTTGCTCTCATCAAGTTTTTTTTCTCTCCCTCCTCTTTCCCGTCCCGTCCCGGCCCCCCTTGTTTCTCTAGTGCTCTGTTTGGAGCTAGGACAAATTGAAACAGTAATTTCTCTTGGGTTTGCACACATTCTCTCACTCTCTTGCGCCGTCTCTCTCTCCCCTCTCTCAAACAAACACACACACATACTAACGCACACATTTACACACACCGCCGCCCATTGCTCTCTCTCTCTCTAGCTCTCAGGCTCTCTCTCTCTTACATAAGCCGGCCAGAGTCTTTCAGCACATTTGCATTGTTGGAGCAGGAAGTACCCAGGCCTATTTGTATTGTGTTTATGTCTAAGAAGATGGCCTTTTCCAGTGTGTGTGTGTGTGTGTGTGTGTGTGTGTGTGTGTGTGTGTGTGGGGGGGGGGGGGGGGGGGGGGGGTAAATCATGCATATCCTGCAGGGCTGTATGCGATATTCCTCTGAGGGAGTGCTGTTATAGCCGCCTATATGTTTGGGAATCAAAACACTCCACAAGGCCTTCCTCTTTCTCTCTCACTCACTCCCTGCTTTCTCCCTGCTTCACATTTTTAGTATTGGACCGAAAAAGAACCCTGCACACACTCCCTCTCCCTCCCCCATTCTCGCTCACCCTCTCTCCTTCTCTCTCTCTCTTTCCACCTGTCTCGGCCCGAACGCGGAGAACCAAATTTGAAGGAGGCCAGAAGGGGATCACAGGGATGTCAAGCAGTCTTTGCTTTTCTTTTAGAAATAAAAACTCAATTTCCCATGAGCCACCGTGGCCCTTCTCTGGCAGCGCGTTGATTTGTTTTGACAAGTGGAGGAAGAAGAAGCGGTAGTTGGAATTCTATATGTGGAATCTAATCCCACGGAAAGAATTTGGAATATTTGGACACATTTGTTTATAGTTGACTGGCCTTATCGCAGTTTGGCGTACTCTACTGTGTTTGTTCTAAAGCTGTTTAGTAGAGGTGATTATGAAGGAACAAATAGTTTCCCGTAATTCTATTGTGCGAAGCGGTTGTCTGTTACAGCTAAACCAACCTCCCTCACACAAATAGCAGTCTGCATTATAACTAAGCAATTTTTTTTTCTTGTTTTTCCCCTATGAACTAGAGTTGCACAGACCTTTTCCATAACTGTACAATATATATATATATATATTTATTTATTAAAATATCTACTGTATATTTTAAATAACTGAAACATTACTATGTTTCAGTTAGTGGCAGTTGGTGGCCATTACTCCCAAGAAGTAATGGCCACCAACTGCCACCAATGGCCCTTTGGACTCCGTTGAAGCTCGGTGGAAAGAAAACACGGAAATATACTCATCTCAATTATTCATTAATCCAAGGGAAAGAAAAACGGCGCCAGATGATCCCGTCGACTTTCTTTTAAATCAGTTTTCTACACCTGTTATGCAACGACACTACTACAATACAACCCGGTGGAGCGAACTATGTATGAACCGAATATCAACATCGTAAGCCCCACGGCAGTACCAACCACAGCATAGGACAACAAGCTAATGCTAATAACGCTCAAGTCTTCCTTTCTTTCATTTCTTTCTTCATTTTTGATTGTTTCTATGTGATTGGCCAGGTGGAGACCAGCCTGCAGAGCAGCTTCCAGCCGGGCATGAAGCTGGAGGTGGCCAACCGGGCCTGCGCCGACACCTACTGGGTGGCCACCATTGTCACCACCTGTGGCCAGTTGCTGCTGCTGCGCTACTGCGGCTACGGCGCAGACCGCAAGGCCGACTTCTGGTGCGACGTCATGACCGCAGAGCTCCACCCCATAGGCTGGTGCACTGCGAACAACAAGACCCTCGCGCCCCCACAAGGTAGGGGGGTGTGTGTGTGTTTTGAAATTAGTGTGTGTAGTTAGGTGGGTGGCGGCTGAAGGTGTGGTGTTTTTCCACACACGTGTGTGTGTGTGTGTGTGTGTGTGTGTGTGTGTGTGTGTGTGTGTGTGTGTGTGTGTGTGTGTGTGTGTGTGTGTGTGTGTGTGTGTGTGTGTGTGTGTGTGTGTGTGTGTGTGTGGCTAAAGGGAAACAGCTGGCTAGCTTATTCTCTTATGGGCAGAGGGATGAAAACAGGTTGTTCTTTTTACCTTAATGGCCAACTATACCCAACTAGACGCCCCCCCCACACACACACACACGCACACGCTTACTTCCTTCCAGGTGCGTGTCTATTGGCCATTAGCTTTAACTGCCCCCCACGCTATCTAATAAAAGCAGCCTTGGTGTTCCCTTCACCTTCACAACCTATCACAGTAAGACCACTTGGAGAGTAGGAGGAAGAGAAGGAGGGGAGGCAAAGCATTAGCAGAAGCTCGCTCTGTTAAAGGTAGACTGTGTGTTTTCCCGTGTGTTTTCTTTCTGCTTCTTTCTTCCTCACCTGCTCCACACCGTAGATAGATGGTGACTCACCATTCGGCACAGTCAGGCCATTTATTTCTCACTCTCCCTTTTCCCCCCACAATTGATGAATAGCGCGTGCACTCTCATCGCCGACCTGTGTGTGTGGGGGGTGGGGTTGTCTTTCATAGTGGAATAAATAAATACATCTTTAAACTTTTTCGGATGGGAGTGGTGGCGGCGGGTGGGGTGTCCTTGCCTCAACTTCCTCTTTAGCCCGTGATACTGAAGCAGATGGCCGGCTGTCTCAAACTGTGAAGTGTAGAAGTTATCTCTCATGGTGCTCCTAATAAACTGCCCGTTTTTCCGTTGCTTGCTTTTTTGCTATTTTGGATTTTAGATGAGGAAGGAAAAGTTTGTTTTTGATTTGAGAAATCGTGTGTGTGTGTGTGTGTGTGTGTGTGTGAAGGGCTTACTCATTGTTTTGTCAGTGGACATGTTGAAGAGCGGGTGTGATGTTTCCCGATCAGGTACCCATGGGTGTACAAGCTCAGACTTGTCCTCTAGAAATTGAATATTTACACATCTGCTTCATACATTTAAAATATAAAATGCATGCAGTACAGAATGAACATTGTCTGTTCTAAATTGTATTTACATGAGACAATATTTAATATTCACTTCATGAGAATTGAAAAACAACAACCATATATTCTCTATCTCTTGTTTCTATAAAGTAGCACTTGAAGCAGTTTGCTTATTTGATTCATTTCAAGCATTCGCATGATTCTTGTACTTTTTGGGTTGTATCTTCATGGTTGAATGCACTTATTGTAAATCGCTTTGGACAAAAGCATCAGCTAACTAAATCTAATGTAATGTAATTTATAATATAATGTGTTATAATATATTCTTCATGATACTATGACAGTATCAACATGATTGATGCTGTTGCATTGAAAATACCAAGACCAGGAAGCAATAACAGTAAAGGGGACAAATGTGACATTTTTTAAATGTCCCTTTAGGGAGTAAAAATTATTAATGTATGCCTAAATTCACCAATGTTTAGAAAACAAGACTCTTAAGTGATACCTTCCAAAACATGTATAAAAAAAATTAAGAAACCACAAAGACACTAATACTTCTTCAAGGGTGTGTGTGTGTGTGTGTGTGTGTGTGTGTGTGTGTGTGTGTGTGTGTGTGTGTGTGTGTGTGTGTGTGTGTGTGTGTGTGTGTGTGTGTGTGTGTGTGTGTGTGTGTGTGTGTGTGTGTGTGTGTGTGTGTGTGTGTTGCTGAGTCAGTGTGACAGAAATGTTGAGGTGGCTAGCAACACAGAGGGGGTGTCCTTCTGATTCATATAAATATCCAAAAATACTAATATGGTCATGAATAATGAGTCACTGCTTTTATTTCTATTTTCTTTTTTCTTTTTTTCTCTCAGATAACCTTTACCTAAGAAAAGGTAAGGAAGCTTTGCTGGTGCTTCTGGACTGACCGCTTTGTCGTCTCTGCTTACCATGCTATGCTATGCGAGCTATCACTTGTGCAGCTTGTTCTGTGCTCGTTAGACCCTGGCGCTGTTGCATGTAACGTATGCTATGCTATGCTACTCTATGCTATGCTATGCTATGCTATGCTATGTTATGTTATGCTATGCTTGTGGTGACCATTTTCCCTCTGGTTGCCCCACCATGTCTCTCTTCCATTCCAAGAAGTTTTGCCTCGAGAGCCTAATGCCAATTTCTGCTCTCTCTCTTTTTCTTTCCTTTCTACTCTCATTCTCTCTTTTTAAAATTGGTGCACACACAAACACATGGGGTGCTTAAACACAAACGCACAACAACAGAGTATTCTGTAAATGTTTTAGTTTTTTCTCAGCACTGACTTGGAGCAAGCTGTGCACATATGATTACTAGTGCATGTGCCACATTGTGGCTAAGAGGCACACTATCACTTTGCAAAGAGGCTTCCTCCTTGTGTGTGTGTGTGTGTCGGAGTGTGCGAGCGTGTGCGAGCGTGTGCGAGCGTGTGTGGTATCTGTGTGGTCAAGTCGGCATGAAACGGCTCATTCAATCATGCGTGTAGCAACGGTAGATGAGGCTATGTTGGGGAACTAAGCAGTCTAGCGTAGATAGCATAGCCACTAGGGGTTGGCGATACAGCCTTAAAATAATATCCTGATATTTCAGGGTCAATATTGTTTGGTAACGATATTCATGACGATATGAAAAAAACATGTTTTATTGGTGATTTCAGCAGCATTTATTAGTGCTTATAGTGACATAATAAGTCATACATACAAAGTATACATAAACATAAAACTAGATCCCAAAAGGTATTCACAGCCCACCCACACCGCCCCACCCCAGCGATCACCCTTTTCAGACAATTCGCAGTGACACGTCAGTAGGGGGCAATGAGATAAGTGTCCCCAAGCGATTCGGAGTGAATCCGAGTCACCGGTCAAGAGTAAATGCCATTTATATGCAATGTTGAGCATTAGTACTTAGCTTAGCATTTATTCAAATTGACACATTGTCGTCATTTATTTTGATATTGACACCAAACTTTGCACACTTCTTAAGGGGGGTGGCCTCTATATGCGCATCAGGCCCCTGGTGCGTTCTCAATTGGAACCGGGAATATATATGTTGTCGACAAATTGTACAACCTTTTTGCAATATCTGCTAAAAATAGGTAATAGGTATCCACAGATACTCTGTGAATACCTAATAATATCATAAAATGATCGTTCTTTCCTTGGAATCTTCAGTAAAAGTATAAATAACTAAATTGTTGAATAGTTACATCATCAGAGGTTGATGCCCCGCTCTGGCTTTCAGCCATGCTTGTATTGTTGGCAACTAGAATGCTGTAGGCTGGTATGCGTGCTACAGCAGTGGTTCCCAACCTTTGACCTTAGGTGTACCACTAAATTGTCATCAAGAACTTTCGCGGACCACCTCATATGCAAATGCTAAAACATTTATAAATACACATGAAGTGGCTGAGCAAAAAGTGCCAGTGCCTCATTTATACACAATGATTTCTGCAAGAAGGCCATGGCCAGTGGGAAACAGTGGAAAGAAAAAGTCAGCAACGCTGCCTATGCTCCCAGTGTGTGTATCTAGCAAACACAAATTAACACCAAACATCAATGGCTAGGGTTGGGAGCCGGGGAGCCTGTGCAGGCGGAGCTAAGAAGAGTCAGCGAGACGCTGGTTTCAGCATGAGTGCTCTCCTTGAGTGTTTTCCGTGTGTGTGCCTTTTCCTCGGTGCCTGCCTGCCTTTGTTAGTGCGCCCGTGCGTATGTATATACCGGCATGCTTTACATTCCCCCTCTCTATAGTGTTCATGGTATACAACCCACAGAGTAGTGTCATCGGCGTATAGAAAAACTTAGGCTGTATGTTAGAATATGGCCCTCCGAGTCGTGCCCACCACCCACAGAATTTACATAATGTATTCACCACACAGCTTCCTGCCAGGGCCTGATGCAGATCAACGTCAGAGATGAGGTGTGTGTGTGTGTGTGTGTGTGTGTGTGTGTGTGTGTGTGTGTGTGTGTGTGTGTGTGTGTGTGTGTGTGTGTGTGTGTGTGTGTGTGTGTGTGTGTGTGTGTGTGTGTGTGTGTGTGTGCTTCTCAATCATTCTAATCCAGGATGTGCCGTGGTGGCTCAGTCACAGCACAAAACAGCCACGATTGCAGATTTGAACAATTACTTAATGTTTTTAAAGGAGGGCATACCCAAATAGTACGATTACTCAGATTTGCATGAAGCTTTATGTAAACACAACTTAATAGAACCAAAGACACTACAGAGTGTATATAAAATATAAATATAAAAACAACGCATCTGTGACATAACTTGGCCTTCTTGATTCTATCATCTTGTCTTTTCACCCTTCATCTTTTGAATTTACACACACACATGCATGCACCCACATACAACCACACACACATCCCGTGGGATAGTTAGCCAATTACCGCTAACACTTTTGCACCTAAGGGAATTGGTTTTATACATTGCTCTGATACGCCCTATTTTGCTATGGACCCAGTTTGTTAAAATGCTAATAGAAACCTTAAGGAAATACTTTCCCCTCTTTTTAAATCATTGCACGAAGGGGAAACCGTAAGACTAAAGGAGAATAGGAAAGTTAGCGAGGATATATAAATCCTATTATTATCTGAGCATTTTTCCCCCTCTTGGATGTTGAATTATTGTCTTGGTAACTGCATAGTCGTTTGTGCGTTCATTGTTTTGTAACTAAAAGAAAAAAAAAGACAAAGTGATTATCCACCCTTCTTGGCCTTCATGTTGGGTCAACGGGATCTGTGTTTTCTGCGCAACAAAGGCAAATAAATACATACCTCTCTCTCTCTCCTGTGTTAAATCCTATGCCGGAGTACACAGGTCGTTATTGCATCAACTTTCACATGGCGTATTAAACGTCATGTGTTTAGAGAACTAGGGAACTGTCAATTCTAACCAAAACAAACACTGCAACACAGCATTACACAAAGGGAGGGGGGGAGGGGGTTGACAACATATGCAAACAACTGGACTGAGTCTGTTTGTTTGTTTATTCATTTATTTATGCAATTGTTTCGCTACACATGTGTGTGTGGTGAGAGTATGTAAAGAATAGAGAGAGGTATAGAGAGATGGTGAGGGACAAAATAAAAGAGCGAGAAGGAGAGTGAGGTGGCTTGTGAGAGAGAGGAATTGAGTGTACAGAGGGAAAGACAGAGATGCTCCTCAAGGTTAATAATGCATTTTATTTTATTTTGCTCTGTGAAAATAGCCTGCTTCCGCCTCCTTGTTTTTTTTTTCAGCCTTGGGGAGGGAAACGAGGAGATTACTGTTGATATAAGAGGCTCCATCGTGACAACATGGCCTGGGGGGGAGAGGAGAGCATGGAAAACAATGAGAGAGAGAGAGAGAGAGAGAGAGAGAGAGAGAGAGAGAGAGAGAGAGAGAGAGAGAGAGAGAGAGAGAGAGAGAGAGAGAGAGAGAGAGAGAGAGAGAGAGAGAGAGAGAGAGAGAGAGAGAGAGAGAGAGAGAGAGAGAGAGAGAGAGAGAGAGAGAGAGAGAGAGAGAGAGAGAGAGAGAGAGAGAGAGAGAGAGAGAGAGAGAGAGACTTCAAAATAGTTTATCTGCACACTTAACGTCAACCAGCACTGTGTGTGTGCCTTGCTGTCCGGTTGCCTCAAAGAACAATATTGATATAATCAGCAGCCAAACGATTGTATTCAACCAAGGCTGAACCGTGGTAAAGGGTAAGGTTTTTTTTGTTTAGTTGTTTATTGAGAATCACAGGGAAAATAAATGACATTCCTCATCGCTACACATTGATTTTATTTAGCCAAACAAATGTACGATTGTTTGTTTGATTCACAAGGGGCGGGTCTGAGAGCTGCCGGACAAAGGATTATTGATTAGCCTACAATGGAAAAAGTCAATGATTTAATTATAATTCTAGAACATGCCTTTAATTTGAAGCATTTGAGGTTAGAAACAAATACTTATATACTTAAAGTATATATCTCGTTAAGTCACTGTCTATCGCCGAAGGAGGTAACGCGAAAGTGATTACCGAAGTTGATGTTATTATGATATAAAGAATGTAGTGAAGTTTGGGTGATTTATTTGTATTTTAAATTACTGTTTAAAATACTGCCCCAAAACACATTTGCTCATCGTAACTTTTCTCATGATTGACTGAGCGGGGCGGTAATATGATAATGAGCTTGTTTGATTGACATACCTCTGTTGAAGGACTGTCACACATGACAGTCAAACTGTTGCACTCGCTGAGAGGGTGACGTTTATTCACCTTGTGGCGCTCAGTCCATTTCACATTAAAGAAAAACATGATCCTCCCGATTATGTTTTTTATGTCAATATATATCATCGCGTGTGGAGCTAATATAGACAAATAAGAAATATAGCTATTTTGGTTTTATTCAGACGAGTTAGTCCGCACCTTGATGGGAACGGCTTGCCATGCATTCTATTCACGGTGTAATGGAGACAATAACATTGCATTAACATTACATTTATGTTGTTATGTAAAGAGCAATTGTCCCGTTTCCACTCTGTGCACAAGCACAACAGGCTGTGTGTGTGTTCCCTGTATTATTTCAAATGTTACCATGTAAGAATCTACGTACAAGTTTCAAACCGATTTTTACTTTAGGCATATAAAACTATATAAAAAATCTGTGAAATTGCAAGTTATTCAGCCTACTTATAACACCAACAATTTCAGCAACCTGTAAATACATACTTTATTTCCAATTGATCTTGTATGACGCAGGGAAAACAGACATTGCATGTATCTGTGATGTATGTAGTCCGTTTGCGTAAAATTGGTAGGTAGGGACCATGGGACAAGTAAAGTCGTGTTATTGGTCAGCAATGGGGCATGCGGAGTGAGGACAAAAAGTACCAAAATAATCCCGCCAAATTTGCCTCAGATCCAGAGAAGGAAAAAATACTAAAGTTTATATATAGATATATATGATATATATATATATATATATATATTTAATAATATTTTGACCATGTGTATTAGATACTAAGATACTCTTATTAACCTAGTTAGAATCAAATCATGGATTTAGGTTACCTGGGACTTAAACCAATTAAAATGGGATTAATGTCGGATAAACAATGATTGAAGGAAGGTGGAAAAATCCCCTCAATTGACGTTTGTTCTCCATTTATTCGAAGTTATTGTCATGTTACTATTATTACTTTTTCGTTTCCCAAAAGTAATATAGGATGCCGCTTATTATATTTCCCTCTTTGAAATAACAAGCCCCTTGGCTTATCTTTGCTCCAGATTGTGCAGACTGTCGGGAAAAGGCGCTGGCTGCGTGCCATGTCGCTCTGTTAAGAAACAAAGATTCCTCCTCTTTTTATTCTGGTGAAATCGCTGACTAATATTAGACTGAAACATGCCGATGCCAGTGGTTCGGGGGCGGGGGGGCTGAACAGGGTGATTGTGGGTAGTGACTCCGAGGTCTCGTGGGAATCATGTAAAAACGGGCCAATCTGACGACTGCGATGATTATACAGCAACGTATTTTTTGGAAAAACATATCAAAAAAAAAAAAGAAATGACGTGTACACACCCCCTCCTTACTCCACTGGTGTGTGTGTGCACTCATGCATGCAATCTTTGTGCAGAGAGCAAAATCCTTCTGTATAGCATGTGTCATAACTTCAATGGACCTTTTTGGTGATTATTTTCTAATGTAAACACTTTTTGTTTTGTTCTTCTTAATCCTTATATTTTGCATGTGTATTTATATCAATGCATTCCGATCATTGTGTGTGTGTGTGTGTGTTCCCCTGTAGCCATTAAGGAGAAGTTCAGCGACTGGACGGACTTCCTGGTTCAGGAGCTGACAGGCTCGCGAACGGCGCCAGCTAACCTGCTGGAAGGGGTGACTCTCCACTTATTCTTTGTCAAAAATGCTCCTTTTTTATTTAATCTACTTTTAGGTAAATCTTTTTCCTTTTTATTTGTTTTCTTTTATCATGTATTTCTTATTTATTTGTAGTTCTTTGTTTATTTTTCATATTAGTTTATTCCTTTTGAGGGGCAGGCATATGCATATCAGAAGGGCTCTGCTGGGGGTTTCTCTGTGCAGGCAATGCATATGTTGTGTTTCATGGGCTCATTGCTACAGAATATACCAGCTTCCGCTAGTACAAGCATCTCTGTCTCTTTCTTTCCTTCATTCCTACCTCCCTCCCTCCCACCCTTCCATTCCTGTCTCCCCCCCCCCCCAAAGCCTATGAGGGGTAAGAACACAGTGGACCTGGTTGTGGAGGCCTCGCTGATGGAGGTTCGCGACCCCTCCAGCCCCGCCCTCTACTGGCCGGCGCGTGTTGTCCGCAACGTGGGCGGCCGCCTGCGTCTGCGCTACGTCGGCCTAGGGGGAGGAGGAGACGAGGACCAGCAGGGGCGGGACTTCTGGCTATTCTACCTGGACACCAGGCTCCGCCCACTTGGCTGGGCCACCGAGAACTCCCTCTCTCTGGAGCCACCCACAGGTGAGAAAGAAAAAGGGGGCGGGGCCTTATGACTCCATGACAACGTATGTTATTTTAATTTTATTATTTTATTATGTTTTATTTTTATTTTCTGTAGTTATGTCCCAACAAAATACCCTGAGAAAATGCAGTTGGTGTGGAAGTCCACTTGTGTGTGTGTTCGGTTGGTGCTGAACTGGTGTATTTCAGGACGACGCCTTGTCATACAGAATATTGTCGTGAACATATTGGTATTTTGGCCCTTCAACATCCAATGAAATTGGATTTAGAAATCCAATGAAATTCTCAAAGGGATAACTTCTCTTTTGGTTGTAAAAAGAAAAAAGCAACGACACTCCAGCATCTGAGGCGAGTGGGGGGTCATCGGGTTGGGGTCCAGGGGGCATCACATGTCTTCATCTTAATCCGTTTCTGTTGCGACTAAGTGACTCTTTCAGCTGCGCTGTTCCCCTTCATCCTTAATCCTCCTTGTTTTTTTCATTTTCTTTCCGTATTTCGAGAACAAAAGGCAGCAGCATGGTAGGAGAGATGTTTTCTAACGCAGACGTTAATTCATCTTCTTGGTAGTCCACGGCGCGACGATAGTTTGCCGTTACTAGCTAAAAGGATTTGGTGAGATAGCTCCGAGCATGCGATTCCGCATACTAAAGACTCTCATCATAGCAGCTTGTGTAAACACCTTGGCCAGCAAGAACCAGCACAGTGTTGTTTATTATTGCAACGTTAAAACCAGTCCTTCAAGACACTTGAGGTCTCGGCCGCAATATGAGCTCTCGAACCATTGGAAGTTTATTTCTCAAACTGATGTTTTTTTCTTTTTTTTCATGCTGATGATGATAGGGAGGCTGTGGACTTTGTGTTTGGACTCGAATTAATGTTGCTCTCACAAATCAAACTTTATGGGCTCGAATACCATTAAAAAAAGATAAAAACGAAACAGTAAGACAAAAATATCTTGTCATATGGGGAGCATGTTTTTTGTTCACAGGCCATTTCTAATTGCATGATGTCTTTAAACTTTGTCCTGGTTTTATCCCTCTGTCTCTGTGTCTTTTCTGTCTGTCACTCTGTCTCTGTCCCTCTCTGTGTCTGTTTCTCTCTCTCTCTTTCTCTGTCTGTCTGTCTGTCTCTCTCAGAGCTCAGATCTCTGAAGAGCGCCCCCGAGTGGCAGGAGGCCCTGGAAGCAGCACAACTGGAAGCCCAGGTGAAGCCCCTGCCCCTGGAGGTGTTCAAGGTGAGAAGACATCCAGCCCCTGTGTGTGTGTGTGTGTTCATGTATTCGTTGGTCATTTAATTTCATGAAGCCCAGGCATAAACATGAGTCTTCATTTACTACAAAGTCCAAGTTACATATTTTTCTCACTTCCACTGTTGACATGCACAACTCCACACCCATTTCTTAGCTAACGCCAACGCCTCCAGGCTTCGGTTTACCTGTTTTTTACGTCTTTGTATTTGTTTTGGTGACACACACACCCACACACACACAGTATGGAAAATGGTCTGCACACATGCATAGCGATTGATGATGTGTCCACGAGACATGCTAGTGCGCATGCACGTATACACAAACGTGCAAAACCACGACCAACGCACAAAGAGGAAGTGGGCCTGCCTGATTACATTTTTTTCTTTTATTTTGAACAGGACCACACGGACCCCCCCAGGCACTCCTTCAGCATGGGAATGAAGCTCGAGATGGTGTCGCCGTGGAAACCGCTGTGCATTTGCCCCGTCTCCGTTACCAAGGTTAGCCAATGGGGAAAGGGTATGGTGGGGAGGGAGTAGAGCGAGTAGGCGGTGTGAGTCACTGGTTTCTACAGAATAGCCCTCATTTGAAACTATCTGAAATTAACTGGAAGAATAGGAAAAGCTTTGCCTTTTTACTCCGACAAACGAACCTGAAAGACAAACAATTTCTGTTTCTGTTGTATGACTCATGCTTTTGTCTTGTAACCTTTATCAGGGAAGACAACTTTTCTTGCTGTTGGTATATGATTCTGTGTGGAAAAAGCTTTACCTTCAGTGGACATGCCCGTCTGTGTACTGAGAGATACTTTGTCAACATGCAGAATTTGACTAAGTCAACCAGAATTGTATTGATGAATTATATTTGTAACAGTTGCAACTTTCAAAACCTTTATTAACTACCATCAGTGATCTTTTTGAATAGTGTACAGACACTTACTTATGCTGACATCATTTTGAAAGGGTGGAGTTATGGGTATTATAGTTAAACAAGGATCACTTTAGATCTAAAGCAACCAAACAGAGACATATTGTTTATTGTGCTGTAAATGATGATGTGAATAATGGTAACCAAACACTCAATCAATCAAACAACAGGCCTGTTGGCGCTGTACTGTTTGTGCTGAGGATGGACTTTGAGATGAGTAACTCCTTATGTCCTTAATTCACCGGCATGTCAATTAGTTACTCTTTAATCCACTCATGGATGAACATTGCACTGCCCTGCCTTTCAATCACAATGCTCCAACCCATCTTTCTTTGTGTGTGTGTCTCTCTCTCTCTCTCTCGTTCGTTTGTTCGTTCGTTCGTTCGTTCTTTCATTTTTTTCTTTTTCCTTTTCTTTTTTCACCCGCAGGTCTATGACGAGACCTACTTCCAGGTCACCGTGGACAACCTCTCGCCCGGGGCCACGCCCACTTCGCTAGTGTGCTCCGCCAACTCGCCAGGCATCCTGCCCGTGCAGTGGAGCCTGAAGCACGGGGTGGGCATGGAGCGGCCGGGGGGCTACGCGGGCCAGGACTTCGACTGGGCCGACTACCTGAAGCATTCCGGGACGGAGGCGGCCCCTGACACCTGCTTCCCGGACGTAAGGGTTCTCTCGGCATAACGCGATGTTGGTAGCTCATTTGATTGGCTGTTTCGGTACAGGCGTACCAATGTTACTCTAGGGTCCAGACAGTAGGCTGCTTGAATGCCTATAGCATTGTAGCCCAATGACGGCCATGTCATTTCAAGATACAGGGAAAAATAAACATACTTTTGTCTATTGCCCACCACCTTTTTTTTTTTTACATATGGTTTTGGTCGAGAAAGGCGGTACAAAATGTTATTTACCATATAAAGATCTTTCTATATGTAAATAAGAATTTAGTAAGAATTATTAAATAATTAAAACAAGGAATGCCAATTAGAATACAATTATTAATTTGTTGTTCTAATTCTTAAGTTAGGTTGACATTAGCAGCTTGGGTGAATATTTTTTTGGGGGGGGTGGAGATTTCAAACTTACACCAGGGCTCAAACTGTAGAATGACATAGCATAGTCATGGTGCAAGGGTCATGATGAGGTAAACAAAACAAACAAAAAACTCCATTACTTCACTTCAAATGAAGGCGCGCACCCCCTTCCCCCCCTTAAGTTGATTCCCCCCTGATTCTCAAACCATACAAGTTGGAAGTTACACATTGAAAAATCCTTAAAATGATCTCATCCATCATCAAATCAAAGTTCCATCATTGGTTACCGTGATTGTGGACACTTTTTTTTTATGCCACTGTGTGTGAGTGTGTGTGTGTGTGTGTCTGCATGAATGTGCCTTTTGATCCATTTTTTGCACCTCCCCAGGAGTGGCAGAACCGGGATTTCTCCAAGGACTCGTGGCTGGAGGCCGTGAACCCTCTGCTGCCCTCTGAGGTCTGCGTGGCCAAAATCACTCAGGTCAAAGGTCGTCTGATGTGGCTGCAACTGGAAGGTAAGTGTGAGTGTGTGTGTGTGTGTGTGTGTGTGTGTGTGTGTGGGGTGACTGCTCATTCGGAAAATGGGATGGGTGTGTACTTTAAGTGATGGTGATTAAAGAACAAAAGATTAACCAGAATGACGAATAAAAAGATTTTATGTGATAAAAACTGAACCGAACTATCTTTGGATTTGCTATGTTTTAACTAAGAAATACATAGCAGAGATCAAGGTCAAAACTCTGATTCCATGATGACAGAAAAAAGAGAGATCGTATTTTTGTAGGTCATATCATTACATTAAATAACATTTAGTTCGCGGATGCTTTTGTCCAAAGTGACTTACAGTAAGTTCATTCAACATGAAGATATAGCACAAAAAGTGCAAGAATCATTTAAGTGCATACAAATTCACAAAAAAGCCAAAGCAACTGTTTTTAAGTGCTAAGATATACGTGTTGGTGTTGTGTGCTTGTGACAGCAGCTTCTAATCCCACTCTCTCTTTCTCTTTCTCTCTCTTACTCGCTCTATCTCTCTTACTGTCTCTCTTTCTTTCTCTTTTTCTTTCTCTTCCTTGCAGGTGTGTCGAAGGGGCTGTCAGAATGCATTGCGGATGTGGAGTCCATGGACATCTTCCCTGTGGGCTGGTGTGAAGCTAACGGCTACACGCTAACTACACCGCACAAGCCCGTCTGTACGTCCACACACACACACACACGCACAAATGCACAAAGGCTTTTGTGTGCGGCCACGAACACACACACATACACACACATACACACACACATATATATGCAAACACAGGCAACAGTCACACTGCAGGACAATTTGGCCCCAATAATCTTTTTGTCATCTTATGTGGCCTAAATCTATTTTGTGTGTGTGTGTATACTGGCATACCAGGCATGTATGCCTGGGTCTGTTTGACACCAAGTTGGGCTACTTTTAACACGTTCTGTCCCGGTATCTGACACAAATCTCATACCTAGCCTTGTGACCGGAGGCTGGGGAAAGGAGCGTTTTTGGACACTGTCTATGTTCCAGTAGCCTTTCAGAACACCACAATCCTACATTCTGTACTCCAACATATAAAGACTTTTGATGAACGTCCTTAATCCTTAAGTCCTTAAGGACATTGTATCCAAAGCGACTTACAGTGATTTTGGATGCAGGTCGTTGGTTAGGGCATCTTGCTCAAGGGCGCCTACAGGTAGACTGCGAACCCAGTACCTTTTTTGGCTGAGAGTCAAACCCCCTACCCCCTACACTAAACTACACACACACACACACACACACACACACACACACACACACACACACACACACACACACACACAAGCCCTATCATTGCTTTGTAAACAAACAAACAAAACCCACTTGGGTATTAAGTTCTGCTGATATAACAAAGCAATGCATGCTGGTTCTGTTTTGGCTTTCTACACTTCCTGTCCCTCATGTCCTTACTTTCCTCTCCACAGGCCAGAAACAGAAGAAGATAGCAGTGGTACAGCCAGAAAAACAGTAAGAAAAAGCTCATGCACACACACATACACACTCTCTCTCATTCATACTCATACACACACACATAGACTCCAGCCAAATGTTTAACCAGCCGATGAAATGCCTCCTCCGGTGTTTTTGCGTAACCGTTTATTTTATAGCTCTTAAAAGAGACTCTAATTACCAGTGTTAGGGGATGATGAAATAAATGTGTATTATATAATGATAAATAAATGATAAATAAACTCACAATACTAATAATAGTCATGGATGTTGAAATAAAATGATTCAAATAATGTTACGATGCGTGCGTATTTGCGGCAGGTCTGTAATTATGTCTGGAGCAGTGCCAGGATTAGAGATTGTAAAAACAGAGCTAAGCGGCTTTCTCAGTATTTTACCTGTGAGCCGTTGGCTGACTGCTCTGTGCAGTGAGTCAATGGCTCACTGCACAGTCCTAAAATGCCTCGCATTTATCAGTCCCCATATGCCGCTCGTTCAGTGTGTGTGTGTGTGTGTGTGAGTGCGTGCATGCATAGTGCATTATGGGTACCTGTTGGCGAATGGTATTTTACATATCTGAGGCGAGGCAGATCTCCTCCTCCTGTTTTGATTACAACATTTGAATAATGTTTCCAATCACGGTACTACATTGACCTTTGCCCCCTTTTGATACCTGCAGGTTGGCTCCACCCCCACCAATTGAGACCGCCCCTGCCAACACCTGCCCGCCACTCAGTGTTGATCCAGGTAACCATGCCGATTAATTGTTTTTTGATTTTTGTTTTGTTTTGTCTGTCTTCATCAACCGCATTGCACACACACACACACACACACACACACACACACACACACACACACACACACACACACACACACACAGACACTCTTACACAGTCTAACCTACTTTCTTACTTTTTTCCCAGCCATCCACTTGCTCATGATTATTCATGACCTCCCCTAATTACAATTCACCCCTAGCGGTGGCGTTCCAGGTGCTGGCAGCCTGGGGGGGGTGGGGGGGTGAAGCGTTTGCACAGAGGTCGCGGAGCACCTCAATCACAACGACCCCCAACCCCACCCCCTGCATTTCACTTCTCGGGGAGGAGGGGGGGTCAGAAGAGTGGGGTTGTTCCCATTGTGGGACGGTGTTTGAAATAAACATGGCAGTATTCATACCATGCTAGTTTGTGTCTGTCTCCAAGATGAATATTTAATCGATTGGTTTGGTTAAAAAACACACAATGCTACGTTGATGATTGCCTGTCGCCGCCTGTTTGTGACATAACTCTGGCAATGTTTTTGCGCTGTTTTTGGGGTTTGTTTTGAAGTCAGTCAATAGGCACTCGTTATTATGTCTCCAACCACCACATAATTTAACCATGCCAGCATCTCCTTTTGGGTGTTTTGGTTTTTTCTCAACCAGTGTGTTTTGAACACCTGTATTCATGAAGTGATGAGCAGTTTATCGCAACGTTTGTCTTTTCACTCAACACCCATTGATTTGTTGTAAGTGTTTTGTTTTCTTCCCATAAGCCGCCTTGTTTCTTTCCACTTGGTTTAGTTTTTTACCATAAATCCCCTTGTGTCTTTCAACTTGTTTCGGTTTCCTACCGATAATCCCCCTTGTTTCTATCAGCTTGGTTTCATTTTCTACCCATAAAGCCCCTAGCTTATACCAACTTGGTTTCATTTTCGACCCATAAAGCCCCTAGTTTATACAAACTTGGTTTCATTTCTAACCATAAACCTCCTTGTTACTTTCAACTTGGTATCATTTTCTACCCATAACCCCCCCCCCCCCCCTCCCCCTTCTTAATGTCCATTGGGGGTCTGTTTTTCTTCTTCACAGGCTCGGCCAACGGGCGGTACTGCTGCTCAAAGATCTTCATCAACCACAGGTGCTTCTCGGGGCCCTACCTGAACAAGGGTCGCATTGCCGAGCTGCCCCAGGCCGTGGGGCCTGGCAAGTGCTCACTGGTCCTCAAGGAGGTGGGCTTCACACGTTGCCTGACTTAAATAAATCATTTATAAAAAAATATATATAAAACATGAAGGGTACTCTTTAGGGAAGGTGTATGGTGTCAGAAAATATAAAATAAAGAAAGAAAAGAGGGAAAAAATCTCAAGAGACATATTCACCATAATATCAGGGAGAGTGATTTTGCCAACATACAGAGACATGTCAAATTTTTCTCATGAGGATAGAAATGTACTCTGATGTCACTCCAAAGTGCTCTTTGAAGTCCTAGGAGGAGGAGCTACCGTTCTTTTTGGTCAGGGGGAAGAACTTGCAGAGAAGGAGGGGAGGGGGGAATGCAGCTGTGGTTTCTTGGGGGGAGAGAGAGAGAGAGAGAGAGCGAGCAAGAGAGAAAGAGACGGGGGGGAGGGGGGTTGTAAACAAGATTTGGGCGAGACAGAGACGTCTTGTTAACCACCCGCAGCTCCTCAACGCTGCCTTTGCGTCGACTTGACGAGCTGCCAATCAAGCGTGTTTATCCGTAAACATAGTTGACGTGCCGTGGCAGAAGTGCAATAAGAGCTCCACGTTTCCCCAGGGGCCCCCGTATCGTGTGTTCGCTTGAGCGCGCGTGTGTGTGTGTGTGTGTGTGTGTGTGTGTGTGTGTGTGTGTGTGTTTTCGATTCGTATGATTCGCATGCGTATGGGCATACACTACAAACACGCCGATTTTGTAGCAATAGGTTTATTTTTGGATATCCCCTCACATTTTGTATCCTTTGATTCAAACATTGTGTGTGTATGTATGTGTGTGTGTGTGTGTGTGTGTGTGTGTGTGTGTGTGTGTGTTTGTGTGTGTGCAGGTGCTCACCATGCTGACCAACGCGGCCTACAAGCCGGGTCGCGTCCTGAAGGAGCTGCAGGAGGTGGAGGACCAGAGCTGGGAGTGCCACGAGGAGATCCTCAAAGCCAAGTGAGGAGGCACACACACACACACACACACACACATTAGTACTAGGGGTGTTCGAGAAAAAAATCGACTCACGGAGGAATCGAGGTGGTTTGCCTTTGTGTGCTTACATTATTTGCAGTCAGTTGCTATGATTTATTTTACAATTTTATATAAATACTGCATAATCCTATACACACTTTACTCTGCTATCTGTAATTTGTGACACCGCTTTTCTTGGTGCAAAGCGGACTGGAGTAGATCCTGAACTTACCGAAAGATTGCACCCCTAAATACTACACATGCACACAGATGCATAAATGTATACACACCCACACACACACACTTGTACATTTACATATATGTGTAATGTACATGCACATTATAAATATCTTAAATACACAATAAAATACCTAATATTAACCAAAAAAGAACACATGGAAACTCTCCAGCCATCACCTCAGATAAACAGGAAGGGAAAGGATAAGGAAGGACGGGAGAGATCTCTCTCGCTCTCTCTCTCTCTCTCTGGGCAAGAGAGATCGGGGATACCCCTTACCTTATCAAGCACACGAATACTGGGGGCTTCCGGAGAAACAGCAACAGGGTGATAGACGCAGGGCGTCATCGTTTGCCGTGGCGCCGTGTGACGGATGACATACGGTTTAATTGCGCTGTCGTCCCATAAATAAAACGGCAATCACAGTCAGCTGCCTGACAGCTGATGACAACGTCCCCGTCACCTCCACTCACTTACTTACTCTCTCCCTCTCTCACTGGCATCTTTACTCACTCTCCTTCTTCTTATCTGTCTCTCTATATGTCTTAAATTTCTCTCTCTCTCTCTCTCTCTCTCTCTCTCTCTCTCTCTCTCTCTCTCTCTCTCTCTCTCTCTCTCTCTCTCTCTCTCTCTCTCTCTCTCTCTCTCTCTCTCTCTCTCTCTCTCTCTCTCTCTCTCTCTCTCTCTCTCTCTCTCTCCCTCTCTCCCTCCCCAGGTACAAAGGGAAGCCCTACCGTGCCACCATGCGCATCGTGCGTCTGGCCGAGCAGATCCCCGACTTCTGCCGCAAAGTGTGTCTGCGGCTGCAGTGCTGCCCCAACCTCTTCAGCCCCACGCTGGTGGCCGACAAGTGCCCCGAGAACTGCTCCATGCAGACCAAGACCAAATACAGTAAGTGTCCGAGGTGTATGTAGCATCCTACCCGTCCTCTGCAGTGGAATTCTGATGACGAGACAGGGTTGTGTCGACGTACGGCGAAAAGCCACACATTCGGGATGATTTATTTTCTTTTTTCACGTTACTTGCCAATAATACTGAGCCCCAAAAAAAAAGTGTGGGCTCAGTGATTTGTATGTTTTTCCCAATCCCCTATTTCTTGGAGGGACATACTTTACTATTTTAAGTCAAATGAGGATAATGCGTTCTTTTGACTTGTAAAACGCATTTTGCATAACTCTTTTGTCATTGTCATTGACCTTACTCCCTGGCCCCGCCCCCCTCCTATAGCATACTACTACGGGAAGAAGAGGAAGCTGCCCAAGCCCGTGGGCGGAGAGGAGCTGTCGGAGGCGGATCCCACCAAGCCGGCCCGCCGCAGAAAGAAGAGGAAGGCCATCTTTGTCCAGAGGAAACGTCGCTCCTCCACCGTCGACTACACCCCCGCCAGCTCGCTGCAGGTTTCGGTCCTTTCTTTTTTTACTCTAGCTCCGTGTAGCCTAGCCTGGCATCGAATCGCAAACTGCGATTAGTGTGGAACCTACGGGTGCAGACCAAAAGGCCTCTGGACGCAATTGGAAAAGCCTACAACTAATCATAGCAATGCAACGGGTGATGCAGCACTGAGCAACTAAAAGATCCTGTTGGAAGTACGGCAAACACATCTTTCTTCTCAACAAAAGCTTTAAGTGCAGTCATTAGTGTTATTTTAGTGAAAATATTCGATTATGTGAACCAATAGGCAGGAATAGACGAATGACGAAGATTGTGATTTGTTGGGTCGAGAATCAGGATATGCAAATAAAAAATAAAAGACTTGACTGTAAGCAATTTTAAAGGCTATAAAATGTTGGTGGCGCAACTGCCAACAGCATATTGTTTGAAGGTTCGATTCCAGCTTGCGACCCTATGCTACGTGTCAGTCCGTCTCACTTTCAACCCACTTTCCTGTCTGTCTTCCTTGCCTTTCTTGTCGTAAGGAAACGACAAGTTTCCCCCCCGAAATCCAATTCGCCCAATCACAGCTCAAGTGCCACCCCTGACTTATGAGTGTGATTGGTCTGCCAAAACAGTTAGGGTCTTCATCCAGGCTCTCTCGCTAGGGGCTAGGGTCCGCGTGTCCATCTCTGCACTGTCTCGGATGCTTATTCTCTCTCCCCCCCCCACCCACCCCCCCCCCCCCCCCCCCCCACCCACCCACCCACCCACCCCCCCACCTCCGCCCACTCCAGGACAGCGATGAGGAGGAGGACGATGACGAGGAGGACATGGACTTCCAGTCGGGCAGCGAGGAGAGCGCAGGCTCCAGGCAGCGGGGCGCGCCCGCCGCGGCACCCCCCCTGAGCACCCGGCCGCGCCGGGCCGCAAGCCTGCGCCGAGCATCTCTCGGTGGCGGGGGGGTAGGAGGCGGCGGGGGGTCTACCGAGGGACCCGAGGGGCGGAGGAGGTCGACGCGCTCCCTGGCCGCCTACGGCCAGAACAACAACAACAATGATGAGGATGAGAAGTACCCGCCCCCCGGCGCTCAGGAGACGAAGGTGAGAGGGGGGAGGGGGAGCAGATACACAAACACACGTATGCACACACACACAAACACAAACACTCTGACAGTACTTGCACACATACATATAGGTTGCATACAGGTTACAGGTTGAATTCGTTTCACTCCTCCCATAAGGATCGTGTCCTTGAGCAAGACGCTTAGTCAAACCAAACTGGTTTGTCTGATGATAAAACAGCGCTGTAGTGTGTGAGTGCATAGCGGGAGAAGGTAGAGGTTGGGTAGTAATGGGGAGGTTTTTTGACGTTCTTATGTGGTTGTAAAAGTTATATTATTATTGCAGTCATTTAAAAAAAAGAAAACATTGTAATAAAGTGCGTTCAACTGTGATTTAATGCTGTTACCTTATCAATCAGAATCAGAATCAGAGTTGCTTTTATTACATCTTAACGTACAAGTACGCAGGAGTAAACTTCTTAGGCTTGGATCCTCAACAGTCATATAGTCATATCTATAGCCATATCTGTGTGTGTGTTTTTGTGTGTTTATATGCCTGTGTGTGGCGCGTGTTTATTTGCCTGTGTGTGCATGCTTGTGTAAATGTGTGTGTATGGTAATTTGCCTGTGTGTGTGTGTGTGTGTGTGTGTGTATGTGTCTGTGTTGATTTTTCTGTGTGTGTGTGTGTGTGTGTGTGTGTGTGTCAGATGGAGGGTATGGAGGAGCAGGAGGAGGAAGGTCAGCTGGTGCTGGAGAGGAACCCTCTGGAGTGGAGCGTTGACGAAGTGGTCCAATTCATCACCTCTACCGACTGTGCCTCTCTGGCCAACATATTCCAAGAACAGGTACACACACACAAACACACGCACACACACATTTACAGACATACACACACATTTACAGACATACACACACACACACTTACACACACATGTGCATGTGCACACACACATGCGCACACATACAAAAACACACACACACGCATGCAGACCCACACACATGCAGAAGCATACACACAGACTTATGCACACGCACACTCATTCTCTCTCCTCCCACACACTACCATTTGTGCCTCTGTGAATTTCATTCTATTCCAAAGCAGTAATTGCCTTCTATTGTTCCCATTTTACTGATAAATAAGTTAGCTGTCTTCAAGCAGAGTAGATGGTAGCGGATCCATTCTCTCTCTCGCTCTCAATCGCTCTCTCTCAGCTCTTGCTCCTCTCTCTCTGCTCAATCCATCACTTATTTCATGCCTATTTCTCATGCCTTATTTTATTTTTTTACTCATCTTGTGCTTGTGTATCCTTCCGACTGTATGCGCGTGTGTGTGTGTGTATGCGTGTGTGTGTGTGCGCGCGTGTGCGTGCGTGTGTGTGTGTGTGTGCGTGCGTGTGTGTGCGTGCGTGCGTGCGTGCGTGCGTGTGTGTGTGTGTCTTTCTCTGGCTGTCTCTACAGGACATCGACGGCCAGGCCCTGCTGCTGCTGACGCTGCCCACGGTGCAAGAGTGCATGGACCTGAAGCTCGGCCCCGCCATCAAACTGTGCCACCAGATAGAGCGCGTCAAGGTGGCCTTCTACCGTCAGTACGCCAACTGACCACCGTCCGATTCCCCCCCCCGCCCCCCGTGGCTCACCCACCACCCACTGACACTATTTGAACCCGCCACTGCAAACCTGCCTGACTTGTTTCTGTTTTCTCTTCGGTGAAAATGTTTTGCTGTGAAGAAAGGGTTTTTACGGACAGGAGGGGGGGGGGGGGGGGGGGGGGGGGTGGGGGTGGGCAGGAAACGTTGGGGCCAGGTGACTCGGAAATACTGTGCGATTGCGTTCCAGAAATAGTCTTGGGAAAGAGTACTTGGGACTGGAATGTTTGAGCAAGGGGTTCAAGTGTCACGGCACGTGTATTTTCTTTTGTTGCAAAAAAGAAGAAGAAGAAGAGGAGAGAGAGTGAGAGACTGCAGGAGTCTTAAGGAGGAGGAATTCCGATTGATGTGAAAGGAAACATTTGGGAGTGTTGAAGAAAAAGTGTGGACGGGGGTGAAGTCCCATGTATGCCAGGTGGGCGCATCCCAGACAAACCTGTGAAGAGAACATTTCAGAAGTGGACTATTTTTTGGACTATTTTGTTTCCCTTTTTTATTTTTTTTTACTCCTTCTCTTTTTAGTTTTTCCTACAGCATTTACATATTTTGCCCAATTGCGCACCCCTCCCCCATGATAATGAAATTTCCAATCTGATATAACGGAGGCTATTTAATTACACCTCCCTTTCTCCCTCCCTCCCCCCCTCAAAGAAGTAATATATTAGCTGTATTTATTGTCATCCTTCTGAATAAGGAAACAAATATATATATTTAACGAAGGAGGAGAGGACAGACAAAGGAACTCTGGACGGCTGGTACTCTATTAGAATGATTGGAATGCTCAGGGTAGTTCTAAAAGGAACACTGCTGTTTACAATGTGCGTACACGCGGTTATTTACAGAGTACACATCGGTTAAAACTGCAAGCAAAAATGTACTTTGTTCCCCTAATACCCTGAGAGTTTGGGTTTTACCTTGGGACAAACCAGAGTTATATTTGATGGAGATTTATATTTGCTTTTTGCCAGGATAAACATGAAAAATCTGGCCAGGGTGTTTATTGTTTATGAATTCAACTTGGATTGTAGAATGCTTGGGGCTGAGGACTTAGCACAAATATATATATATATATATATATATATATATATATATATATATATATATATATATATATATATATATATATATATATATATATATATATATATATATATATTACAACCTTTTCTTTCATTTGTGGTTCCTAGAATTGCCTAACTCTTACACAGTGCTCCCTATTTAAAGCAATTTCACAATGCCAGAACCACTGGGCTGCGTGTACTTTTCACTCCCCCTCTTCATGTTGTACAATCATATGAGACATTGCCACGACGCAAGCGATACTATGTCCATCTATGCAAATGTGGCACCGATATTTTTGATAGAATTGAGATAATAAATTTGTACTGATTTTCCTTTTTTTGACATCTGGTTGTCTTGCTGCCATTTTTTTCAAATGACGTGTGTGTGTGTGTGTGTGTGTGTGTGTGTGTGTGTGTGTGTGTGTGTGTGTGTGTGTGTGTGTGTGTGTGTGTGTGCGTGTGTGTGTGTGTGTGTTCGGCCACTGTACACACCCTTTAAACAACTACCAGTATATCAGGAAAAGCGTTTCCTAGCAGAGTGCTCCAAGCAATTACCCCCTGCACTACTGATAGCCGTTTAATATCGCCCCAGTAATTGGAGGTAATCGTGCGTTAGTCAAGCATACACGACCTGATATGTCGCATTCGTTTTTAATCTCTCCGTGTCATGTCGTGAATTACAATTCGTAAAGTCAGGTGGTTTACCATCGCCAGGCCGTTCACCGACAAGATGTGTTACGCTTCGGCAGTCTCCCCCTGTATGCAACCAGCCTGAATTAATTTAATAGCATTGTGACACACACACGTGCGCGTATGAAGACACACACACACACACACACACACACACACACACACTTTGTGGACGCTGACACTTTGTATTGAGTCACTGTGAAAAGCTTCTCCACTCAACTGCTACCTTATATAGGGTTGCCTAGCAACTTCACATCAAACGCCCGTTTTGCATGATTTACCCTTTTTTTTATCTATGCGAATACAAAATACATAAACGGCAAATCAAACAGCAGTTCCGAGCGGAAGGAAAATTTACATTTCACATTCAGTTAGCGATATTTCACTGAGGGGTGTGTAAAATAAACAACAAAAATATCCAGTAAATGAGAATTGGGTGAAAAGATTAGGATTCCCAGAATGCACAGAAAAAACACATTTAAGTCAGACAGACAGACACACACATCCGCTCCTGTATAAAGATAGGACGAATACAATTGACTTGCTAGTATAATTGAAACGGTATCTTCTCTCACTTGTAAAACGGAATAGAACTGAACAGAATATAGCTGTTGGAAGAAGTCAAATTGAGACTGCACAGGCTGTGTGGCTGTGCAACCAGTAGCAATATAGGATTGTTCTGTTGCCTTAAAGCTTTATTCTGAATACTGTGCTAACGTTTGTCAGCCAGCATGTGTCAACTGCCTAGGGGGAAATCATTTTTAACAAGAAAAGCAGGAATGGTTAATTGTGTGAGTTGTGTTCCGGCTAAAAGCTTTTCCCCAAATTTGAATATACTGGCTGCTCAGGAAAACGCCTTAGGAAGTCATGTCTTGCATTCGAGATGGAGGAGGATATGTTGTTAGTAAGACAGGTCTATGTTCTCTAGGGTGAGTGAGAGGGAGACGACGGGAACTAATGCAAGCACTGGAGCACTTTTACGACCCCTTTAATGACATTATTATTGGGCAATAAAACATTTATTTGCGGTCAAGACCAAGGAGGAGTAGGGATACGAAAGCTGGATGAAAAATTAGACTTTAATATTTTTAGTTGCATGGATTCATATCATGATCGATATATGAATCGATATAGACTAGCTGTGTAGGGGGCAGTGTCCACTACATATTGGCATCGTTGAGTTAGATGCCTTTAGTCGCTTTGGAAACAGGAATAGTATTATAGTGAATAGTTTGAGAGAACTATGACATTCAATGGGGAATTAGAGGACATTTCAAGGCTCTATAGGTTATACTTCTATGGTGCTAAGCATAGTGTTTTTCCAAGAAGTCTCAATGATCTGCAGAAATTTTAACAGGGTTCTCTAAAGATTGGAATACAACGCTTCAGAGTAGTTGAAACAAATGGATATGTAGAAACTGCACAGATTAGCTGGTAATATACTGGGGTTTTCTTTTATGGTACATTGCTGGCTCTGTTGCTACAATACCAAATTCAATATTTATAACAGGGATATTTTACATCCAAGAAATCTGTATATTTTATGACTTGGGATCTCCGATTACGATATAAATAATTAAACGGAATACAAACTTTTAAAATGTGTCTACTAATGAGTTTTAAGTCTCTCCCTTCCCACACAAGAATAATCCATTCAACATTTTTTGAAAGTGTAAAACTCAACTGTGAATCTTCTGAAAGCTTTTTTTATGGACACATTTCACACACATTCATATGTGCGCATACTGACTGCAGACTTACAATGTATTTTGTCCAATGGAGTCCTTCTCATTGTTACGACCAGGCTCAGTGAACTCAACAAAGAGGGTAGTCCACACATGATTAAAGGATAAACTAAACTATTTATTTGAAATAGATAATAAAAGAATGCAACAGGTTGTCTGTATAATCAATGGTGAGTGTAGTGTATAGACAAGTGTGCTGTGGGGACATTGTAGGGTGTTAACATAGCACTAAACTAAACTAAACTAAACTAAACTAAACTAAACCCAAGTGCCAACCGACCTGTGTGGTTAGTGCAAGAGAGTGGCTGATGGTGCACCTTATGAAGCCTAGAGGCCCAATCTGCACAGGGGCACCACATCAGCTGATGACCCTCTAGGCTCCGCCCACCAGTTCCCTGCAAAGACAGACTAACAAAGGGAGAACCAGCAGACAAACAGAGGGTCATCATTCATATTTGATTTCACCTTGAGACCTTACACTGTACTTATTCATCCATTTATTCATTTGTTTAATTTAAATACACACACCGGTGTGGCATTGTATTTTATTGTGCTATGTTTCCAGTTTCCTTCTACTACTGAGAAGAGAAAGTAGTCCTGTGTGTGTGTGTGTGTGTGTGTGTCTGTTGCGTGGGGGGATTCGATGTTGGTTGGGCTGTATGGGGGGGGGGGGGGAATCTGGGGGTGGAGGTTGGAGGAGGAGGTAGGTTCCTCCGGTTAACCATATCTCAGAGTCCTCACACATGGCAAACCTTTTCTTCACAGCATTATATCTAGGTCACGGGATCTGCCCCTGTGACGACCCTAACAGCAGCTCATCAACTACACTCAGTCCTGTCATTTCAGAAAAAAGGCTAATCTAAAATCCACTGTTGGAGTTGTTCACAGACTAGAGCAGCTGAATTCAAAACTGCAACGTCCTGTGGGTCATTATTCACCAAGAGCCCATCTTGCTTAGTGTGTGGAGGCGGAATTCTGCTGTCTTGGTTTTGAAAGCTAGCTGGGTGGCACACACACAAACCTAGTGTTTAAAACCACCAGTTCCCCCACTGAGTTAGCGTTTAAAATCAAGATGGCGGAATTGCGCATTCAGTTCCCCCACCCAGCTAGCATTTAGAACCAAGATGGCCGCTAGGTGAATAAGGCCCATTGCTTTGGAAAAAGGTCTGCCTTGACATAATGTGATTAGGCTACGCTATAAGGCCAATTCATTTTGTGAATTGCCAATCTCAAACTTTGGCCAGGGATATGTCTTGTGCTTGTAAAATGCTGTTGATAAGGGAATAGGCCCGTGTCGTGGCCATGTGCGTCGTACTATGATTTAGCAAGTGAGTGAAACGTAGTCTATATATCCGCCCCATTGTCCATTATTCATTAGTAATTTGGACTGCCGCTAGGAGGCCAACTCGCTTTCTCTCCCATATGTTAATACCTGTCTCCACCCATACTGGGAGGTGCACCTGATGGGGCAGTGAAGGGAGTGGAGGTGGTGGAAAGTTGTTGAGCAAAACAGAGTCGGACAGAGGACAAAGAAAGGCCTATTAAGTCCATCTCTCACCGACAAACATGTTATTCACATTGTGGGTGTGTGTTGCAGTGTGTAAGATGGTATGATATATCAGTAATAGTATTCCATGCTATATAGGCCTACTCTCCTGAAAGAAGAAAGGCAACACCTGGGAGCCATATCATGTCTGCTACTGTGGGTGTGTGGGCGGGGGGTATAATTAGAATTTGATTAATGCGATGTTGATAGGACACGTACGCGTACACGTACATTCAAATTGAACAATTAAAGTCATCCTTTGTTTTGTTTTTTGTGAAATCAAATGTTTTACAGTTGCCAAGCTAGACATAACAATGTGGATTCCTTCCGTTCAATCGTTTATTTATTTTAGTATAGGCCTATTTAGTAGCCTAATGGAAAGCGCAGATTCAAACAAAGAGAGAATAGAATGAAAGATTCACTTCTACATGGTAAATCGGACCCCTAAAATGTGTCGGTTGGAGAAACATTTTCATAACCTGCTCAGGGTGTTTGTATTGATTGTGAACACAATGAACATATGGGGGAGGGTTTGACCTCTTCAGACACAAAAGAGTTTAATATAAAGCCATTACAGAGTCAGAGCAACCCACGTATTATGTGCCTACAATGGAATATGACATCAGTGCGCACACAGTGACACATAACTGAATCCTGCGCATATTGACATCACATTGACATGACTCTTAGACGTTCACTGTTCACACACTGCCGTGCTGATCGACGTTAAAGAAATTACAAAAGAAGAGATAAGGCAATATTAACAACTGAAGCATTAACGTCAAGTTTATTACAACGATCAATCACATAATTAAGTCAGATAAGCTATACCTATTAGGCCAAGTCAATTAGCATCAAGGTCCAGTTCATTAATGCACATTCAACTAACTCCCACATGACAAAATGAAAATGAAAATAATTACCTCCTCTTGTTTTTTTGTGTGTAAATCTTGATACCTGGCCAATACCAGGTTTCTGCACACTATTTTGTTTTATGGAAGAGTAATGTGGTGGTCACGTTAGTTTCATCCAACAGATTAAATAATTGATATACACAGTACAGTAAGTGTAACTAAATATGGCATCGATAGTCATTAGTAAGCACCATATAACATTTCCCTTAAAACGAGAGGGTATTAACCTGCAATGGCTGTGACTTTCTATTGACTTTCTAACTGTTGTTCTTGTGCTCCACAAGGGTCACCTACAGCCGCTGTTCCTCCGTGAAGCTCCCCAGCTCATGGTTCTCTCTCTCATCCACTCTGCTTTGCGCTAAATGCTGCCAGAGTTGCTGCGACACTGCCCAGTCATGTGATCAGGGCATGCCTGTGTCGGCGCTCCATGATGATCATGATGCGGCTCTCTGGCTGGAGTGTTACTGCTGAGTTCCCAATGTGCATGTGCTGTATGACGACGAGTGTGCTCCTGTCATGGTGTATATTGTAGATGTGCTGTATATGCAGGCATGGTGAGTTAACAATGGAGGGCGGAGTTCCAAGCCCATAGCTTGGATTAGTTGCATTGATGAACCCACCAAAGGAGTAACATTTTACCTTTTGTGGTTCTCATTTACATTTTTAAATGGGCCAATTTATTCACAAACTATTTTATTATGCACAATAGTGAAATTACCATAATTTGTTTTCATTCAATGGCAATCTAAGGGTGTTTGTGTCCTTGAATGCATGCTTGTGTTTGTGTGTGCATATAAGTGCAGTTGTGTGCATCTGTGTGAATTATTCCCTGGATGCGTGCCGCCTGTGTGTGTGTGTGTGTCTGTGTGTGGGTAAGAGTGTGCATGCATGTGCATTAATCCATGTGTGCGTTTGTGTGTGTGTGTGTTTATTTATCCATGAATGCATGTGTTTGTTTGTTTGTTGCATATATTTGTGTGCGTATGTCTGCATACATATGTGTGCATAATGTGTATGCATGTGTGTGAATGAATGAATGTGTTTATGTGTTTGTGCGTTTGTGTCACGGCAACGCAGAGGTCAGGTCAGTTAGCAACACGATACAGCGGTAGCTCTCTGTGTCCGGGGGTTGCACCATGCTTAAGGTCGTAGGGAACAAACAGAGAAACCTTCCGCTGCATATTTCCTGTCACTGCGTCTGTAAAATTGAAAACCTTTTGCCCTGGAGTGAGAAGTGTACAACATTATTATACCTCCACCGCCACCACCACCCCCACCACCTCCACCATCCAATCGCTCCTCCACTCTCCATTCATCCAACCCCCATCCCTTTTCCTCAAGTATATATATATCTCTGGCTCTCTCTCTCCCGCTCTGTCGCTCTCTCTCTGTCTCTCTCTCTCTCTCTTTGTCTGTGGGGTTGACTGAGACTCTGACCATATATCCACATTCTCTCTCTGATACTCCCACTTACAGAATGCTACAAATTTCTGGTAGACGGCGCCAATGCCTCGTGACTACATAACACCTTTCACTGTGGAATCTTTGGCCATTGGTCATAATATTATTATTGTCCAATTTGTCTTCAATGTGTTTTTAATCACTTCGTTAAATATTATGTTATTTTGTTCATTTCATGATTAATGAATAATTAATGAATTATTCTATGCAAAAGTCGATTCATATTCCCACTGTGGTTTTTGGAAGAATTGTGGCTCAGGGTAGATTCAAAGCCTTAGTTTTTTAAAGACGTAGGCCTGTGAAGCCCTGGACATCTTATTTGGAATAATTACAGTACAATACACAATAAAACTGACTTGACACACACTCACTGTCTCTCTCTCTCTCTCTCTCTCTCTCTCTCTCTCTCTCTCTCTCTCTCTCTCTCTCTCTCTCTCTCTCTCTCTCTCTCTCTCTCTCTCTCTCTCTCTCTCTCTCTCTCTCTCTAATTGAATTCAACAAACTGTTCTCCTGAATTGCATTCTATCGTCCTGTACTGTCCTACACAACATTGGTCCAGATGTTCAACACAAGGCATTTTCAATTATCATGCTCTAGTTGTGGTAGTGTATAGCAAAGCATCTGCTTGTGTGTGTGTGTGTGTGTGTGTGTGTGTGTGTGTGTGTGTGTGTGTGTGTGTGTGTGTGTGTATTACCATGTATGCATATGTGTGTCTGTATGTTTGAAAAAACGAAATGTATGCTTTATTGATTTAACTTGAGTATCCTGCCTAAATGCCCCTAGCCCTGTTGTCCAGGCAACAGCCTATACACACACATTTATATAGTCTCACAGTAGGCCATTGTGTTTTTCAGACCGCAGTAGGGTTATGCTTTTTACACTGCTGCTATGAAACAACCAACCCAACTCCTCTCATGTCAAGCTCTCTTTTTTTCTAACTCCCTATCTCTGGCTCTCTATCTCTCTCTCTGGCTGTTTCTCTCTGGCTCTCTGGCTCTCTTTCTTTTTCTCACACTATCTTTCTCTTTTTCTCTTTCTCTGTCTCTCTGTGTCTCTCTCTGTGACTCTCTCTCTATGGCTCCCTGTGACTCTCTCTATGGGGCTATCTTTCTCTGTGTCTCTGTGTCTCTTTCTCGCTCTATGGATCTCTTTCTTTCTAACACTATATCCTTCTCTCTCTCTCTCTCTCTCTCTCTCTCTCTCTCTGTGTCTCTCTCGCTCGCTTCAATGAATGTACTGTTTTTATAGCCAAGCTACCGTATCACAGATACCACTCATTATAGACCCCTTGGTGTGTGTGTGTGTGTGTGTGTATGTGTATGTATGTGTGTATGAGTGTGTGTGCACGCATATGTGTGTGTGCACGCATGTGTCTGTGTGTGCCGTGTGTGTGCGCATGTGTGTGTGCGCCCATGTGTTTGCGCATGTGTGTAATGTCAATAGAGGATGAGTGGCGTGTGTTTTATGGTTTGCTCAATTTGCGTTCACCATCACACCAACTTGTACTGCAAAGCAAACCACACGTGGGTAAAAGGTGACTGTTTCTTCCTTACTCTCAAGAGCATTTCAGAAGAGCTCATTGTAATAGATGTAGTTGCCCCTTTGGAGGCTAAATATTGTTGTGATTGTAGCCAATATGAATGGGTGTGGATGTGGAGGGATCTGGAAATATACAGTGTTTGTGTGGATGGGAGGGTGGAAGGGGGAGGAAGAGGAGGAAGCGGGGGGGGGGGGGGGGTAGTGGAATTTCTCTGGAATCCTCCAGCAGCTGGTTGGCTGCTGGGACGGTTTCTATGGCAACGTGTGTAAAAAAAAAAAAAAAAAGGAGGAGGAGGAGGAGGAGGGGGAAAAAAGAGCACAGGCTCTGTCCCTCGGTCCCGAATCGGCAGTGCTGCTCGGTACAAAGGAATAACGTTTTAGAATTACACACACACGCACGCGCACACACGCATGCACACACATATGCACACGCACGCACGCACGCACACATGCAGACACACACACATATGCACACACACACACACACACACACACACATGCACACACACACGTACAAACATACATACATACACACATACACACACACAAAGCCTTAGTCCTCTCCATCTCTCTCCCTCTTCAGTCTAACACTCACTCTGACATAGAAACAGAGCGCAAGAGAGAGATAGAGAGGGATAGAGGGAGAGAGATAGAGATAGATAGAGAGAGAAACAAAAGTGTTGCTTTAAAAAGATAGGCCATCAACTAAAACAAAAATAGGCAACCCAATGTGAAGCGCTAGTGGTTTTCTCATGGCGCACCACACACACACAGACACACACACATGTGCACACACACACACATACATACACAAATACACGTACACATAACCACACGCTTTGAGTGGACAAATCTGCAGCATTGCTCTAGGGACTTAAGAGTAATTCAAAATGCTTCTCTCATCTAAATGAGACAAACATAATTTTCCTTTTGTGCGAAAAAAAAATAGATAGTCCACAGAGAGGGTTGCTATGACTACTTACATCTCACCCTTGAACTGGGAAATACATGTCTTCTGTAGAAGACAGGGAAACTAAACACAGAGGGTATACTTTAGTTGATTCACAAAGCTAGCATGGAACATCGTCACGGCAGCTCATAATGTGACTCTTTAGTGGAAGTTTCCACAAGACATGAAAGACACCAATGAGAGCCAACACACAGACACACACACACATGCCTCCACATGCCCGTGCGCACACACACATGCATAATTTTAGTCAAACGTTCTAGTTATTATAAGACATTGGGTTGTTGTTGTTGTATTAATCCATCTATTCAGAGACAGGGAGACGACACTGGTGTGTGTGCATGTGTATGTTAAATCCAATGTAGGCCATGGAATATTTTTGTCTTGTCAGAAAAAGATGCCGAGAATCACACCACAGTGCTAACCTAATAGAACATATGCACCCCGTGTGTGTGTGTGTGTCGACGTGCAGTAGAGTGACGGCACGTGTGTGTGTGCGTGTGTGAGTGTGTGTCATGAAATGTGTGTACAGTTTAAGCTGTAGTGATTTTGCATAAAAATGTGTTCCTCTGCATTCAAAATGTGTATGCATATATATATATATACTGCTCAAAAAAATAAAGGGAACACTTGGAGTTACATTGTGCTGTTTAAGTGTTCCCTTTATTTTTTTGAGCAGTGATATATCCATCAGTGTGTGTGTGTGTGTGTGTGTGTGTGTGTGTGTGTGTGTGTGTGTGTGTGTGTGTGTGTGTGTGCGTGTGTGCGCGCGCGTGTGTGTGACACAGTCTGAGAGTGGCAGTGCTTTAACTGCCGTTTTCTCTAACTAATTCATAAGACCTTTGCTTAAGATTCCTATTACATTCCAACTTGACAGAAAATGAAGACGATGATAATGACATTACAAACCGCAATGTTGACTGAAGTCTGGCGCCCACTGCTGCGTGACTGAAATGGATAGTAAAAAGAACAAGCTAGAACAAATATCGGGGAACATGCGGGTTGCTAGGTCTAACTGTTTCACGCGTGCACGGGGTTCCAATTACATCTAAATCACATTTCATGCTTTGTCGTGTTGTGGATCTAACAGCTGCCTATTATAACAGTGGGCGGCTGTGATTCTACCGCCACGGCCCACGAGAGTGGAGGAGGCACGCTTGGCGGCATGGGAGAACGGGTCCTAGAACCTTTCGTCACGCTAAACGGTCACGGGCAATAATAAGAATACAACAAAGTGAGAAGGTTTCATTAGCATGCTACGTTTTTCCGCGTTTTGCCAATGTCCTATTGTGATGGATGTGGCAAAATGTAAATGGCTACTTAAAACGTAGCCCAGAGGTTATTACACGCCCCCGCTGGCTCCTCTTGGTGGAGGAAATGCATATTGCATTGCTAAGTACTTTCATTTCAATGTTTGATGATAGGATAGGCCTGTGGCCTTAATGTAGAGGAGACGAAGAACAAGTTACATGAGTAAATTATTTTATTATACTTTTATATATATTTTAATAATAAGCCTACATTAAAATATTTATTAACACACATGTATAATTATCTATTATTATCATCATTATTTTATCCAGTCCAAGCTACACAGCATTCTATAAAACATCTAATTAGTAGCCTAGACCCCGTGGGCCAAACGGTTCGTGAAGTTGATTAACTACAGACCAGCCTTTAAGTGTTACCATAAATTGCATTATAGTTGGCCTAGAAATGTTGACCATTAAACCAAGGTAGATGGCAAATGCCTCATTCAGCCATAACTAAATGGCACCGCTGGCTCCCATGGTTTTATATCCATTAGTATGGATTAACTAGCTGTCTTGCTTAATATTAAATGCCTCTATTCAGCTATGTATTTAACTGTTAAATTGTTTGTTGTTTGATTTTTTTTTCTTTGTTTAGGCTATTACAAGTAAGCCTCTGGACAAAGAGCATGATGTACACTATATTGCCAGAAGTATTGGGACACCCCTCCGAATCATTGAATTCAGATGTTCCAAACACTTCCATGGCCACAGGTGTATGAAATCAAGCACCTAGGCATGCAGACTGCTTCTACAAACATTTGTGAAAGAATGGATCGCTCTCAGGAGCTCAGTGAATTCAAGCGTGGTACCGTGATAGGTTGCCACCTGTGCAATAAGTCCATTTGTGAAATTTTCTCACTACGAAATATTCTACGGTCAACTGTTAGTGGTATTATAACAAAGTGGAAGCAATTGGGTACAACCGAAATCCAGCCAAGAAGTGGTAGGCCACGTAAAATCACAGAGCGGGGTCAATGCATGCTGAGGCGCACAGCGCGCAGAAGTCGCCAACTTTCTGCAGAGTCAATAGTTACAGACCTCCAAACTTCGTGTGGCCTTCAGATTAGCTCAAGAACAGGGCGTAGAGAGCTTCATGGAATGGGTTTCCATGGCCGAACAGCTGCATCCAAGCCTTACTTCACCAAGTGCAATGCAAAGCGTCGGATGCAGTGGAGTAAAGCACATCGCCACTGGACACTAGAGCAGTGGAGACATGTTCTCTGGAGTGGCGAATCATGCTTCTCTGGCGGGCAATCCGATGGACGAGTCTGGGTTTGGCGGTTGCCAGGAGAACGGTACTTGCCTGACCACATTGTGCCAAGTGTAAAGTTTGGTGGCGGGGGGATTATGGTGTGGGGTTGTTTTTCAGGGGTTGGGCTTGGCCCCTTAGTTCCAGTGAAAGGAACTGTTAATGCTTCAGGATACCAAGACATTTTGGACAATTTCATGCTCCCAACTTTGTGGGAACAGTTTGGGGATGGCCCCTTCCTGTTACAACATGACTGCGCACCAGTGCACAAAGCAAGGTCCATAAAGGCATGGATGAGCGAGTTTGGTGTGGAGGAACTTGACTGGCCTGCACAGAGTCCTGACCTCAACCCGATAGAACTCCTTTGGGATGAATTAGAGCGGAGACTGCGAGCCAGGCCTTCTCATCCAACATCTGTGCCTGACCTCACAAATGTGCTTCAAGAAGAATGGTCAAAGATTCCCATAAACACACTCCTAAACCTTGTGGAAAGCCTTCCCAGAAGAGTTGAAGCTGTTATAGCTGCAAAGGGTGGGCAGACTCCATATTAAACCCTACGGATTAAGAATGGGATGTCATTAACCTTCATGTGCATGTAAAGGCAGGCGTCCCAAAACATTTGGCAACATAGTGTTTCATCAATCGTATGCATCAAGTTATTCGTAAAATAAAAGCCAAACTTCGATAATAATGTATTTAATACCCTCTGGTCCTAAACGTAGGAAACGGGCGTGGGCTGCTGGAACCAGTTTGGCTTGTTTGTTTTTGGCAGTACTTTTAACAAATGGATTACCATGGGCTATGGTCAAATGTCCCCATCTTGTGGCAGCGAAGCGTGCAAAGTTTACGAAAAGTCGACTGTCTACGTTTGTCAGTGAAGGCTGCACATAATACAATGTTAAATTAGATTGTTAGGTAAAAACAGTTTACGTTACATTTGTTTTATGTTTCCTCTCGACGACATATTTTCCCGCGAGTGGTTATTTGAAGGTCTCGTGAGTCGTGAAAGGGGCGTGGCCTTGAGCTCTTTGATTTGTTCGGCATCAGTTTTGCTAACTCTAGTGTCAGTCATGAAGGGAAGCGTATCATACCCCCTGTGTGATAATACACTTTGCCTGCTAAACCTGTTCTGTCAAGGTAGGCTATGTTCCTCTTCTACTTTACTCTGAATTAGTGGTTTTGTATTTGATTTGAGGACAAGGTTTGTCAGCTATTAATGTGGATAGTTGCTTATTTTATCAATATTATATTAAGAGCCAAAAGTGAATTGGCAGTTGTGATATTTTTTAACAAGCCTAACAAACGTCTCATTTGGTCATTTGAAGCAAGTTCTCCGATTTGAAAAGTGACAAATAATCATTTTCTCACTTGCTTCGAAAACGTTAAAACTTCCAACTTAAGAAGACCGTTACCTTGTTTGCCTCATTGACCTTCTACAAAACAGATCCCCTTCCCCACTCTACATGTTACTTATTTTGTGGGGTCGCTGTAACGGGCTCTTCTATGGGTCAGGGCCCTCGTGAAACAAAACGTTCTCCTGTCACTCACACACACCGGTGTCCTGTCAGTGAAAACAAAGAGGATGCTTTCTCGTCCTTATCTCCCTCTCATCTCTCTTCATCCACAACGTAGCAACAAACGTTTCGAAGCAGGATGTTTCCACTTGTAAGTATGCATGTGGCCAAGACGTGGGGGAGTGCGAGCGGATAGCGTGGTGGTGGTGTTGGTAATGATGTGATGACTTATGTCTTCCTCATCACAACAAACTGACGCATAGTCTAACAGACTAGACTATGCTTAGTAGAGATGTCAAACAACTGAAAAAGGTTGGAGATATACTCTCATTTGAAATGAACACACTCTTGTCACATCTTTCTTTTAAAGGCGTACTCTCCCTCTCTCTCGCTCTATCTCTCTCTACCACTCTATCTCTCTACTTTGATGTTACCTTAAAGAGAGTTAGCTGGCCTAACAGCTGATACCCCCCTCTTCTCTCTCTCTCTCTCTCTCTCTCTCTCTCTCTCTCTCTCTCTCTCTCTCTCTCTCTCTCTCTCTCTCTCTCTCTCTCTCTCTTCCCCCCCCCCCCCCCCCCGTCTCTCTATGTCTCGCTCTCTCTTCCCATTCTTTTTGAACCATGAAAAGCTTTCAGAAAGGGCGCTCAGAGAGAGGTCCCTGACATTTGTCTCACTGGTCCCTCTACCTGACCTTCCCTTTAGAGTGTGTGTGTGTGTGTGTGTGTGTGTGTGTGTGTGTGTGTGTGTGTGTGTGTGTGTGTGTGTGTGTGTGGGAGGGGCATACTAAAGGTTAAAGCATCAAGGGAAGGCTATACCTCCCAGAGGACCCTCACACACACACACACACCTACAGACTCATGTTCACTTCAGCATCACTTTTGGTCAACATCAGGTTGACTAATTCACTTCAAAATTGAATAAGAGTTGTCTATATCTGAATTCATCAACAATAATTGTCCTTTCTATTGCTCTTAATTTTGGAATTGTCTTCAAATGAAAGGTTGTGCATGGGTGAATGTGTGAATGCATGTGCCTACATATGTGTGTGCGTGTGGTTTGAGCATGTGAGTGTGTGTGCGTGTGTGTGTGTGTGAGAGCATGTTTGTGTTTGAGCATGTGTGGGTGGGTGGCTAACCGTTAGCCTACTCCCAGGACTAGGAATCACTCTGCACTCGACTTCCACCTCAGAGAGTTCCACACCAGAGGAGGAACAGAGAGCCAAGTCACCTTTCCATTCTCTTACAAAGAAAGTCACTTGTCGTTTTACATTTTACATCTAATGTTTGCAAAGGGTATTTTTGTGCCTGTATTTTCTGGCAACAAAATAAAGTGAGACATTAAGAAAATCAGCAAAGCCAATAGACAGGAAGTGATGGGGTTTGTTAGTTATAAGTTCAGGAAACAGCTTGGTGGTAATAGTGCTATGGTTGCATAAAGTAGCAGTGAATACAGTGTGTGTGTGTGCGCACCATGGTTTCGGTTTTTTGATAGTGTTGGAAGGCAGCTGATGAACAAACAGTGTACAGATCTGTGTGGGTGTGGGTGTGGGTGTGCTTGGGAATCTGTGATTCTGAAGTCTGTGAGCCATAAGCTACTCCTTCTCGTCAAGAGAGTTTGATAGGCCCACTCAATCTTTAACATCTGCATGTTGCACAAATTGTAATTATGGCATTGAGGGAGTTCAGCTAATGCATGCTGATACACATCAAATTATAGCGCCATGTTTTGCTTTTCTCTAAAGACGAGCGATTTGATTAAGGCAAGGATGTCTCAGCATAAAGGGTTTAATTATGAAATGTTGTGTTGAAGACGTCCATTAACCTGTATGCAAGATCCCACTTTGACCGCTAAAAAGTGCTTCACCCAACAAAAATATGAAATTACTGCTCTGGTTAAAGAGATGCCATGTCTGGTTAAAGAGACGCCATGTCTTTAGTGAGATTAATGATATATGTGGAAACCTAGAAGCCAGAGAGGAAGTGACATCTAGGTGCATTTAGCTAAAATTATATATTCACAATCTCATCCCCACATTTTCATTTTCAACTTCTGAATCAACATCTTGATTTTTTAACTCTCAATATCATAAGAAAAGATAGAATAAAAATATAGAACAAAAACTATATTTAACATTCAACAACTGAAGTCTGGGAACTAGAGCTCTCAAGGTTATTCATCATTGTGTAGACTTCGTGCCCAAGACCTTTTCTGTTTCAGCCCGTCCCCATTGCAGATGTATGGGGACAGTTATTATATGAGAAACGTTGGGATAGAGAGAGAGACTTGCTTGAGGATGATGACTTCCAGCAAGTCAGGCCCCTTAGCTTGTGTATTCCTGATCAGCGTTTAGTGTTACAACTCTATTAATAGACCCTTCTCTCTGTGCTCGCTCCCTCCACTCTGCAGGCTGCCACACACACACACACACACATGTGAACATACACACACATATTCAATGTCACACAGACACGCACACATCCTCCAACACTCTCACTCTCTATGTCACATACACATACACAGACATGGATTTAACAGACTCACACAAGTCTTCAAATATCACGTCACAGAAAATCCGTGTGTGCTGAGCTTGCCATTTCGCTGTGTGGCCCAATGCTACCTAAAGCTAGCGCTGTGCGTTGCTAGAGAGTCTGGAGCTAATTGTTAAACTGTGTAACGCTACGGCCTTTTGTGAGTGGCGTGCCGTTTGAATCTCGACGGGTGTACGGAGGAGACCTTCAGGCGCTCTGGGGTTGACAGGTGTAGTTTACAAGCTCTATTTACAAGGTACGGCCGCAAGTAATTTCTTTTTTTGTTAGCCCCTCGCCACGGCTGGGGTCTCACATGCTAGTTATATTGTGGCTGGTTTAACCAGGAACGGCAGGGTGCTTATTGGTCCACAATGCCAGGATAAGTTTTACAACGGAAACTGAGGTCTAACTTCTGCCACTTTTTTCTCCAATCTCTAATCTCTCTCTCTCTGTCTCTCTCTGTCTCTTTGTTTCTCTCTCTCTCCCTCGCATGCTCTTTCTCTCTCCCTTGCATGCTGTCTCTGTTTCTCTCTCTCTCTCCCTCGCATGCTCTTTCTGTGTCTCTCTGTGTGTGTGTTTTCCTCTCCAGGGTGAGTGACATCTCTTATCGGGCTCAGAGCGTCAAGAGCGGAACTGCTGAGCCGCCGCCCACCCCCCCATCCACCCTTTCCCCCCCCCCGCCCCATCTCTCCTCCCTCTTCGTCTTCCTCTGCATCTATTTCCTTCCTTTCCTCCCTCTGTTGCCTCTTACTCTCTCTCTCTAGGTCTCTAGCATCTCTCTCTCTCTAGCTCTCCCTCTATCAGACTCTCTCGTTCTCTGTCTCAGTTTTTTTGGGGCAAGAGGACAAGGCCATCTTGTCAGTGTTTCTGCTGTGGTGGCAGCACCACAATATCTAACAACGCATCAGGAAGCTGGTGGGACTATAACGTGGATCCTCTCAATCCGAGACGGTGCACAGAGTTTCAGTACAAAGGAAAAGAGGAGCTCCAGGGTTTTTCTCGGGTTTTGGGAGTCCGTCTTCGAAAGAGGAATTTCCTGGGGAACACTACTTCCCCATCCCCTCCCGAGAGACAGCTGAGAGGGAGGCGACGCCGTCGACGCCGCCATGTCTCCGTTCCTGCGGATCGGGTTCACCCGGTTCGAGATGGACCCCGGGCTTGAGTACCACGAGGAGGTGCTGAACCCGTACTGCGCCGTCCAGATGAAGGAGCCCGTCGACACAGGTCAGTCCTCCTCCTCACACAGCCCCTTGTTGGGCCCGCGCTTTGGGATTTCTGTGGGTGTCTGGGTCATCCGTTTCTCCATCATTTGTCGGGGTGTGCACTGACCGCAGTTACGAAAAGTCGTTGATGAAATCCTGAATAGGTCAAGGGAAATTAGTGAATATTCAATACTTAAGTTTTGTCTAGAGTCTAGAAAGGTATTGTGGTGTGTTTTGCCATTGGCGTCTAACCCAGACGCCATTATAAAAGATACTGCACAAAATGTTCTGATATTGATATGTAGCATAACTATAGCGCCCCCATGGTAGCATTGTGTCATGGAGAGGAATGGGCATGGGGGGCTGTATCTTTTCTGTGAGTACAGACTTCTGCCTATAAAATAACAGAGGGCCACACACAGCAGCGTGTGTGTGTGTGTGTGTGTGTGTGTGTGTGTGTGTGTGTGTGTGTGTGTGTGTGTGTGTGTGTGTGTGTGTGTGTGTGTGTGTGTGTGTGTGTGTGTGTGTGTGTGTGTGTGTGCGCGCATGTGTGTGTGTTTGTCAGAGGGCATACAAGTACTTTTTTGGTGTGTGTGTGTGTGTGTGTAAATGGGTGTGCGTTTCCATGGGTGAAGGTATATAACTTCATGTGTGGTAGTGTTATACGATTACGTGTAAGTGCATTTCTGCGTATATCTGCACGCCCATTACTGCATGCCCACATATGCGTGGGTGCAAGCGCTGCATATGTACATACAGATCCTTAAATCTACCATCTCACTGAACTTGTTCTGTCACTCAGTTTCAATTCATCAAAGCTCAGATCATTTCAATTGAACAAAATGGAAACTGTGACTACGACTGAGCTGATGAACTGTTTAACTTGTTTTATATATATATATAATGGAAATCAGAAAGTCAGAAATGTGTTTTATTTGCCAAATGCACAGTATAACACACAGACATTCAGAACCGTGAAATTCCTTTTGCCATGGCAGCAACAAATACGTAGAAGGCATTAGCAAGAAGATATCCAATTATTAAAAAGATTGCAAATATGGATGGGCAAAGATATTTCCCGGGGAATGTTACGATGGGGAATATTGTAAAATTATGGAATATGGCTGCTTATAAAAGAAAATGCTGACAGACAAATTCAGATCTCCATTTCGTCCAGAGGCTCTTTAATGAGGGGTTCTGAAGCTACAAAATTTGTAATTTTATTCGGATTCTGAAAGGTTTCTACCCTCCACCCTCCCTCCCTGCACTAAATCACAACCACATCGACAGGTAGTGGGTGTAAAATGTCACCTCAGCACCTCACGCAGAATAACAGGAACTGAACCGCAAAGACGAAGTCGCAAACACAGTTCACTGCCTCTCGTGTTTAACCACTTGAGGGCCACACGCTCACAACACCCAAAGTAAAACAAAAATCTTCAGAAACTGTTTTGGGAGACTAAAGTTGGTGTCGTGGCGAGGGTGTTTGGAAAGGGACGCCGTTCGATCCCCCCATGTCCACAGCCTAACTGTAGCCTGAGCATGATGGCTAATCCTCCTTACGGCCTTAACGACCTGTATCTGACTTCCCTCAGTAAATATTATGAAAGCATGAATTCATGCCTCCAGAGATTCTCAAAGTGGGACGGGACCCCAAGATGATTTTTGGGGGTCGCAAGATGATTTCCAAATTATCCAAAAAGTTTTTTTGTCGCAAGTCTCGACCCAAATTGGGGTTAAGAATAGGTAGAACCAATGCTCTATGTGACAAATCCATTTTCATTTTGTTGGTAGTTGTTCTGTTTTCCGCGCCATTACGCGCACGTCAAAACAAGGGCTGCGTGCCAGAGACGAGTTGTGTCACGTGCACAAATAGTGCTCGGATAAAGCAAGAGCTTAATGGCTAAAACTGGAATAACGGCAGGGTGGCGATTCGGCGAGGTTATGTTACGTAAGATGTACTCAGCAGATGTTTCTGTGAATAAAATGGATTTCTAAAAACATATTTTTAATCGAATGGCCATATGCGTTGTTATTAAAATCCTGCTGCTAATCCCGCACATGCACCCCACAAGTGGAGGCCTACGATGCATGACACACGTATGTTGGTGTTCAGATGGAAATCGCAGCATTGACTAAAAGGCGTCCATGTTGGAATCAGAAGCCTGCTGAGTGTGTCGTTAAAGAGCTGTTTTCTGTTTTGAGCTACTCAAAGATGTGTTAATGGGGTGCCTTATACGGTACATTAATTGAACTGAACAATACCATGCGTTTGCGAGAAAGTAAGAACTTTTGTTGACACATAACTTTTACAAAGTTTGTTGCCATCAGCTCTTTTGCCCAGATATATACAACAAAAACACCGTCCAGAAATTGTACTGTGGCAGTCTCTCGCTCTCTCACTCTCTCTTCATCTCTCCATCTCTCTCTCTCTCTCTGCCCCCCTCTCTTTTTGCCCCCTCTCTTTCCATCTCTACCCCCTCTCTCACTCTCGCTCACTCTCTCCATTTCTTCCTCTCTCTCACTGCCCCCCCCCCCCCCCCCCCCCCCCCCCTTTCTTCCCTCCCTCCCCACAGAGAAGGGCCCGGCGTACAAGCAGAAGAAGCCCACCATGTACCCCCCGTGGAGCACCACGTTCGACGCGCACGTGCACCCCGGCCGCGTCATGCACGTGATGGTGAAGGACCGCACGGCCGAGCTCCGGTCCGAGGCCACCCTCGCCCTGGACACCCTGGCCACCCGATGTGTGAAGGAGAACGGCAAGCTGGAGTTCTGGGTGGGTGCCCGCGCTATTTATATAATAAATATGAATCGTTAATGTGATTTATGTAGCACTTCTAAAAAACAATGTTACAAAGTGCTTCACACAGTCAGATAAACTGAGTTAGAGAAATAGTAACAGTGTGTGTGTGTGTGTGTGTGTGTGTGTGTGTGTGTGTGTGTGTGTGTGTGTGTGTGTGTGTGTGTGTGTGTGTGTGTGTGTGTGTGTGTGTGTGTGTTGTTTCAACCTCGCTCATTGTAGCAACGGCAACAAAACAGGAATGCCAAATGTCCAAAAAGTACTTAACAAATTTGTTTTAAGTGTTTTCAAAATATTGTATACATTTTTTGAATAGTTGAATTATCCACAACCTCCATGTAATTAGGTGTTGTGTAGGTTAATGACTCAGCAGTGTAGCAAACTGTCTCCACGCAAAAATGAGAAGTGTGGGGGTATCATACATAGGTTTAAACCCAATTAAACGTCCTCGTAACCGAGCTAATGAGGCAAACAGCACAATGGCTGGTTGCTAGCTAGGTATGCTAAGAATGGATGTGAGCGACAATGGTCATTAGCGATTCTTAGAACGAGAGACTGAGCTGGCACCGGCAGGATGAATGCCCAGTCATATTTCTGTGTGTGTGTTTACCTGCATTTGTGATGTGTAAGCATGTGAATAAATGCATATCATATAATCTCTCTCTCTCTCTCTCTCTCTCTCTCTCTCTCTCTCTCTCTCTCTCTCTCTCTCTCTCTCTCTCTCTCTCTCCTATCTATGTGTATCTCTCTCTGCCCCTATAGCTGGATCTGGCTCCTCAGGGCCGAGTGCTGATGGAAGCCAGGTACTACATAGAGAAGAGTGGTGAGTGGTGCTGAACCATGTCAGTAATCAAACAAATTAAATCTCTTTGCTGATGACCTCAGCATGTTTACTGTCTGTACAGATGGGAGCTACATTTGCCTCTCTAGGGCAAATGTTGCTCAAAATCTCTATATCTCCTTTGTTTAATTTGTTAGCTAATCAACCATAACAATTTGTGTGTGTGCGTGCGTACGCCTGCATTCAACAAACGTGTGTGTGTGTGTGTGCGTCCGTGCGTGTGTGTGAGCATGCATGTGCTTAACAACATTGTGTGTGTGTGTGTGTGTGTGTGTGTGTGCATGCTGGCGTGTGTGTGTGTGTGTGTGCATTGTTTGCTCCCTTGCCAACTTAGCCTGAGCACTCATTAAAATAAAAGCCTTCTGGCGTCGCTAAACACTCACCTCTGCCGCTTTTGTGGTGCGATCCGTGCTCGAAACAGAAAATGAAGCCATGATGACTCACACATGTCAAGAAAAAAGTCCAGTGGGGCTGCACAGTACTTCCAACAATTGTAGTTCAAGTTGTGCTCAACAAATGAATTAGAAAAATGTTGGTGGTAACAGTAACTTTAAAAGGACACCTTCACGGGGGATCATCGATGCCCTCTGATGAGTATCTGATGCAAAATGTTTGCTTGCATTGAAACATTATCAAAAGGGCTTTTGGTAGTGTAGTAGTGACTGCACATAGAGTGTATTTTGAGTAGTGCATCGCTATACCTACACTAGAATAGGTTATATTTTGTAATCACTTTTGTTCAAACATGTTTTTGGTTATTTCATTTTCCAATTACGAACGATTTGTATTTGTAGAGAACAATCTAAAATCGAAATTGAATTGAAAAGGTCTACCTAGACTTAAAAAGATATCCAAAGAGATGAACAATTAAGTTAAAAATGAACAATTAAGAACAAATATAATGTTCGTTCATTTGATCCATATCTCCAACCGCTGCTATTCAAGGTACCCATACATCTGCCACGACAGTGCATGACTCTGTCAATGGATCTCTCGTCATAACTCTCTTTACCGAAACAAAAATGGGCTTTCAGATGGCCAGGGTAAGGACGGCGAGGGGGGCGGCGAGAAAGAGAGACAGAGCCTGTTCACACTGCACCAGCGACGCGGGGCGATCAAGCAGGCCAAGATCCACCTGGTCAAGAGTCATGAGTTCAGCGCCACCTTCTTCCCCCAGCCCACCTTCTGCTCCGTCTGTAAGGAGTTTGTCTGGTACGGCAAGTACAGCCCAAACAAACCTCCACCCTTGTGTGAGAGTATAATGTTAATAAAGGAGATGGTGTAGTATTTTGAATGAATTATTGAATTGAATAAATTACCTACTTTTTCATTTGTTTTCTGTTTTTTAAGTTAGTACGTTTTAATAAGTTATTATTTGTTTATTTATTAGTTTTAATTTGAAAGTTATTTTATACAGTTTTATTGGCTTATAATATTACAATGTTTGTGTTTGTTACTAAGCTATGTTCACTGGGATACATTTAAAAAATATGTGGAAAGACATTTTGTGAAACTTCATCAAGTTGTCAGTAATCCACTTTAACAGAAATTCACCCACATTATCACTAATATTTCTAATTGATCTCATTGATAAATTATAATTTTGTATACATTTTAAGTGAGCAATTACTTAAATTGAAACGCTGACTTACTTTTACTTGTCAATCAATTTTCATATTTTAAACATACTTTTCTTCCCACCATGGCAGGGGTCTGAACAAACAGGGGTACCAGTGCAGACGTAAGTCTGCACTATTTTAATTTCACGGTTTAACCTCTCCTCCTCTTCTTGCCCCTCCTCCTCTTCCTCCTCCTCTTCTTCACCTTCTTCCTCCTCCTCCTCCTCTTCTTCCTCTTCCTCCTCCTCCCACCACCAGTCTTAAACTGTGCTTTGATCTCTTGCAGAATGCAACGCCGCCATACACAAGAAGTGCATAGACAAGGTCATCGCCAACTGCACTGGTTCAGCCATCAACAGCAAAGAGACCTTGGTATTAACCTGACAGCTGTCAGTCAACTGTGATGAAGCCTGCCATTAAAATGTGGAAAAAACACTGATATTAGTCAGATACATCCTACTATTTAATCATGCAATTAGGAGGCTCCTGTAATAGCCTGTGGTGTGTGTTTGTGTGTTTCTACTGTGTATTCGTCAAAGACACCATTATAATTATTTTGTAATAATTTTTGGAACACTGATCATATAGGGAGCAGGGGAACAACACACACACACAGATGTTTGTCAACCATGCAACTCTCATCACCACGTGTTTTGTATCGTCTGCGTGTCCATTCAGATCCACAAAGAGCGCTTCAAGATCGACATGCCGCACCGCTTCAAGGTGTACAACTACAAGAGCCCCACGTTCTGCCAGCACTGTGGCACCCTGCTGTGGGGGCTGGCCAAGCAGGGCCTCAAATGTGAGGGTGAGCCAGGAAACCTTTCCTAATACACACTAGCCCAATATATATTCACCCCATACACACACACACACACTTTATTTTATATTTTAATATTTAGATGTCATATATTCATACATTTCATATTAATTCGTAACACTCGTTGTCGAGAATGTGGTATACTGCGTATGTGATAATAAGAAAGTGTGCTAGTAGTTAGCTAGCAGTAAAGAAAGGTGCTGTATTAAAAACAAATGACAAATATTCAGGGTATGTTCATTGGTACAATGGCATGTTAAGTTTAAATGTAGGAGATTACATAGTGTAGGCTGTAGGATCCGAGCTTTATGTGTGTCAATGGGAATATAAATGACTGAGAATGTGACACGAGTGTCTTCAACGAGTGTGGTGCGATTAGCTCACTTTGAAAACAGTTAAAACCATGTTAATGGATTGAATAACTATTCATGATTTAATAATACAGTGAATAATTCAATATTAATAATAATAATAATAATAATATTATTATTATTATTATTATTATTAATATTATTATTATAATTAATAATAACATCTAGTCAAACATAAACTAGTGGAAAGCGTTGTGATTGTGTTTATCGTGGCGTGAATGACGCTTAAACCCTGTTCTCTCCAGAGTGCTGTATGAATGTCCATCATAAATGCCAGAAGAAGGTGGCCAACCTCTGTGGAGTCAATCAGAAGCTGATGGCCGAGGCTCTGGCCATCATAGAGACTAAGCAGCTGCAGGTCAGACACATCCACCTTTCTTTTCTTTTCGTTTGTTAAACCTTGTGATCCATCGCAATGACACAGATGGGAGTGTGGTGTTTTTTTGGCTAATGTGATTTTCTGTTATGTAGTTAAGGGATTCTCTGTCTGACACAGCAGGGAAAGAAGACTATTTACGAAGACAGTGTTTCTAGTTACTGTCGCGTATTCTACCGCATGAACATCAGAATTAGTCAAAATAAATCAATATCAATATTTGATGAATTTTACGAACTGTAGGTTTATTAAAACATCAGTTATTTTGAGGAGTAGAAAAGATTGGTTTACTATCGTTGTGTAATGCCACGCTCCCAATAGGCCAAAACTAGCACTGACAGCGAGACGATTGGTCGAGAGGGGCCAGTGGGTGTCGACCAGCCGGGCGTGGTCCGGGCACCGTCCGGGTTGATCATGGGCTTACCAGCCACCGCAACCCCAGCGCCTAAAGGTGAGGACTAAAAAACATTACGACATACTTACATGACCGACAGTATCTGATTTAACCTGTGGTGAATGTGTTAGCATATTGGTGGTGCTAACGGTCCCTGGACGCAGCTTTTTGCTGTTTGTAACTGCAAGTCCCACAATTGTAGCTGATCCATTATAGTTGGCGAAGAAATGCTGTTTCATCACCCTAAAGAACAGAAAATCATCATCTCAACGTTTTATCTTAATTTATTTATCGTTATCTTATCCTACCTTTATCTTACCTTATATTAGCTTAGCTAAACCTATTTATTTTCTCATTTATTTCCAAGCTTAGCTTTGTTTAGCTTCATTCATTTAGCTTCATTTACATCACAGTACATATTAATCTATAGACCCAACATATAGAGACATTCCTCATCATTCGGGGGTCTGGTCTTCCCCCATGTGTCTGGTCCCTCCAGACATCCAGGGCGTATCGTGGTACGTGTCAGTGGAGGAGGTGGGCGGACAGGAGCCCTCATCCAGTGACCCTGGGACAGGGGTCAACCCTGAGGATGAGGAGCCCCTCTACGCCGTGCCCAGGAAGGAGCACCACCAGAGGTTCACCCTGGACAACTTCGTCCTGCACAAGATGCTGGGCAAAGGCAGCTTCGGCAAGGTAGCGGAGAGGCCTCCCGTACTGGGATTGTTTAATTACAAGATCTTTTTGTCCACATACGATACAAACTACGAGAGAACTTAAATTCTCTGCGATACTCGATATACTTGGTTTAATACCTAAACCAACGTAAATATACCATAACCTAGGCTAATGAAAACTTGTCGTGTCACATCTCGCATGAGAGGCTGTGGCAGTTTCAAACACAGCAATGTTACCCAATAATGACCAATGATTTCACAATTAATTACTAAACGATGACCAAAAACTCATTACTACAAACACAATAACTAACAGTGCTTCCAATGTGACGTTGCGTTGTACAAGCCCAAAAATAGATACAATGACTCAGATCAAAAGAAAGAATAACAACCAAACAAACACAGCAACGCAGACAGTTGCCAGAAATAAAACAAAAGGGACAAACAACCTACATGCTGGACAGTACACAGACATAGGGATGAAGGTTCTCATTTATATGTATGTGTTTGCATGTATGTGAACCTATAATTTAAAAATAAACTTGTTCACCAGGTCCAACTTATTTGAGGTATTTCAAAGAAGGCAGATTTCAAGGTGGCTGTCAAGATAAATAAAAAGAAAGGGGGAACTAAAATAGTTCTGTTTTAACTGTTTTGTTCCTCAATATTTAACTATATAATATATAACTGCAAATAAATCGCTTACATTTTAAATCAGCTTCCTGATTTCTTACCTCCATGCCTTCTAAACAGTCCCACATTTAAACAATAGCACTTAGATGAAGAGGTGGCTTCATTTACTGTTAATTTAAAATTCGTATTTATATTGGTGTATTGCAAACATTGGGGGAATCGAACCCAGAGCCCCACAACCTCCACATACTACCCTGATACTCCCTGAATGTAAGGTTCAAATGTTGGTCTGTACAAGATGACACAACAAACAAATGACCGTGGGTTCCCCAGGTGTTCCTGGCCCAGCTGAAGAGCACGGGGCAGTTCTTCGCAATGAAGGCCCTGAAGAAAGACGTGGTGCTGATGGACGATGACGTAGAATGCACCCTGGTGGAGAGGAGGGTGCTGTCCCTGGCCTGGGAGCACCCCTTCCTCACCCACCTCTACTGCACCTTCCAGACCAAGGTGCCATATCATAGATATACATATTTATTATAATAATTATAACAATAATCGTCATAATAATAATACATAATAATAATAATATTACATAATCTATTATTATAATAAATAAATATGACAAAAAACAACAGAATATTCTTACTACCATTATTATGATTAATATTATTTTTTAATAAGTGAAATGTGCAATTTACAGAACTACAAAATATATTTTTCGCCGTACACTATTTTGAGTACTTACAATAGTTAAAGACTTGACATAATACTTAACAGAAGAGAAAAGAGATTAAGTGGTTGCTGTGGCTTGGGTTAGTGTATCAGGTCAATCATGACTTTAACATCAGTTCCTCTCTACACTTCCTCAGAGCTTGCTCCCACACTAGGCACTAGGATGTGATCTGCACACTGTTTCAACCGAACCATGTCTCTGCCTGTGTGTTCCTGCTAGGAGAACCTGTTCTTCGTGATGGAGTACCTGAACGGAGGGGACCTCATGTTCCACATCCAGAGCTGCCACAACTTTGACCTGCCCAGATCCAAGTACGTTACTATATACGATTTACTATGCAGCTTTTATCCAACTCAACTGGGACAAGTGGGACTTGACAACGATCAAAGCACACAGTCAACATGAGTAACTTCAGAAAAAGTCAGTCGAGAGACGCATACACACGTTATTGGGACAGAAACACAGAACACCAGGCCTGTTCCTGCTCTACTTTGCCTCTCTGATCACCCCATGGGGTTGTTCCTGCAGGTTCTACGCAGCCGAGATCATCTGCGGGCTCCAGTTTCTGCACTCTAAAGGAGTTGTGTACAGGTTGGTTGGTTCACACACACACACACACACACACACACACACACACACACACACACACACACACACACACACACACACACACACACACACACACACACACACACACACACACACACACACACACACACACACTTCCTCCCTCCTTCTTTCCACTTTGTATTTGTTTTCCAATTAGTTTCTTTATATATCCTTTCTTATTGATTTGTTTGTTTGTCATTCCATTTTTCCTTTAGCCCTTGTTTAAAAACTTGTTTACTTTCTATATTTACTTAGTACATTTACATTCCATCTTGTCTTAGGTCACACTTTGCTAATTTACATATTTTGAGGACATCGTTTATAATCTAGGAATAAACACCAGTTCAAGGTGTAGAAAACACCATTACATTTCTCTCTCTCCGCTGACCACTTCCTGCGATTCTTCATCTTCCTCTTCCTCGCCTAGGGACCTGAAGCTGGACAACGTGCTGCTGGACTCCGAGGGACACATCAAGATAGCTGACTTTGGGATGTGCAAGGAGAACATGAGCGACGACGCCAGGACCTCTACCTTCTGCGGGACCCCTGACTACATTGCCCCGGAGGTGACCCCAAAGGCCCCTGGCTGTGTATGGAGGAACCATGACAGTGCATGTTTATTCATGAGTCGGGCTCCATCGCAGGCTGAAGCGTCGTTATGAGTCGGGGAAAAACTGTGATTGTAGATCGACTTTATTAATATATAACCCTATGAACTATATACATTAACAATTTGGATGACTGTCAGTTAGTAGCAGAATAGTAGCAATAATGGTAATAGAAACATCAGTTTAGTCTATTCTAGTTAGTGTAATACTGTAGTATTTAAAAGTATTTTACAGTTTCAATATTTGTAATAACTCCATTGTGTGTGTGTGTGTGTGTGTCTATGCACGTGCGTATGTGTGTGTGCGTGCGTGTATGCGTCTGCACGTACGTACGTGTGTGTGTGTTTGTGTGCATATGTGTGTGTGGGTGTGTGTGCATGTGTGTGTGTGTGTGTGTGTGTGTGTGTGTGTGTGTGTGTGTGTGTGTGTACATGTGTGTGCGTGTGCAGATCCTGCTGGGCCAGAAGTACAACAGCTCAGTGGACTGGTGGTCGTTCGGCGTGCTGCTGTACGAGATGCTGATTGGCCAGTCTCCCTTTCATGGGCGCGACGAGGAGGCGCTCTTCCAGTCCATCCGCACCGACAACCCCTCCTACCCCCCATGGCTGCCCAAGGACGCCAAGGACATCCTGGTCAAGGTCAGAGGTCACCAGATGATGACCACTTTATTCACCCCAGATGGGAAGTTGTTGGTGTCCCGGCAGAAAGTACAGCACGGTCATAAGAATTAAAAAATATATAAAAAGATAAAACATTTATAAAAGTAATACTAAAGTTACTCCACCGTGCACCAATTTTGTCTGTGTCAAAGGTCATGTGTCTGTTTTTCTTTTCTTTGAAAAATCTTACGAAACATTGGCCCGAGATCCAGAAGCTAATTTAACAATTGACCTGTGGATACATTTTGGATCAAATATAGAAAATGTGAATATGGTAATCAGGTACCATGTACCATAGTCAAGTGGTGTAGTGACAGCAATACTAGTTAACAAACGATGGGAAGGTGATTGCTGGTGAACTTTAAATAATTATAATAATGATCACATCATGATAATATTATAGGTTACTCTCATTGAATGACCTTCACTTGGTTGACGCTACAAAAGTATTTTGTGACAATGTTTAATGTTGCTGTTTCCAGCTGTTTGTGAGGGAGCCTGAGCAGCGGCTGGGCATCAAGGGTAATGTCAGACAGCACAGCTTCTTCAGTGGAACCGACTGGGCCGCCGTGGAGCTACGGCAGGTGGAGCCGCCCTTCAGGCCAACAGTGGTAACTAAACCCGTGCTAGCCTACAACCAGTGTTGTTGGAATTAAAGGGAAAACTATTTCATCACCAGTTAGTTTGTTTGGGCTGATTTGTCGGTAAAAGCCATCTATCCACTAGTGACATCACAAATGGCCTATGATAGATGAAACAAGCAATTTGGTGGACAGTACCAGCCAGTAGGCTGTTGTTGTATCTATCCAATCAAACATCTTTGTGAATACTAATCTGTGTCCTAATTGGAATAAACTAATTGAGTCACTAGAAATAGTGGCCCCCTTTTCCAAAGCATGATGCCACACATTACGAACAACACAGGTGGCAATTTTTTTTAACACCAACCCCTCCGCTCCCTGACAGAAATCAGCCAGCGACTGCAGCAACTTTGACACGGAGTTCCTCAACGAGAAGCCGCGGCTGTCGTGTGCCGACCGGGCACTCATCAACAGCGTGGACCAGACCATGTTCAGGAACTTCTCGCTGGTTAACCCTGGGATGGCCCGCGTCAAGGCGTCCTGAACAGAGGGGGGCAGAGAGAGAGAGACCGACATACCAAAGCCTGACCACCAGCAAACTCGGCCCAAGAGTCCAACACTTTACTGAACCTAATACCAGACGAGAGACAGAAGACCGGAAAACTCTACACACCTCTGATATCACGCAACAACGACGATGACTACCTAGCTTCTCGACTGAGATCTGATTGAGATGAGGACTACATTGAAGAACATGAACAAAAACTATTTCACTATCAGTTTTCTCCAAAACAAAATATTCATATGCTTTTGTACTACTGTGATCTGGTGGCCAGTCAGAATGTGTTTTTTTTTTGTATTTTAAATCTAGGTGTTGAATGTGTTTGATGTGCAGCGTTTTTAAGTCTGTTACTGTTCTGTGGCCACCGATTCTTTAATGTGAAGCTGCACTTAAAAATACAGACTCTGTGGTACTGTTTTGTTTACATCTTATTGTGTTAATTATGTTAAGAGCTTTGCACTTGATGTAAGGGTTAGCGGGTCTTGGTATTGAGGTTTTGCTTGTTTCATTTAATGTGGTTTCTGTATGATCATTGAAGCGATTACGTAGTTGATTTTGTAGTTTTTTTTCTGGAGTGTTTGTGTATTCTTTTTGGGTATTACTTGATGTTGGGAAATTACTTTTTCAATGGCCAATAAATAAGTATTAACTGGCCTGTAAGTCAGTAAATAAATAGAGCAATCACATAAACCATTCCACAGGTATTGAGAGTAAAAAACAAGTTAAGTGGACCATTACCCAGGACCTCCCACAGTTCCTTCCTATTGGAGTTGGCAGGAAGTTTACATTCGATTTAGACAAAGATGTTATTTTGAATTTAAAGTTAGGCTTAAAAAAGTAACAGTGATAATTATGCGTTTTTTCTTGCCTTAGATCGATTTTCATACATAGGGCACAGCGATGGACAACTTCTGCCTTGACCTTCCGTTGAGGCAAGTGGCTCATTCGGAATAAAACTTTTGTTTTGGAGTCTCTGATCAGTAAACAACGAACCATAAATACCTGTAAATGTTGCCTGCAAAGCCACTGAAAGCCACATTGGGCATGTTCACAGCCAAAAAAGTTTTTGTAAATTTAAATGTGAACCATTGTAAGACTTTTTAAAAGGTAGTCCTGCATGAACTTAGATTAGGAACACATTTCTTGCTAACCATCCCCACCACGTTCACATTAGTCTATTTTAAGCTGTAAGCAGAATTGCAATGTCAGACAAGATGTGGCAATCAAAGTCTAAAGAAGCAGATACATCATGAGATTATTTTATATTCATGTTTCTTTATTGGGGGTTGCGGTCAAGCTGTGTGTGTGTGTGTTTGTTCCAGGTCAATCCCTGAACCTGTAGTGAATAGACCATTTAGTGTTGCAGGATCTCTTTCCAAGTGATCAGACGTTCATGCACGCACTCTCTCCCTCTCACACACATACAAACACCTTATATCTTATGCATTCAGGTAGGGCAAATAAAAACAAATGTGCTAAAATCATACCATATAAATATTATGGGTAACACTATACAATAAGGGTACATTAATTAACATTAGTTAATGCAATAATATGCATATTATAAATTATTAGCATAGGGGTTAGGGTTAACCCTAACCCTATTAAATGTAAACAATAATACCTTAGTTTCAGCGACACCATTAGTTATCTTTTAATTAACTGCATTAACTAATGTTAATTAAAGATGAATTAATTTACCCTTATTGTAAGGTTACCATATTATGTAGTAAATCAATTAAAGAAATAAAGCATTTTGCTAGTTTGTTACAATATGACAATCAGAATGAATATTATGGCTGCTGGCCATTATACATCACACCCATAAACTGATATTTTCTATATTTGGCTTTGACATTTTTGGGGATAAACATGTCTCGGGTCAACCTTAATATCAACAACTACTGTTTGGTTTACTGACTGAGACAGTCCATTTCATTTGTAGATGAATCACAATGACAAATCCTTGAAAAAAATGCAGGTGCTTTCAAAACACCAGTAATGCCCACATGGATTTAATCCAGTCAATGAAGTGAACTGTTTATAAATAAACACACACACACACACACACACACACACACAGTGTGACTAATTCAAAGCTGCGTGAAGTTCTGTAAATACTTGGCATACATGAGCGGTTCTATTCGCATCTTCGGAGTTGAAGATGGAAAGATATACAAGTGTAAAGATGAGAAGAATGGATAAATTCCACATATCTTTTGTCTGGTTTACATTTTTCTTGTCTCTGTGTGTTGCGTTGCATGTGCTGGGGCCTGTTTTGCATGTTGCCATGGTACCCAAGAGCAACATGGCGACCCAGCGTCAGCCTTCCTTCGTCGCCCGTCCAATATTGTGGTTCTGACTTCCTCGGCTCACTCCTCTTTTCACACAAAGCCGGGAAATGTGTGCTTCTCCCCTTTCGCTTGTTCAGTGACTCCGTCAGGGCCCCATCAGCGCCTCCTGCTGGTGGTGGTGGTGTTGGTAAGGGAAGCAGAAGCGACGGCGTTGCGGCTGAGCTGCGGGAAGTGCACCGTCGGCGTACGAGACGTGGGCCCGTAGAGGCCCAGGTTGCGGGCCGCCGCGGACTTCCGGGGCTGCTTGACACAGGGGAAGGGGGAGAAGAGGGGCAGTTTGTGGGTGGCGCAGGTGGAGGAGGAGGTGGAACAGGAGGAGGTGAAGGAGGAGCACAGGTCCGGGGTGGACGGGGAGGAGGGGAGGAGAGCCCTGCTGGTCGACGGGAGGGAGGAGAGGGTGGGAGTGGAGGGGGAGGAGGACATGATGGAGGAGGCTCGAGGGCGAACAGTGGGGGAGGAGGTGCAGGAGTCCAAGTGGGGGCTGTGGGCCGCGGAGGAACAGTGAGGCAGGGGCAGAGCCATCGGGGTGCTGCTGGCGTGCCCATCACTGGAGGAGTCTGACTCCTTGCGCCGGCGGGCCAGCTGTGGCGGCGGGGGCCGCAGGATGGGTACCTGGGGTTGGGGTCCCGGGGGTATGGTGGGGTGGACGTCGGCCGGGCTCAGGGGACCACCCGTGGGGGAAGCGCGCTGCGAGTCGGCGGCCAAGTCGAGCGAGCCAAGACGCTCCTCGACTCCCCTCTCTCCTTCTGCAGGCTCCGCCTCCTCCTCCTCAGCTCCAGGGAGCGTGGAGCCAGGAGAAAGTGAGGTAGGTAGGCTGTTCTCCCCCTCCTCCTCTTCATCTACCCCTCCCTCCTCCACCCCTTCACCCCCCCGCTCTGTCTTGCTCCTCTTCTGCTCGTCTCCGCCATCTTTTCTCCCGGATCTCCTCTTCTCCTCCTCTTCCTCGCCCTCCTCCATCTCCTCGGAGTCTACGAAGCCCAGCTGGGCACGTGCACGGGCCAAACTCCGGCGGTGTGCACGTACGTGCGCACGCCAAGGTGAGCCACCACCGCCATCGGCACCCCCCAGCGTGCTTGGCAGGCCAACGCTGATGGGGGTGCTGGGGCTGGAGGTCCTGGAGCTCCGGGGGGCTGCGCGGGGCTTCCTCCCCAGGAGGAGGTGGTTGACCACGGGGGAGGAGGGGTTCAGCTGGGAGGCCAGCACGCTGGTGGCGGGACACTTGTCTGGGAGATGGATACAAATATTTGGATACAAATATTAAAACAATAAATGATTAATCAGGTATGTTAAATATACGTGAATACAGACAAATAGTAACACAAATTTGTCAAAGGGGAGAAAATGTATACGTAACTAGATTGCATATTGACATTTTTTCTTTTATAGATCAACATTTTTCATGCGGGGTTACGGTCCATAGACGAAACAACAAAGGAATATATGTTGTACTTATCCACTGGGAAACAGACATCCTCTCAAACACAAAATCACATTAAGAAAGAGCACTAGTCCATTCAAGCAGATCAGTTGTATGGAGGGAAATATATTGGTGTAAGAATACCGGTGCCAGTATTTGGTTACATAATGTAAGAGCTGAAAGGATCCCAAGAGAAGACAGAGTTCAGAAAGTATTTCAAGTCGAAGAAAGGAGGAAAAAACATAGTATTTTGCCTTGACTAGGAATCAAAGAAAAATCCCCAGAGTACACGATCAAAGTCACTTTGTACATGACCACTGGAGCCATTTGTTCACATTCAATGACTCGCAACATTTGCGTAGCATTATCAGCGTCGTAACAAAGACCACAATGACCTTTCAGGCTGATGCCACCAGGAGTAATTTACTATTCATTTCCTGGGATCTCTGCTCTTCATTAAGAACACAATCACAGTTTTAATGGATTTAGCCTGAGTTTCAAAATGACCTCCATGACTCCAGTGATGCATGTCGTATGTGACTTTGAAAGAGATGCAACCACAGTGCTTCCCAGGTGTTAATTAGATGCTCGGAGACAACGCTGCCAGTCTCTTCTTTAAAGTGGAACCGTCACGCTGGCTCATTTCTAATATAAGATAGAACTGCTTCATATGCATGCTGTGAAAGGAAAGGTAGACAGACTCCTGTTTCCCCCCATAAAAACTCACAGAAAAGTTGGACCATTGACAGATTTACGTTGCATCCCGGTTGATGTTGCAGACCACGATTATTTCACAAGATTATGAAGCAGTACTCTCTTATATTAGAAAATAGCCAAATGTGACGGTGCCCCTTTAACACCGGTAGAAATACTGACAGTAGTTATTGACAATAAAAGTAATTAGTCATTGTTTCAGTCCCTGATTGCTTTCATTCACTCAATCAAGAGTCATTGGACAATGTGATCATGCCCTGGTGGACACCCCTCCTTTCTGATCACCGATTGGTTAAGCCCCATTATGATTGGTGCGATGGCTTGTACCATTAGTGGGTAGATGGTGGGGTTCCTGAGAAACCCCTGCTGCTGGTGACAGTCTCATTTGAGGCCCTAAGGGTCACATACCAACCAATGGTTAGTCAATTATAATCTGCTGCTGTTTGCATTTGTGTGCATAGATTAATGTGTATTCCTGTGCCAAAATATACTATAGCCTACTTAGTTAGTACTTAGTGTGTGTGCGCATATGTATACAAGCCTTTCAAATAATAAGGTTATTATTCTGTTCGACTAGCAGCCAACAACAGATACTTGAGTTGGTGGTCCTAAATGTCCACATCTGAAATGCATGGACTGCACAAGCTTATCTACCACTAGACTACCCTGCCTGATACTTGTTCATGTGCACATGCAAACGTTGACTGGGAGTCGCATGGCCCGTGCCATCGTTGGCGCACTAGTAGTAGTATGTAGTAGTAGTAGTTGTAGTAGTATGTAGTGTGACTGCTGCTATTGTACCAGGACTGATACATACTTAATGTGCAACACATCTGTATACCCTTGTCAGTTTTACTTGTACACATGAATCCTGATTTTCCATATATTTACATAGTGTTATATTTATCTCATTCTATTTAAATGTTTTTCTTATTTGATCTTTATATGACTAGTACCGTATGGTGCTCTTACTGCCGAGCTGACCGTTTGTCACAACGGCACATTTCATTGAACCCGTGGTTCAACATCGCCGTGAACAACATGAACCTACATATGACTAACAAAACTGAAACTGAAGGGAGCAGCGACACGCCAACAGCTAGCCCCCGAGGCGCTAGCGTCTAGCTTCCCCCACACCCACCCGTGCGTATGCAGAGCTGCATGGCCTGCTGCTGCTGGCGACGCTTGATGCGCGCGTACTGCCTCTTCAGCGCCCCGATGTCCGTGCTCATGCGCTCCGTCATCATGCCGTTGACGGCCACCTGGTGTTCCTTCTTCCGTCCCCTGGCGGCGCCCCCCCTTCCTCCTGACCCGGGGCCTCCGAGCCCACCGCCGGCCCCCACCGCGCCGGGGCTCAGCTCGGCGATGCTCCCCTGCCCCCCGTGCTGATCTGTGGGACGGGAGACGGCAGGACACACAGCAGAGTGGGTGGAGGTGGTAGGTGTTGGTGGAACTGTTGGCCTATGGTAGTCTAGCGCCGTCAGAGCTGATAAAATGGTCAGAGTTCAATAAAAAAAAATTATTATGCTATAAAAGGTTTTATAAAAACATTGGTATGTAATCAGTACAACTAAATAATGGATCTTGGATAACGGGTACAAATGACCCATTGTACATTCAAATGTACAATGGTGAGCATGCATCTGGTGTACACTGTATGTTTTTTGCTATTTTCAGCAAAATATGTACATGTACAGCAGGAGAGGTGGTACGGAGGCTATAGCTTCAGCTACTAAACCACCATGGCTCCAAACTACAATTTCCAACACTGTTGGCACAAGAACACCCAAAAAGCAACACTTACAGTCAATTAGGGGGAGGGGGGGAGCTATTCAAGTCAAACATTTGAATATTGGGCCTGTGAGGCCATTTTGGTATAAATAGCATAAAAATGAAGCTGTGTCAAACCATTTGCAGGCTATATGCTGAGGAAGCAGGAGGTTATATGTGGAATGAGTTCACTTTTGCTTGGTGAATCATTACAGATGCAGTGTGCAAGTTTCTTCCTCCAAGAATAGTGCCTTAAATTAGACTACTAGGGTTTTCTTTCATAGAGATCTGCAAAAGGAAGGACCTGTCTGCTCATCCAAAACCTTAAGTCAAGGGAATAAAGTCCATTGTTCTTTGTGTTCCTCCTTGTTATTGTCCTAAAGTGAATAAATCCTGCTTTTGTGTTTGGATCACAATGCATCGCTACCCCATGCACTCGTGGCTTTATTGATTTCTTTAACTGCAGCTCATGGCTTGAATAGACATACAAAAGTGAGTGAGTGAGTGAGTGAGTGAGTGTGTGTGTGCTGACCTTTGAGATGTTTCTGGTACCTCTGCACCTCGGGGGCCAGCAGCCCACCCAGGGGCCCCAGACACCCGAGGGCCGTCACTATAGAGTCTTCATCATCCATGTCAGCATCATCATCGCTCTCTAAGCTGCCAAGACCCCCACTGTGAAGACATGACATCATCATCACCATTACAATATCCACCGCTAAGGCCCCTACTTTGGAGACAAAACATCCTCATCATCACTATCTCCATAGCTTGGAGCCCCACTGCAAGCCAACCGTCTAGTCACTATCTACATCACAGCCAGCTAACCAACTGGAGAATGAGATTTTTATCGGTGGTTCCCAACCTTTGACCTTAGGTGTACCACTAAATTGTCATCAAAACCTTTTGCTGACCACCTCATATGCAAACGGTAAAATATGTATACTATAACTGCAAGAAGGCCTGTGTGTTTATTTAGCAAATACAAATTAAAAAAAACAAAAACATTATAATGGAATAATAAGCCATGATACTAAATTTACTAAACAATATATTATTATATATTTATTTTCAATGATCTATATCATTTCTTCTATTATTGTGAATCCGTCTATTTCAAGAATAAAATCCTACATTCCACCTACAGTACCCTCACGTACAGTGGCACACATCACACCCTTTGCAAAGAGACCAACTAACTCATAATACATTTACAATTGAAAAAAGCAATACTCCATCTACTTAGAAAGTAGGGGAGAGGTTGAATTTACAGGAAGTGGTTTCCAAACCGACTCGGTGATATGAGTGATAAGTCTAAACTGTATATAAACCAAAGTGTCATCACATCCGGTACCATGATGCAGATACAGAGGTGGAGGGGGAGGGGCGATGAACAGACCTGCCGTTGGACTTGACTGAGGTCGGGAACGGGGTGATGTTGTACGTGTACTTCTCTCTCAGCTCAGTCAGCTGGGGAAAGGGGAACACCGCCATGGAGTACACCTCCTGCGGGAGGAGAGAGAGAAGGGGGGAGGGGTTGAGCGAGAAGGGGAGGATGGAGAGGAGGAGTGAGATAGGGAGGAGGAAAGAGAGGAGAGGAGTGAGGAAGAGAAGGAGAGAGGGAAACAAGAAGGGGAGGAGAGGGGGGAGGGAGATAAGTGAGAAGAGGAGGAGAGAGGAGTGAGAAGGGGAAAAGGGGAGAAAAAGAGAAGGGGAGGAAAGAGAGGAGTGAGAAGGGGAAGAGAGGGGAGAAAAAGAAGGGGAGGAGAGAGGACAAATGAGAAGGGGAGGAAAGAGAATGAAAACAAAGGGAAGAAACATGTCACTATTAGAATAGAATCTGCATGTTTTAAAGCTGCATTACCTGGCATACCTACCACTAGCTGATGCAATGCGACTTTGCAAACACCACCCTATGCAACATTGAAACCTGTAGCCTTCTAAATATGCCAAAATAAAGAAATGGATCCTGTTCTGTACTATCTGTGGTGTTGGTTAGCTACAGAGCACCATGACTACACTGTAGGAGCCATTTAGAGATGTTAAGTCTTTACTTGTTTGTGTGTATGCTTTAAGCTTCAAGTGATGTGTGTGTGTGCGTGCGTGCGTGCGTGCGTGCGTGCGTGCATGCGTGCCTGCATGAGGTCTGTGGAATGGATGAGGCTGTGCTCCAGCATCTCCTGGGTGAGACACCCCATGGTGCTGTAGAACTCATCCGCAGACTGGCAATACTCTATCCTCCTGATGTGGGGGAGAGACGGAGAGAGACAGAAGGACAGTGGACGGTTGGTGGAGGATGTGTCCGACAAAGACACTGAAAGCTCTACATTTGTTAAGATGCCTCATTTCCTTTAACCAATGTGATTTCAAATGTATTGGATTGGAATCAGCATATCAAGAGAATCATATTTAGCCAATTTGTTTTGTAACCTTTTTGATTAAGCCCAACAAAACACATGTTGCACAATATGGAATCCATCAGCCATCAAGTAAAATAAATGACAAAAGCTACCTGAAAAGCAAACAAAAAGCCCCCCAAAAACTACAAAAGTACTACAAAAAAGGCTACTAATTGACTCACTCTCCCAGCCTCTCCCAGATGGCCAGGGCCACGCGGAGCAGCACCTCGGAGCCCTCGAAGAACACAGAGTCCCAGATCTTCAGCACCGTCTGGGGGGGCAGGCAGGTGGCGAACATGGTGAGGAACCACTGCATGGTGAACACGTTGGTCAGCGGGGGCTCGTAGCTCCCTGGGGGAAGCGGGGTGGAGAGACAGAGAGGGAAAGGAGAAAAAATGAAGAGAGAGAGGCTCAGGCTAGTGTCACTTGATGTGACACACAAACACATTTTCCACCTCAATTTGCTGCAAGACCGATGCGAACCGCGTATACGTTATGAACGTTTATGATTAAAATCATAAAATATCATAATAAAATGAATATTTTATGTAGAGAAATATAGGATATTTTAGGACCAACAGCAGATGCCCACCCCACTCTCTCATCACCCTTTTGCAGTCAGGGCGATTCTACCATTAAAAAGCCAACAGGACTGTTGACCTCTGAGCAGACTTCTGTTTCACAGCCGTATTAGAGAATGCCTAGTCAAACAGAGTAAGCAGAGGCAGTGACTTTATCACACACACACACACACCTCCAGCTTCCTTGTTGGCAGCCTTCTGCAGATGGTAGAGGTGCTGGGACAGCCTTGGCAACTTGAGCCGAAGCAGGTCCCTGAAGACAGCCATGTCCACTGAAGAGACACACACACACACACACACACACACACACACACATAGATGAAAGGCTTTGAGACATTAATACAATTTGTAGCTTGGGGGGGGGGGGGGGGGGGTGTGCATACCTGAAAGTGCCTGCAGGTTGTTGGCAAAATAGTTCTCTGGCAACACCTTGTCAATTAGAAAAATCATCACCTAAATTCAGAAAGAAAGAAATGGGTCATATTTTGCATGTGTATTTATATCAATGCATTCCGATCATAGTGTGTGTGTGTGTGTGTGTGTGTGTGTGTGTGTGTGTGTGTGTGTGTGTGTGTGTGTGTGTGTGTGTGTGTGTGTGTGTGTGTGTGTGTGTGTGTGTGTGTGTGTGTGTGTGTGTGTGTGTGTGTGTGTGTGTGTGTGTGTGTGTGTACCTTCAGTGCGTCACTCTCACTGCCCTCTGTGACCTCCAGTATGAGGGCGGCCAGCACGTTGAACCCTTGGCAGTAGCCCACGGTTTTATTCCAGCGTGCGTATGCCAGCAGCACCCTCTTCAGCACCACTCGGTCCTGCTCAGCCTCCTGGCCACAGTAGGAACTGCAGCCGGTCCTGTGCAAGTCCTGAGAACGGATAAGGTATGCCAATATAATTTTTTTTTGTATTAATACTTTCAGAATTATTTTAAATAAAGCTTAAAAATCGATCTAATTATCATTAAATGATCAATAGATACATGAAACTAGAGGTTCCATCTAATGGATTGTGTATATTGCTGCAGATATTAGTATTCATTATGCATGTTCAACCAGCGGATAGTGATCAGAAACGAATGCATCAAGAAGTACCAGTTCAACAACAATCCATGCAGCACATTTCCTTTGGAATCAACTGACTGTGTAGCTTGAAACAGTATATTGTTCTGAATTACCCCATTAAGTAAATTATTAGATGAGTTATCACGTCATGGATGGAGTTGAGGCAGGTAATAATGGTTTCTTACAAAGGAACGACCGACAGGAGAGCACTCTTGTGTTAATGTGGAACACTACCATGCTGCTAATCGTGACGTATTAGGACATAGAGAGAAAAACAACAGCTGTAACTGGCTTTCCATGACGCGGACGGACCGGAACTGACGCAGATTAGCAAACATCCTCCATCTTGTCTCAGTCACAGACACACCAAGGCCAAGCGTGTAGTACATGACAAGAATGATGCGCCATTCAGCTTGTTATCAAGCGAAAACACTGCGTTGGATATCCATTAATTTGAGAGGAGGATTTCCATAGAAACCCTCACAAAGAGCTTCCCAAACAAACAAAAGCCTTAAACTATAGGAAGCCATTGTGTCTCTGTTAACTTTAGTGTCAATTACTAGCTGTTAGCATCTGTTCCCAACAGGCAGGTTCTTAGGCCCATCAACAGCCAGGGATAGCGCCCCCTATGGGCAATATTGTTGTTAATCACACAGATTTCTGACCGCAAGTCATGGTTTGGTACAGAATGTACTGTACAATGTACATAAAATACCTGTATTGTTATTCATTATAGTGCATATACAATTATGCAACACAGCGTATAGCCTGTAGCTGTCCAACAATAGTTTGATACATTTTCTGTAGACATTAGAAAGGAGTCTTTCCCTCCCTCCCTCCCTCCCTACCTAAAATAATTGTAGGCAGAGAGCATTGAGCAGATTCAACAGACTGTAGTCTTGTAATCTATTGGACACAGGGTTGTCATGTCGATTCCATTCACACTTAAAAAGTACCTCCTGACCACAACTCACAAGCATAGAGAGGTCTCTCCAGGGGCATTGTGAAAGTCAATGTTGTCACTGCTGTTGCTAAGCCGTCCGTTAGTGCCACCCTGAAAACCTGCTCCATTTTGGTGCAAGCTTAATATTGTTTCTAGCTGTGTTCATTTAGCTTCACTTTGCAGTGTGGTAACAATGTTCCAATATTTGTATTTGTTTGTTTGTTTGGTTTTAAAGTATGTGTCTGGACCAACATTCTCCCACACACCCACACACTTAAACCTTAACCCTCAAGGAAAACACTGCGTTACCTTGACGATTTGGATGCCCAGGGAGTCGTCGTCAGGGTTACTGCGCTCGTTGAAGGCAAAGCGCAGCGTCTTCTCCCAGTCTATGGAGATGCTATGAAGGTACTGGTCGGCCAGGGTCAGCCATACCTGCAGATATCAATATGGTGACAAGAACAACAGGAATTAGTGTGTGTTATACAATGCAATATAAATGCTTTGTGAATGACTCAATGTGGCCAAGCCAGAAGAAAAAGACAGAACATTTGTACAACATACGCACAAACTCCCTTATGTGTAAATGATATCCTTTGGAAAATGTTAACATTTAAAAAGATGCTGCAGGCACAATAAAAAAGTTTTTCGGGCTGTTCATTTTAAAATGTTGCTCTATTCTGCTTTTCTCTGTTCTCTCTGTACAACTCTCAAATCGTATCTACAGCACCTATAATAATTAATCAATAGTTATATGTATTCCTTTATGCATAGTATAATGCAAGAACAAGTGTGTAATAGGCACTGGTTTACGATATGGTTATCAAGGCCTCATTTTAACAGTCAAGAGAATAGAACATTAAAATATTTCACACGGCAGACAATGTAGAAAAGCCAAAAAAGTTAGTTATGTAATGTATCCTGAAGGCCCGGCTATACAGTTGCAGTATGAAACTTGATTTGCGTGACTCGTGTGTGTGTTACATGATTTGTTGCCGTAATTTACCCGTTTCCTCCACTCCTTGGGGATTCCTGTTGGCAGCCTGGCCACAGATTTGAGGGCATCGTACCACTGAGAGGGGACACACACACACACACACACACACACACACACACACACACACACACACACACACACACACACACACACACACACACACACACACACACACACACACACACACACACACACACACACGATAATAAATAGTGATTCAGGAGGAGGATTTAGGTCATTTGTCACAACAATATAATATTTCAATGTCTGGCCAAGAGCAGCCATGATAAATAAATACTCACTTGCTGAAATCCATTCTTGCCCAGGGACGGTTCAATGGAGAATTTAAGTCGAGTGTCAACTCCTGTAAAGCAAACAGCACCGCAGGTCAGGTTATTATCTTCGTAATAATCGGAAACACCTGTCGCATTTCTATCATCAAAATACCATATATGGTCTTCCCCTTGGACGAGACAGCTCAAGACAGTGGCTCTGTGATGTAGCCATTTTATATTACTTTATTAAATATGCATAATATTCTAAACGGATTGCCGCTTGTGCAGGTTTCGGTTTCTCCTTACAATAATAGCAAGTAGCTTTGCCTGAATGTACCAAACATTATGATTAACTGTCATGCACATTCAAATCCCAAAGCACCCAAACACTCGCCAGAAATACAGATCTGGGTCACAGTTTACAGACATCTGAATGTCTCCAGCAAATTAGAGTAAAAATCCCTTCGGAGTATTCGACATGTTCATGTGGGCCCACATGAAATGTTTTATCAGGAAGACGATATTGCAAAGCATCCCTTGGTGGGATTGGATTCCTCTCGCTGTCCTTTACTGCGTGGTACTGATTTCGCAATTCAATCGCAGAAGGAATGGCGCGCACGACATCAAATCTAAATCGCTACATCATCTACAACGCACGGGCAAATCTCCCAAAACCTAAACGGAAATTAAAAATGTCATTCCAAGTTAAGAAGAAAAGCCACTTTCGCCAAAGTCCTCGTAACATCCCCTTGCGTGCTCGCCAGCAACCAGTTTCTCGCAGTCTCCCTAGTCATTTAGCCTACCAAGACAATCTTTCACGGGGCATTTAAAAAACAAAATCACCATCATTCACTGCGGTCATTTAACCTGGGTATTCTCTAGACGTCTCGGCGGCTTTGTCCTGCGCCATAGTGTGCTGTTTGGCACCGACGTGTGGCTCATGTTTACACTGTGAGCTAGAAAAGGATTAACATAGAAAGCCCTCCTACTTCCCTTTCACAGATTAGAGCCATGGGGCAGGTCTGCTGTTTGGCTAGTGTGGGCCACCGTGTAGTTATACATTTGGGCAAAATCTATGTTCAACTAAGCTCCGTTGAGTTTGTTAAGGGGGGGGGGGGGGGGGGGGGGGGGGGGGGCATTGCTGGATCAGACTCGGATTCATAAATGAGTTGCCCTCACCATGCACTTCCGTTGCACCAGCAGCACTACTTTGAAAATAAAAGCGATAACGATGCCGATTTCCGGTTGAGTGTTTCCTCTGCATTCTTGGATCTACACCAAAATAAAAATGTTATTTCCCATTATCGAGGTCCGATCGTGGATATTGGGCCCATTATAACTGCTCAAATGATATGTAGGCTGCCTGCGACCAGGCTACCAGTTTCATATCAAGATGGAGAGCAAATGAAATAATGCCAGTTTAAACTGCCAAAGACGGCTGGGTCATGAAGATATTGTCGTTCAAACTACAGGAACTAAAGCCTACAATATGAATAGACAACTGCAAACGGGAAACACACTCGTTCTCTTCAGTCACCTGGCTCTAGCGTGCACAGCAGCCGGGGCGCGCTCCGGGAGATGCCGTTGCGTTTCTTAAGGACATTGCTGATGACGTTCCCCACACCTCCGGACCCCGAGCCCTGCTGCTGCCGAGACCTCACGTACGCCCTGGACCGCCTTCCCGCGGGGATGAAGCGCTCCTGCCTCATCGGTTACAGTGAATGCAAGAACCACCATCCAATGTGTCTTCTGTTGTCCACGTTCCACGGCTATTTGCTTTTTATAATAGGGTGTTTTTCTTCCTGGAAGATGCGTCCATTCCTAACTGTTTTATAGGCTAAATCGATAAATGAATATGATCACTGCGTCTCTTCCTGGTTGTTTTAACGCCTAACGCTCCCTCGCTATTCAATGGAGTCACTCCAAAACTGCTCACAGGTCATTTCATCTAAAAATCGACCGCGATTAAGTGAAATCGGTTGTTCCCTTTTCCGACGAGTAAACTAAGATCCCTGCAGGATCTGAGAAGCGCACACCTCCGTTTTGTCGTCACTACTCGGGGTGGGGTGCGGGTGGAAAGGATGCGATGCGGTAGGGATGGAGAGTGATGCGGGGAGGAGAGAGAGAGGAGAATGAGGTAATGGTGTAGCCAAGAGACCGGAAGGGCTTTAAGAGCATCTAGAGTAGATCGTAGAAAATCGTTTTTTTATTTTGTAATAAATGAAAGGGCTATGAAATGTAATTTGTGAATAAGTGGACCAGGGAAATGAGGTGGAACATCCAATTCTTCTGTTCAGTTATTTTTGTTAATTAAATGTAATTATTCAAATTGGTAGAACATAAATTGCATAATTATATGTCTATAACAGTTAAAGTTCAATTTCTTTTAATGTATTTTTTGTTTGAGCCCCAAAGTCTGCAGTCTACCTGTAGGCATTCTTGAGCAAGATGCCCGGCCCCTAACCCCTATACCGGCTCCTTACTGACATGTATCTGTCCAGGTATATAAAGTCTGTTGTATAACAACAATAGTGATGGTGGTGAGATAGGATTACTCACAAAATAAGAACCAAGAAAATTGTGGATCTTGAAGTCGTGTGAGTGGATTTGCCAACAGTTATCTGTACCACAACAGCTTCCCACAATTCAAACTGAAAAAGCTTATCTACTCATTAAGAATAATACTTTAGTGACCGCCAAATGTCACTAAATGTCTCACAGAAGCAGAGCTCAGGCGTGACTGGGTGTTCCCCTATCACAATCTTGAACCGCCTCAAATGAAACCTTAGAGGAAAACAAGCGCAAACACTTCTCAGGAGAACGTCCATTCATAATATTTAGTGTTTGTAATGACTCAGCTAGACAGTACAGTGGTGTTACACAAACGCCACCGAGTCACGTTTCCCTTACGTCGTTTCTGGGAGACGGCCTGGAGGCAGGCTGTGATGATGTCGCAGTTCTTCAGCCGTTTGTGGTGTAACCGGTCGCGCCGCTTCAGCTGTCGGAGCAGCTTGGCCGACTGCAGACCTGTGCGGTACTTCACCTCCTGGATGATGGAACACAGCTCCTCGGGGGCTACAGGGAAAAGGATGGAAAGTAATGGCGGGAAAACTAAATAAAAAAGAAAACTGATAAAACATGATCTAATCTGAACACAATCTGGATTCTATCCAGATCGTGAGATGGCAGGTGTAAACAGGAAAAATAACAATCCATTTTATTTTTCATACGCACGAAACTTTTTTTATTTGCTAGAGTGGGAATACATCAGACTCCACAACCCCAGTAAAAACAAAACACTTGCACTTCCTGTACGTTCACCTCCCCTGAGAACCACAATCTGTTGCTAGTGGTGCATCATGCATTCAGATGTTATCATGGGATGTGTTCGGCGTGCAGCAAAGCATTACATAATTGCCTCCTGAGACTCTTTGTTTTTCCATACTGCAGGCGATCAGACTGCCTCCAACAGACCTGTATCTTTCTAATTGATCAATTTGATTTGTCCCATCTAAGACCAATCTAATGGGTCTTAGATAGGTCTGTTCTCATTGATAGTCTCATCTCTAATCTAATGTGACAAACATCTGCTTACATTCTCATCTTTTACACTTTTATTGCCACTATATGTAAACGCTTTGAAATAGAGTTATGGTGACCAGAGATAGATGCAGATGCTTACTCATGTTTGCAGCCTGTAGGTTGTAAAACAAGCCTATACAATTATGCAAAACAAATTCCACACTTCTTCCCCTTATTTATAACAAAATAAAGGATGGATTTCCTTTTCTTGGAACACACACACACACACACGTAATTCCAAACCATAATAAGAAGTTGACAATAGCAGTCATTTGTACCGACTTCCATGGCTAGTCTTCCTGTTTGACTGGCCCTGTGCCACTAACCTGAACCCGTGGACAGATAAACAGCCATGTCTGTTCTCCAACCTATATTGCCCGCCTGCAGCGGCCTTCTTGATTAGTTTAGTGTATTGGTTTCAAACTACTTCAATGACAAAATGGTACTCGTTTGAAAAAACTAAAATAGAAAACAGACTACGGAAATTGTGATTGTCTGGACACCACACTCAAAAACACCAGAGATAAATGCAATATATAAAAGCAATGGTGAAGTTATTAATAATATAAAGAAAGTCACCAGTAACTTCCATATGCACCTTCCTTATTGTAACACTTTATCTTAATGTGTTATGAACCAGCTAATTGGTCTGCACAGATTGACATGAATATTGATTGATTTGATTTTGGTTAATCGATTAAACCTTTTAGACATTAGCCTGCTTAAGTAGAAAATAACATGTTCAGTTTACAGTTTTAGAAAAGCAAGGCGATTGAGGATCTACTTAGGGTTCTGGTAATGTGATGTGTATTTTTGCCATTGTTCACGACATGTTATAGACTGACCAGACTGAGAGAAATTATTAGTTGTGAAAATAACTGATCAATTATTTAACCATGAAAAGTACTCATTGGTTGCAGCCCGATCACCTGTCATCTCCACACCCTGAAATGCATCCTCAATAAAATCAGCAAACCAAATAAAGCAAACTAAAATAATAAAACAAAAAACATATCCTGTTCAAACAGGACTGCCTTGACCTTTTGTATTTTAAGCTTCTGGTTCTGTCTGTCAGCAATCCTCCATTTAACTACATCAATGGAGTACTTCAAAACAAGTTTACACACTCTACCACTTGCTCACTATCAAATAGATCTGAAATTGAAAGTATGCATCTCATTAAAATAATACAACACAGACACAACACAACTTCTTTTAATTAAATGAGGTATATGCATTGAAAAACGATCTGATGTCAGGAGTGGGACTGCGACTAAAACTATTCACAAACTTTAATTAACTTCCTTTCGTTGGCATTGGTTAAGACACAAGTACACATGATGACTTTACCTTTTTGTGCCAAATAGTTCATCTGGTGTCGCCTCGTATGCCTCTCCTGCAACTCCTGCAGGAAGTTTGATCCGGTGTTACTGCGACCCAGGAATGCTTCTGAACTTGACGCCTCTGTGGAGCTATCAAGACTGTCCACGTAACCCCTCTTCCCACCGCTGTATGTGTCATAAAGTTCCACCAACAAGCAGTCCACTATGGATGCGCGTGGCCCTCTCGTATTATCACCGTAAAGTGCAGGATCATCACAGTCTGCGGTGTCGCCGGTGGTCCCGGGCTGGTCCGGGACCTGTTGCACGGGAGTTGATGATGATGTGTCACTTGGTAGTAACCCATTGGCGGACACCGAGTCGGTGGCGCGCCACTGCTGAAAAGCGGAGTAACCATCGGAAAGCGACGTCGCCGAGTTGACAAACACTCCACTCTCTCCTTCGGCACACACGCCGCGGTCACATATGTCAATTTCTAAAAGTTTACTCGCGCGGAGTGGCATCTGCGACGCCATTTTCACGTGGCTAAAGTAGCTTACTGTGGTCGGATCCTACTGTTCTCCACTATCTCCCTTATCATTGCACCGTACAACGTTGACCATTCATGTAAATGGCACTCAAATAGAGTTACTGTGACCGCTTCAATGAGGATGGAGTTCCGGGTGCATTCCATTCCTGTCCTCGGGAGGTGAGGCAGGGTTTGACACACTTTAATTTCCTTCCTGAAACTTCCAGACGCTCTTGACTTACGCCCCTGCCACGCTAAATAATAGTCCAGCCCACTCCCAAAGTTTCGTTCACCAAACTCTGGCGAGACAGGTGCAGCAGCTTGCAGGTGCGCGTGGAAGAGCTCAGAGAAGTGCACTAAGCAACCCAGGAAAAATATATTTAGACATACCTTCATGACTAAATTACTATATTATTTATAGCCTACTAGGCTACGACTAACATTAACAATGGCTATAGTGTAAAGTTATTTATACTTATAACCCATTTTCCCATAGATTATGTATCAACGATAGATGCGTGCGTGCACGTGCATTTGTGGGAGAGAAAATGTTTTTACATTTAAGTTTGCACACATTACAAGTACGAACGCCCCATAATTGCCATGTCAATTGATTGGCTAAAACTAATAACCCAATACCAATGAACCTGTGACTTGACTTGACTTGCCCAACAAAAATTTATTTGAGACTTGCTTGACATTTGGACCATATGACTTGGGACTTGCTTTAGACTAGGACCAAATTACTTGAGTCAGATGTCTGTATGCCAATGAGTGCGTATGTATGAGCACGTTGAGCAGCTGACTTGGGCTTCCGTAGCAAAGGATCACATGACTACAGACACGGAAGCAGTGGGTTGTGAGTCGCCAGTGTCGTGTCTGGAATACTTATAAGAACACTTCAATTTTCTATCGAGCTTAGCTGTTTGGACAAGTGGAGGCGGCTTCACGACTTTACATTCGGAAGGGATAATGGCCTCTGCTGGGCATTGTCTGCCGACCTTTCTAAACTGGCTTTTAATCTGCGTCACTTTGTTGAGCGGTCTGAAGGGTGGTGTTACTGCGAAGTCAAACCGAAAACCTAACATCGTTTTGATTCTCACCGACGACTTGGACATCGCTATGGGGGGTCTGGTGAGTGGACTGGTGGACATATTTATGCAATTGATGTCTTGTTTGTTCATCATGAGCATCCATGTAGAATACGGACACCAGGACAGAATAAGTCAGGCATCTTAAACACTGGCTTTGTAGTCACATTTGTTATTATATGGATTATGTATGCGCAGTGATTCAGCCACTTCCCTTGCTGAACACTTTTGTGAGTTATCTTTTGTGAATCTGGCATCCATACAACTAGCCCAAATATGTATTTATCTTTCAAAAAATCTCCTTATCACGATGGTTTTCGCCCTTGGTGTTTACATATTCAAACTTCTGTGTTTAGAACTGGTTTTGGGTTAAGTGGATATCTAATCAGCTTAGTAGTGTTGCTGTTGAATTATGTTTTAAAAAGGGCTTGGACAAGAAAACGATCAAAAGGATCTGTATAAACTTCATCATAATGTGTTTTGAAATTGAATTTATAAGGGAGTAGAGCTGATGCTTATACACAATACTGTTTATGCTAATATACATTTTGCCCAGTTAATTTGAAAGTAATGCTAAAACTGCTTCTCTTTCAGAGTCCACTAGCCAAGACTAAAAAGTTAATTGGAGATGCAGGGATCTCGTTCACGAATGCTGTAAGTAACCTTCACTTTACACCACTTGTTGTCATTTTCCCATAATCAGCAGAGTTTGTACCTTCCCTACTGTGTTCATATTACATTAATAAAGGTTGACCTGGGTTCCCCAGTCATGACCCCTAGTCAGACAGTAAGACAACAATGTATATCGGGAAATTTGTGCTGATAAAGACACTATAAATCTAGAGTCCAGTCCAGGTATGCTTTTGTGCTCAAGTGCATATTTCAACGTTGATAGTGTCACTGGGCAGAGAGATCATTTTCTCTCCCTACCGTTTATTTATGTTCATTCTCCCCACATCTTCACGGCCACCACAAATACCACCACCACCACCACCACTAGTTCGTGGCCAGCCCACTGTGCTGCCCAAGCCGGGCCAGCATACTGACGGGGAAGTACCCCCACAACCACCACGTCATCAACAACACGCTGGAGGGCAACTGCAGCAGCACGGCCTGGCAGAAGAGCCAGGAGCCCCAGACCTTCCCAGCCCTGCTGCACAGCCAAGGCGGATACCAGACCTTCTTTGCCGGGAAATACCTCAACCAGGTAGGAGGGAGGGGGAGAGAGAGTGGATGGAAGCCTTGTGATCTGAGTTTGCCACTCACACCACAGAGTATGTACTCCAAATGTAGCCTGCATGCAAATTAGGTAGTACATGATTTTCAACTGACCACAATAAACACTATGCTTTCTAGTGTTAAGTACATTACTTCCTTCATCTGCAGGCAGCGGGGGTTAAAATAGATATATGAGAAAGAGGAAGAGGGCAGGAGGAAATGGTGGGGAAAGAGGGAATTAGAGAGCATGTAGTCGATTGTGTAGAATTGGTGAGAGTGAGAGAGAGATCTGTTGGTGTACCTATATATGTGATAAGTTGATTTCAGGAAACCCATCATCAAGCGTCTTTCAACCGATCTGATTGATATATGCGTTCTCCAACCTTTTGCACTTTTTGTGAACTATTTTGGAATTGAGTAATAAGATAGTTATTTGTCCAAGATGGACTTAGAATATGACCCCATAAACTGTGTCACTTCCTGAAAACACTGTCAGGCCCTATGGAAAATACTGTACCCATGTGATTTGACACATGACTGACATTGGGAACTAGTTTTCTGATTGGCTAACAGTGTTCATTGGATGTGTGATGTTCCTAATTTTTGTGCATGCGTATATATAAACTTCAAACATTGTAAACTATCACCAGCAGTGCTTATAACTATTACATCCAAGCATCTTATCTAATCAAAAAACATTGTTGAAATAAGAGATTCAAACAAGGGGTGTGTGTGTGTGTGTGTGTGTGTGTGTGTGTGTGTGTGTGTGTGTGTGTGTGTGTGTGTGTGTGTGTGTGTGTGTGTGTGTGTGTGTGTGTGTGTGTGTGTGTGTGTGTGTGTGTGTGTGTGTGTGTTAGTACGGCGACGCAAAGGCTGGTGGACTTGGCCATGTCCCGCTGGGATGGACCCAATGGTTTGGACTGGTAAGACTTGGACCACCAACACGACCCCTACTCAATGTTTACCCCATTCTCACATGTGTTCCATAGTGTGTGGGCAGAGAGTTGATGAATATGTGTTCTTTAAAAGGTTTAAAGGAACCCTATTATTTAAAAAAATCCTAGTCCCTTTATCATGATGTTAAATGATTTGACGTTGCCCAGGAGAGAAACTCGAAGTACTACAACTACACACTGTCTGTGAACGGGAAGCCCGAGATTCATGGAGCGGACTACAGCAAGGACTACCTGACCGATGTTCTGGTAAGTTATAATCATTACTCAACCGTCAACTGTCTTTGTAGTCTTGGGCCTTTCAGACATTCACTAGTATCAGGTGGTTATCATCAATGTATGTGTCATCGTCATAATTTCATAATGATTTAAAAGCGCTTTCTCCCAGATGGTTTTTCAAAACTCTCCCACGCCCCGCTTCTCTCCTCTACTTCCCCCTCTCCCAGGCCAACGTGTCGCTGGACTTCCTGCGGTACAAGTCCAACTACCAGCCCTTCTTCATGATGGTGTCCACCCCGGCCCCCCATTCCCCCTGGACGCCGGCCCCCCAGTACCAGGACAAGTACAAGGACACCCAGGCCCCCAGAGACCCCAACTTCAATGTGCATGGGAAGGTGGGTGCTGGATGCAAGGGACGAGGTCACCTCTCCCTGAAAGTGAAACCTTTATGTGGTGGTACATGACATTAGTTTGTTTTTACGTTTCTGCGGAACTGATACAGACCGAGTCTGTGGCTGACAAGGAACTGAGAGGTGACAAAAGACAAACCAAATGCCGTTAAAAAAAAAAAAAAGATGTTACCCTGACTGCTCATTTCCTCTAAGTGTTTCTGAGTGTGACACCATTGTGTATGTGTGCGTGCATGATGTTCCTACCACAAGTAACATGAATATCAACAAATATCATAAATCTAGTCCCGAATGGTAAATATGTTATGTCATAGATATGTTTATATATGAAATATTTTACCCAACTCTATTACATCTCCTTCTACTTCTGAAACGGGTCTGATTCCAGATACAAGAAGGATTTTTCACTTTGACTTCTAGAGAAGTGTGTCTGAATAGAAGTGTGACTCAAGAGTTGACAGAGGAGAAAAAAATAGGTGTTAATGTCATCTACGTTTCTAAGTATCACCTCCTTGTAAACGCTAGACTATCCACCCTGGTTAATCTGGACCTAATGAGACCAAAAACCATGCAAGATAATACTCCTGCCTAGCACATAACCAAGGCAAGAGCACTCAAAACTAGAGTTGGTTTCCAGGCGCTACACTGTGTAGCAGACCACTGCCCCTAGCTAGTCAGGATGGGTCAAATGCAAAGAATTTAGAATTTCCCCGATGCATTAAAAAAGTGTATCTTCCTCTTCTTCTAACAGTCCCTTCCACATTTGACGATTACAGTTTACATCTAAAATGATAACGGCACCACCACTATTCTTCAGATGCTTATTGATATAGCTGGAGTATTTGGATTATCCATATTGTCACTGTATATCCTCCTCCAGGATAAACACTGGCTGATCAGACAGGCCAAGACCCCCATGAGCAACTCCTCCATCCAGTTCCTGGACAACGCCTTCAGAAGCCGGTATGACTTGCCCCCACCCCCCCTACATCTCACACAAATCCCAGTCCCCCACATATACTGCTCAAAAAAATAAAGGGAACACTTGGAGTTACATTGTGTTGTTTAAGTGTTCCCTTTATTTTTTTGAGCAGTATATATTAATCACATCCGCCGCCATTTCCTTGTATTTTGCTGTTTATTAATCAACCATTAATTTCTTCATTTCATTAAATTTTCTTTAATTGTTTTGGGGTTATTCTACCCTAGCAGAGACAATCTGTTTGTAATCTATCATCCATTTTGTGATTAGTGCTGGCCAAATTATAAATCCACATGTATTAACGTTGTATTTATTTTCCATGGTGATTGCACTGTGTCCCTCCGGCCTGCAGGTGGCGTACTCTGCTGTCAGTGGATGACCTGGTGGAGCGCCTGGTGCAGGCCCTCGAGGCCAGCAAGGACCTTGACAACACATACATCTTCTTCACCTCCGACAACGGATACCACACCGGTATGCACACACAGACTCTCAAGAATGACGGCCAGTAATGAAAGAAATGAAAAAAATATAAAACCTGACCTTGAAATGGAAGAGTTTAAATATGATCTGCTGTTGTCAACTCGGGCACCAACTTTTTGTTTTGTGGTTCATTGTACTCCGTATTTTCAAATGTAGTTGAAAATATTAATCTCTCCTGTCTCTCTGTCTCTCTCGCTCACTCAGGCCAGTTCTCTCTTCCTCTGGACAAGAGGCAGCTGTATGAGTTTGACATCAGGGTGCCTCTCATGGTCAGAGGGCCCAACATCAAGCCCAACCAAACCAGCCCGGTACGCACACGCACATAGTCTCTTCTCAATAACGGTTGCAATCCATGATCAAATTATCATAATGATCATTGTTTCATATAACCATGTTATTTTTGTTTGTAGTGGCTTGATGAACTGATTGTATTTGTCTTGTGTTTCCCAGCTGCTGGTGGCGAACGTGGACCTGGGTCCCACCATGTTGGATATAGCGGGCTACGACGTCAACAAGACCCAGATGGACGGCATGTCCTTCCTGCCTGTTTTGGTAAGCTGCGACGGCTGGTCCATTACTTTGATGGTTTCCTTTGGTTTGTTCCATGAATGTAAAATGACCCACATACGTCGTATTGTTGTCGATAATATTTTCCTCAAGCGCAATCAATAATTCAACGTAAACCCGCGTGTTGTGTTGTTGTTCCACTTTACTTTTTCTTGCAGTTTTCTCCACAGATTTAATTGATTTAAAGAAGGGCAGGGTTTTTGTCCTTTGGGCGCGTCATTGAATGAATCAGTAACTTTAAACAAAAGTGACCGTTCCTATGAAAAGGTGTGAAGAGCACCTGATCAGTGCAGTCGGTGACCAGGTCACCTGATGATTAGGTCCGTTGGGCGTGTCTCACCGTGTGTTGCATCCCACCAGGAGGGCCGGGCGAACGCCAGCAGCTGGAGGACAGATGTGCTGGTGGAGTACGAGGGGGAGGGTCACAACGTCTCAGACCCCTCCTGCCCCCTGCTTGGACCGGGGGTCTCGGTACAGAAAGCACAACCAATGGATGGAGGACATGATGGGTGTATGGATAGGGAGTGGAGGGTGATGTGTTTTTGAGGGGGGAGAATTGGAATTACTATTTTGAGAACCGGCAGTTGGAGTAAACTCTGTATTAAAGGATATCTGCCAATAAGGTCCCATTCGTTCTGGCTGAGCACATTCTAGATTGACTACAGCTTCACTTGCACCAAACAGTTGTCAGGAGGATCAGTCAATGCTGAAAATATGATAGTTTGTATATTAAGAATCATTTTAAAATGAAGAACTTGCAAAAAATGCTATGCCCATGAAAAGGAGATTAAATAATGAAATCAACATAAAATTTTTTAATTTACATAGTTGATCATGGTGTATACATTTTAACGTTCAGATGGTAGAACACTCACCAAGGTCTAGTAGTTCTATAACATTGAGACCCACTGTGCCTTTGGAAGTTACCAAGATGTCTGCTCATCGTTCTACTTCTCTCCTGTTTCTAAATGTTTTCTCCAGGAGTGCTTCCCTGACTGCGTGTGTGAGGACTCCTTCAACAACACCTATGCTTGCGTGCGCAGCATCGCCCCCTCTACCAATCTCCAGTACTGCGAGTTTGACGATAACGAGGTAGAACACCCATCATGCATCTGGGTGGACCTTCGCCACATGTGATGGCACAAATGGCAAACGTTGGAAAATGGCTTATAATGATGAATCCACCCCACACCTGGTGGTAAAATGCTGGCCCTTTAAACACTGCTTCTGTTGTTTTTTTGTGTGTGCATTCTTAACCTTCACCGTTGACCCTTTGATCCAGGTTTTCGTGGAGGTGTACAACGTGACTGCCGACCCCTACCAGCTGGCCAATATCGCTAAGACCATTGACCAGGAGGTTCTGGAGAAGATGAACCACCGGCTCATGATGCTGCAGTCCTGCTCCGGACCCTCCTGCCGGACCCCTGGGGTGTACGACTCCAGGTGCGTTGCTAAGACACTAAGAGAGTCCTGTTATCTATTTGGTTTCTTAAACTTATGGTCGTTTGATTGGATATTTCTGATGTGGGTCCTCCACTCTGGTCACATAATATCTTAAAGATCATGTGTTGTGTTGAGGAAGGAATTTCTGTCCTGTCTCGGACCGGAGTGTGATGTATCCCTCTTTCTCTCTACTCCTATAGGCACATTTGTTTGTTATTGTATTATTTATTATTGAAGCTCGTTTTGGTTTCTTGGGTATGGTGACACAAATGAATGAAATAAAACTAAGACCATGTGGATTTGTATGTTTCCCCATGTATTTATTCTCTCTCCTCTCACTCTCTCTCCATGTCTCTCTCTCAGGTACCGCTTTGATCCCCGCCAGATGTTCGGCAGCCACCGGACCCGGCTGAGCCTACTGCGACACGGGGTCAAGTGAGGAGCAAGACGTTGATGAAGTAAACGGAAGAAGGGCTGTGTGTGTGTGTGTGTGTGTGTGTGTGTGTGATATTTTGTCATAGTTGATTCAGTCCAGCCTTTCTCAATGTTGATGCCTTATCTCTGGGAGTGTCCCAAAGTTTGATGTGTGGAAGGGAGGGAGGGTAGAAGTCCTGTTTAATTGACAGGGTAAGAGTATTTGAAATCGGAGGCCTTTGTTTGAGTGGTTGCAATACCCACAATTGCCACTTTCGGTATGGGGGGCGCCCTTTCTCTTAAATGGACCTGCTGTAGTACAGAGGTCCATAAGAGTTCAGATCGTGGCAAAGTGCACACTTGGAGACCTAAAGGGGTCCAAATCCCCAATTCTCCTGCCAAGAGCTTCCCTTTTGTTGGCTTGCTTGTCGTAACCATATCGATACTACACATACGCACTTCCTTAATGTGTGTTTCCTGCTGTCTGAACATCCTAGGATGAAATGGAAGTAAACTCTGCTTGCTACAGTTTGAATCAAGACAAACCCTCATTTTGCATCGGTCATTACGATTAAAACAAATTAAATGGGGAATACATTTATTTTTGATTTGCAATTCCAGAAAGTCTATAAATATTGCAGGGCTTCAAAAATCTCCTAAAATGCTCCTTGCCATGCTCCCGTTGAGTGACCCCTGTTGCCTTTCATATGAGCAAAAATGTGACTGGACCAGGACTGCTGTCCCTATAGGTCAGAGGGCAGCCCTACCTTTTGACCCTGAAGTAATCAAAAGCAAGAATTGTCATGTCAGATGATTGTTGGTTTACATGATTCACTCAGTTTTAGTTTAATCAAACCTTTTGTGAACCCCACCGTAATGATTTAGCAACCCACTGTAGACCCTGTGTCATAACTCATTATTGGTTGCTCTTGGTCCCAATGCATCCGTTTGATATGTGCGAATGTTTTTTACCAAAATTTAAATAAATGTTCCATTAGACATTTATAAAATTTCATCAATACAACAGGCAACTTGTTGCACATATTGAAAACGTGAGCAAATATTAAGACACGGCTTGATGCTTGTTGTAGAAGTAGTCTATTTGTAATTCACAATTAACTATGCAACTGTGATCATTTGGTGATAGCTTCCAACTACATTAATTGAATGAGGAAAACGACTTGAGTGTTACAATATTGTAGTCCAAGGGAACATAACTGTGAAACTATAAATTAATGTCTTGCAACACCAACACGACCACATCAATGCTCCTTGCCTCCCAAGTTTAGTTTTAAAATGTGAACGTGAGGAATGAGCCACTCAATAAATTAACTTCAAGAGGGCACCATTTTCTTTCTCTACTCGTCACATGACTAAAGATGGTAATGTTGTCACTGAACAATGATCTCTTGTATCGTGAACACAAGCCGCAGGTTTTACATGTCCTTATGTCACTCAACAATACAATTAGTTGTCCTAAAGTAGAGATAACATTTAAATTACATTGTCTTTATCTTGCAGACTTCGTTGTGAAACGGGGACGATGTTTTTTGTTGACAGTGACGCCAATTTATGGATCTGATCTTGTCTGTGTAGCCAAAGAGGTTTTTTTTAGAAGTTCTGCAGTTTGGAAAGGTTTCACTGTTGAAATTATTTTAATCTTGATATGTCAGTTCATGTTGCAGACTATCATTTGTACAAGATTAAGTAATATTAGCATATCTGGATAGTCTCTTACCAAACTCAGTTATAATTTGTAGGGGACCGCTGTACTGAATCCAGACATAATTAATGTAACTTTCTAATGTATGCACTTTTGTTGTGGCAACCTTTTTTTTTCAAAGATGTTTTAAATGTTTGTGGCTTTGTTGAAATAAAAGATATTTTCATATCACATTCATTATCAGAAAATGATAAGTCATGTGACCTGTGTAAGAACATTGAATGATGCAAATCAAGATCCAACAATGTCTACCTGATTCGTTTTACCATCACAATCTTTACCTTTCAAAAGGTATTTGCTTTAGAAGTAATCCATGTTTGTCAATTTCAACAGACGTCAACGTACAAATAAAGCTCATGTTAACGAGGCTGAAAAACATAATTTAAACAGGTCATTTTAGTATATCTGGATAGTCTTAGACATTAATCGAACGACTTGTTTAAATTAATGTATGCACTTCTCGTGGCACCGGTATGTTTTTTTTTTGTCACGATCTGCATTTAAGATATATTTTCATATACAGAAAATGAGAAAAGAATGAAAGTCGTGATCTGTGTAAGAACATTGTTGAATCATGCAAATCAAAGTAGAACAAGGTCTACCTGATTAGTTTATTTGCCATCACAAATTATACAATCTTTACCTGTCAAAATAATTTGCATTAGAAGACATCCACGTTTATCAATTTCAACACATGGAGCTGAAAAACTAGAATAATGCTCAGGTTATTTTAAAGAAGTTGAACTTGAATAACATTTGCTTTTGAACTTTATGTTAAACACCCCATTATGTGGGCCGTTACTTGCTGTTGACCACTATGCAGTTATAAACCTACTTCATGTGCCAAATATCCTTGTTTGACTGGTGTGTATACCAAAATGATCGTCCTACAAAAATGCAAGTACTCTTGGCCTAGTATTCTTCATACTCAACCATATACAAAGATTAAAATAAAACAACAGACAGGGATATTTAACTCAAAGTTTCAGATTCCCCTTCAGTTATTGTAATAAGAAAACAGGCAACGTATTAAAAAAGGAAGGCAAGGTGAACAACGATCTCTTGCGAACATCTACAGGGGCGAGTGTCACACAGACCCCATACTCTCACAGGACACTTAGTCCATCCAGCATGGTGCTGTGCCACAAACGGCTGGCTATTGGATTACTGCTAAAAAAAAAAGGAGGAAAGTATGTATAAAAACGGAAATCTAAAGCAGTGACGAGGTGGTTGTGGGGGGGGGTATAAACATATAAGTTAAAGGAAACATGGTTGGGGCGAGTTTAGACAAAGTCCCGGGACTTCTTGATGGCGCAGCAGAGCAGCATGCTGAAGATCATGCCAAAGATCTGCAAGGGTGGAGACAGAAGGCGTACACAAATCATGTAAGCAATGCAGTTTTACTCATAAGGGACTAGCTGCTGTTGAACTAGCCATACAAACTTGCATCCAGTTTGCCTTTAGATAGAAATGGTGTGGGTTTTTGTCCGTCTTTCTGCTTAACGACTAGGGCATGCACATCATGTGGTATGAGCACTACGAATGCCCACCCACCACATTATAATCCCTCTATAAAAAGCCTAATGTCGCCCCTCAAACTCCGGCGAGTTTGTACATTTCTCATTGCAGCAATCTGCATTTTCAAAAAAGTGTTCTGCAAACCATTTCTTCATTGGGTTTCTATCTGTGTGGTCAGCCCGTGGGCAGAGCCATGGAGGTGGTGTACCATTCGTTTACCCCTCTCGAGGCACACACTCACCATGATGACCCCGATGCCGATGCCCACCCCTCCGATGATGTGCAGCTTGCTGTTGAACACCGTGTCGATGGCAGAGGGGCAGCTCTGGGAACACAAAGACCAGCACCAGGAGATTACGTCAGTTGACCAGCCCTTTCATCCTCTACCATACTAAGTACACACATGACCAGAAAGCGGCAACCACCGCGTTTTTTTTGTCCCCATGAGTTTGTGATTTCTGGTCTGGCTGTGATCAGATACTAACTCTAGGCTTGTAAGAGGTCTCCAAAATCAGTTTTTACAGGATAGGTGTCAAAACATGAAAGAAAGTAGAAAATGCATTTCGTATGCATCCCATTAGTAGGGCTGGGTAAAATGTGTTACCGTGGTGACGAGGACCTCCAGGCCATTCTTCTTGGGGCAGATGTCCTTGGCCGCGTCGATCACGGTCCCTGTGGGGCCGCAGCAGTCCAGCTGTGAGGGGGAAACAAGCACCACACAACATCAGTTCCACTAGCCTTCATACGTGTAACAGTGGCCTACTGGTGGCAATATAGACCTGATGTTCAACACAGTGACCTACTGGTGGCAATATAGACTTGATATGTTTTAACAGTGACCTACTTGGGGCAATACAGAATTAATACGTTTAACACAATGACCTATTTGTGGTAATACACACTTACGTTTAACACAGTGAGCTATTGGTGGCTGTAGAGTGGGGGGTAGGCAAAAATAGCCTCTGATTTTGGACTCGTTTACTAATAATCCAATAATTCCAGTGAGGAGATATGGGAACGCATCCAAGAGATAAGAAACCTTATGACCAACTCTCAACTGTTAATGAAGGAGGCGCACGATGGCTTCCTCATTATCATTTGTGCGTTTAACATAGAAACCTCCCCATGTGAGGGGTATGGATTATGGTGGCTCCATGGACACGTTTTCGTCTTGCACCGACTGGAACGCACGACGCGTGTGCACGTCACATGTCTCACCCCAAAGTGGATGAGCCGCAGCGTCTCCTTCAGCGCCTCCTGGCGGGTGTCCTTATAGTTGGCGTAGGTCTGCTTGTAGAACTCCGTCACGTCCTCCACCACCTACACCGGGAGATGGTGCGAGATTAACCAATGGAAACGCTCGAATGCCAGAAACCGAGAAGACGACATGTGCGCGCAGCTCGCATGTACGATTCCATACCCGGTCTTTGTTGGACAGGCCCCAGATTCCGGCCGCCACCTCCACTGCGAAGATGACGAGCAGGAAGAAGAAGAACTAGAAAGTAGATGTCAACAACACACGTCAGTATCGTGTGGTCACACCCGACCATAAATTGACAACGTCAACAACTTCACTATTTCATTTATGTGACGGCAGATTGTTGTAGAATTGGGGGGGTTATGAATGTAAAGGGGTCTTCACCAATCCTAGCATGCAGGGCGACTCCTTGATGGCGCCGCAGCATCCCAGGAAGCCGACCACCATCATCAGCGCTCCCGCGGCAATCAGGATGTACACGCCTAGCACACACACACACACACACACACACACACACACACACACACACACACACACACACACACACACACACACACACACACACACACACACACACACACACAGTCAGGCATGGCACAAAACCGCTGGTAACACTTAAAAAGGGTTGATTAACATTAATTCATGCAGTAATAACCATTTACAAAGATCATCTTGGTTAATAGTCTAGTAATTTACTAATGGTGTCCATATTAGCAACGGTATTTCATTTCTACATTATTTATAGGGTTAACCCTAACCCACTACCCCTAATGCTGTATAATAATGCTTATTGCTGCATTTACTAATTAATGTACCCTTATTGTCAAGTGTTACCAAACCGTTCCGACACCCGTCGTCATACCGCAAGATCATCTAGAAGCCGAGCCGTGGTTTGTTTCACTATTTTGGTTGGGCTCCAGATGTGGTCGTGAGCATCACAAGAGCTGCAGAGGCCAGCTACGACAATCAACAACCAGGCTTAGAATGTGTGTTGCGACAGTGGCGTTAGATGTTGATTTCAGCGAATGGTGGTGTAAACGGTAATAAAAAAAGCCCTATTTGAAGTCTCTTTAGTCTTGAGATGGGGGCTTCATTGTCTGTAGATGGCAGTTATGAGTCATAAACATTATGAATCATTTGCACATTTAAATTAGACAATGACAGATTGCAGGCAGTGGGGGGATAATTTAAATTGTCAACATGAGCATGCGTGCACACACACACGCACAAAGATGTTTGTAATTTCTACATAAATTCTCAACAACACATCAGCCCACTTTGCAGTCGGATAGAAACTGACAGATCGCGGCAGAAAGAAGAGGGAGGAATCATTCCCACTGTGACAGTTCTTGAGATGGAGGAAAACAAGAGTGAAAAAACAAAAGCATCCCTGTTCCACAACAAAGAGAGAGGCCTGTATTTATTTGCGTGCATGTGTATCTGTGCGCATGTGGAGGGACAGGCATCACTGTGGACAGATTTGGCCTTATCTACCCTGCCTTCAGCACAGTGCCGCCATTATGCCGCCTTGCCCTCATGTGCGCACGTGCAAACACACGCACACACAATCAAGATGACCGATTCAGCTGGATTTCAGTGCACACACTTGCTCCCGAGCCGGTGGCGTTGAGCTTGAGGGCCACGGGTTGATGTCTTGCACAGCGGTCCCGACACTGCTGGCTCTGAGAAAACCCTTTTAAAGACTCCAACAAGCCTTTCTTTCAACCGACTAGCGCTCCAATTAGCACTGCAGATACATCATGGCGTGCTCGCGAGGAGGCTAGTCGAGAGGTGTAAACAAACATTCCATTGCTGCCGGGTTGTCAGCAATAGAATGCTATTGTTTATTCTGAAGCCACATATTTGGCCACAGGTACATATTTGAGGTTTAAGAGCAGCAAACCCCGCGCCACATGAAACTCTTAGTGAATAAAGTGCAATTCGAGCCCAAAGTCGCCATTGTTCTTCCGGCCTAAAATGGGGATCAACACCACCCGTCTGGGGAGGCCACGCTGGACATAAGCCAAAGTTTAAACAGGGTTTTCTGCATACAGAGGTTGCCACAAGTTAACGGCCTGTGGTAAATTCCTCCCTATCTGGGGAGGTAACAGTTGACCAGTGTTTTATCTGCTTGAGTAGGCAGGCCAAGGCCAGAGATAGACAAATTGGTCAACGGCCACTTGTAGTCAGACATTGTGGTCAACTGTGGATTCTTCATTCAAGAGCACACTGAGATGGCACCATAAAAAATAAAAATAAACGGTTAACATAATGTTTCAGGTTGGCCAAGACCGGTGCAAGGCTAGGTCACTTGTCATACAAACAATCCAACGCCAAGCAAACAAGGCGCATTTGATGAGAAACTGGCTGCAGTGTTTGGTTCCTCCAGAATGACAATGGCCAGCATCACATTTCTCCTGCATGATTGGCTCTGTAGGCTCAGCCCACTACCAAGCCAGACAATGGCAGATAAGGAGTGGCTTGTCTCTGTGGCAACAACAGAGGTTAAATAAAAAACATCACCGCTTCTGGGAGTCAATGCCCCTAAAGAAAAACCTTTCAATAACCACGTTACACATTCCAGGAACCACACTTTCAGCTTTGCGATTGCTGCTGTAGATGTTGCAGATATACGTCTAATGATATGGTTCCCCACAGCAAGCAATGCAGTGACCTCACTCAACCCACCACCAGCAGGCATTGAGGACATAACGAGGGAAGTAAACGGAGGAAATGGCTTGTGTTTGGTTGGAAAACAACCCCTTTAGGTAGGGCAGTCATGTACGAGAGCTGGAGGGACAATGGAAACAAAGATTGGGAGGGGGTGATAGGAGTATAGGTCTGCTAGTTCTGGCAAGTTGTATTTTTTTTACTGGACAAAAAGGCAGTTGGGTTAGGGCTTGCACTTCTAACCAGAAGTGCAAGTAGTGTATAAATAAAACATGGTAGTCAATATAATAATTGTGGAAAAACCGGCCAAGCATTCGTTTTATTATGGAACCCTGCATTTTTACCTGCCAAATGGTGAAATCAATCAGCCTATTGGCTGGTGGCAGGGGTTATTTTTTAGCCCTGAGGGCAACACAGCAGTAGTGCAACACAGAAGCATGTGTATGCAGAGAACGCGTCGACGGTGTTCCGATTGCCTCACCGGTGAAGAAGACCGTAGGGGAATCGGGTCCCTCAAACAACGCCGACGTCCGGGTGTCGAAACGCAGCCACAGCCCCACGGCCAGCACTCCTGTCCCGGCCAGCTACAAACACGGGGAAAATGTATTTAAATAAATGTGGTTTATTCTGACAGGACTAACAGGTTTTACACATTTGTGGATGGAGATGGCTGGTTTAACCTCTGCACACTGATTGCTCAATGTGCAACAGGTGTGCAGCGCCAAGCCCCCCCCCCAGCCATCATCCACACACATTCTTAAGACAATTAAGGGGTAGCAGGCTCTTCAAGCTGTTCCTTTCTCTCGCTCTTCCCCTCTTCCCCCCCCCCCCCCAATACAAAAGCCTCCTGACATGGCCTGTATAATAAGCCGCTGATAGGTGACACCACTCCATGGACTGACTCCTTGAATCAGGGCAGTTGACACAATCCAAGCAGACATGTTATTGGGTCATATTCACGTACAAGAAAAGCAAACTCAAAAAGACTAAAGCAAAGCAAACTCTAAATACACACACCTTTCAAACTACACACACGAAACCTGACCGCTTCCAAAATAAAGAACTTTATAGCCTTATCACACCCAAAAACCAGACAAACAAGCCAATGTGGCTCTCGGATGAGAACACTATACAAGATATGGTCTTGGTAAAGGTCAATGACAGGTATCGGTCCATAGAGACAAGAAACTGGTATTTCGGGTTAAAATGACAAACTCTTGGAAGAAGCCGGGGGTGCTCAGTAAGTTTACTACTGCTTTAGTTGGAGTGCATCTCTAGTAATGTAGAATTGCTAAAAGCAAAACCCTGACAACATTGTCAGGCTGACGCTAAGACAACGTAGCACCGGCGATGCCTTGATACGCTTTGATAAGCACTCAGTGACATGGCGTTTGGCAAAACAGTTGACAAGCATGAGCCACCAAAATGACTCAAGTTCTCCTGACCGCCAACTACATGAATCCTTTACCACAAGTGTTGCCTTCCAGCCGACATGTCACACTGCATGACACCGCCAGAGTGACGACTTTTGTTGTGCAAAAGGATAATGTGTGTACATATCATCTGTGCTGGAAAATCATGCCTCGGCTTGTTCCCGGCCTCCTAACATTCTTAATGAAGTGGTTGCCCGCATTAAACCACAAAACACAGAAAGACAGAGAGTGGGCCATGGAGAAAGAATAGCCTTCTTGGCAGTGTCCCACATGGGAAATACATACCATAGAATTAGTGGTGTCAGGAATTCCCCATGTGGTAAATGTCTTGCTTTTATCTTTCGCTGTTCAATAGCCCGTGGCTACTGTGTTGAAGTTACAGCGGTCGAGCTAAAAGAGAGTCAGCCTGGCTACAATCGTCACAGCAGACATAGCGTCAGCACCTCAACCAGGCCTAAAATAAATATATTTGTTATGCAATTTAAAACATTCCTTAAAACCTACCCATGTTGCATCAACATCACCTGGAACAACAGGGTTACTATAGCAAAACACTCGAGAATTAGGTCTCTTAATGGAAAGTCCAACTTTTGAACCCCTGTAGATCTCAAGTCAGAGTCCCCTGTAAAGTGTGTAGGCCTTCCATCTACTACAAAGCTTCTGAAACTGCTCCATATATATAAAATATATGTGTATGGTCACCCCATGTAGAGATAAGTCTAGTAAGTAAATAAACCCAAGCAACCTTTCCTAACTGCTATAGCGCCAGGAAATTGGATTGGTTTATCAACATACATGGACAAACTAGTTGGTAAGTAATTGGACCATCACACCAAAGATTAACCTTGTCCCTTTAGTAAAAAGCGTGTGATATGGCGACTATGCAACCCCTGCAGCTGTTATTAACACAAGTTGTTTGCCTCACTAGGTACTGTTGCTGTCAGGAAATTAACTGTTACCCAAAGTGTTGAAAGAAAATAAAAAGTCACAAAAAGGTATACCCTTCCCATAGAATTATTGGCTCATGCAAACGTTTGTTGTTACATTGCCCACCGTCTCAAAATAATTCCCATTTAGAGAAAGCCAGTTGACACATGTGAACACCAAGTTATCTCATCAGGTTCTTCAACTGCAGATTTGTCTATTTAAAAAAGCATGTCAACAGCGATTTAACACCAAGTCAACCCTTTATCTTTGGAGTTATAAAGATATTATGTCGTCTGAACATGCTACAACAAAACATACCGCTGGATCTTTATGGAGAATATAAAGATATGGACCTTACCTACAGGACATGTCAATTCCTTGCCATGTTAATGAGAGATAGATATATGCTAGCTGTGGGTGAAGGCAGACAATACAAACAATGTAAAACAGAAGGTAAAGCATTTCCAGCTCTTCCAAGCACTTAACCAAGCCAACTAAGCCATAGATAAGTGTGTAGTTGTGGTTTGACAATATGGTTATGTTTAACCAGAGAATCTCTTCATCATTGACTCACTTCCTTGCAAATGCATGTGTTGCAATAAACAGAAGCATAAAGAAGTCAGTTAACACAATCAAGAAACCGTCTAAAAACTCAAGTGTAACTGTCACCCAATGCAACTGTACTGGAACTAAAGACATGGGGAACCAGCTGGGTTGGACTCGCGTAACCCAGCAGTGATTTCTTTCTGAAGAATCGCTGCGCCTCAACATCTCCAGCTTCTTCTTGAAGGTGGACTCGTTTTTGCTGGGCCAACCCTCTCCTAAGCCACATGACCAGAAATCGGAACCACCTGACCACTCTGCCTGAAACCAATATTGAATGAAGGATCAGTCGTAAAGCTGTGGCTGCATACCATCTAGAACACTACCTCTATGTTGGTTAATGGGTGGGGTACCCATTAACAAACATGGAGGTAGTGTTTATCCCTACTACTTGTTCCGAGAAGTGGCATGACCTTACTCCTAATCTACTGGGCTAGAGATTTCGAAACCTCACCATTTCACACAACATAGCCTGCCGATTAAATTATTTGTAAATTCACCTCACACACACACACTCCTAAAATCTCAAACCTTTTTTCCTCCCACTTGGCAGAGTTAATTATTTAAGGCATTATCATTGTTGTTTCGTTAACTTAATTCTTAGCACGTAGATGACCCTTGCCATAAGAATTTCATTGGCCATACATTGACTTTTATACTGCACATTTTTATATACAGATTGCCAAATATACTGCACATTTGACTAATGAAACACTTCACTGCCAACGGCTTTTCCCCACTTAGTTTCCGTTTGATTGAAAATAACTGGTTGAGCCATTGAAACCCCTGCGGATTTGTATTCTACATTTAAATTTTTCCACAGAGCCATGCCACGTCTATCTTAATGAGTGAATAATACGTAGATAAATGAAACCACAAGCGGTCTACTGAGTTTTGCAATGGTAGGCCCTTAATAAGTTCAGTAGTATCGGTGTGTAGTGTCACAGGGAACTCACCCCTGGGTCTCTCAAACACATTTGACAATAATGACTCCCAACTGACAAGCAATCCCCCACTAAAGACCAACAATGACGAACATTAGATTCACATAACCTATAAAAAGTTATAAAATGCGTATGCATGCGGGTTCTCCTGTAGTGGTGTGCAGCGCTAGAGCTGGTGGTGGTTTCGTTACCGATGAAGGGTGTCTGTTAACTTCTAGAAGTGTTGTGCTATTATTAAACCAAGTTTCAACAGCAAACACAGAATTTGAAAAATAGTGATTAGAGACCAACCTCCCTGGGACAGTCAACATGTTGTCTGGCTCTGTGTCAAAAAGCACAGTAGGCAAGATAAAAGCAAGTCACACCAACATGTGCATTCATTATACCCCCCAGAATGTAACACGCTAATACACACAAACTCTCTGTATACATGTTGGGGCTGTAAAAAGTCACAAACTAGCAAAGTGAAAGATACACTGCTCAAAAAAATAAAGGGAACACTTAAACAGCACAATGCAACTCCAAGTCAATCACACTTCTGTGAAATCAAACTGTCCACTTAGGAAGCAACACTGATTGCCAATAAATGTGCAAATGGAATAGACAACAGGTGGAAATTATAGGCAATTAGCAAGACACCCCCAATAAAGGAGTGGTTCTGCAGGTGGTGACCACAGACCACTTCTCAGTTCCTATGCTTCCTGGCTGATGTTTTGGTCACTTTTGACTTTCACAACCGGTCACTTTTGACCGGTTTGGCGGTGGGTCAGTCATGGTGTGGGGTGGCATTTCTTTGGGGGGCCGCATAGCCCTCCATGTGCTCGCCAGAGGTAGCCTGACTGCCATTAGGTACCGAGACGAGATCCTCAGACCCCTTGTGAGACCATATGCTGGTGCGGTTGGCCCTGGGTTCCTCATAATGCAAGACAATGCTAGACCTCATGTGGCTGGAGTGTGCCAGCAGTTCCTGCAAGAGGAAGGCATTGATGCTATGGACTGGCCCGCCCGTTCCCCAGACCTGAATCCAATTGAGCACATCTGGGACATCATGTCTCGCTCCATCCACCAACGCCACGTTGCACAACAGACTGTCCAGGAGTTGGCGGATGCTTTAGTCCAGGTCTGGGAGGAGATCCCTCAGGAGACCATCCGCCACCTCATCAGGAGCATGCCCAGGCGTTGTAGGGAGGTCATACAGGCACATGGAGGCCACACACACTACTGAGCCTCATTTTGACTTGTTTTGAGGACATTACATCAAAGTTGGATCAGCCTGTAGTGTGGTTTTCCACTTTAAGTTTGAGTGTGACTCCAAATCCAGACCTCCATGGGTTGATCAATTTGATTTCCATTGATAATTTGTGTGATTTTGTTGTCAGCACATTCAACTATGTAAAGAAAAAAGTTATACGATTATTTCATTCAGATCTAGGATGTGTTATTTTAGTGTTCCCTTTATTTTTTTGAGCAGTTTATATCCAGTAAAAGATCTACAAAACAAAAATGCAGTCAACTTGGCCAGGGACACGGGGGGGAGGAGCTTGTTATCTTCCTTCCCTAAACCTCATCTTTCCATGACCACCGAATCCATTAGATTTTGAAACAGTCCATTCTACCTCCACATTCCCTGCTAGTGGAGGGGAACTGATTAGCTACTTGTGGTTAACAAGTTAATATTTAATTGAAATGGGTTCTGCTTGGTTTAACATACAAGACGCAACCAACGCTAAGCTCATACCTTGGTGCCCTAGAGACTGCATGCAGATTTGCTTGAAGTCATACTAGGGCTAACTCGAAACTACCAGGAGAGGACATTCGCATCAGATAAGACAGGCTAATCGCGCTATGCTATTGTCTATTCTTTAGGGAAGTCGTGTGATTTGCGAATAATCAATTAAACAAGGCCTTTCTTCCATGCCAATTCTTAATTGCCAACTACGGCATAGATGGTTGTTCCTGTTAGCGAATCTTGGCCAAAGAAAAACGCTCTTCACATTTACATTTAGGGCATTTAGCAGACGCTTTTATCCAAAGCGACTTACAAGAAGTACATTTGTCAGAAGAACGAGAAGCAACTCTTATCTTTTCTGTTAAGGTTCGGTCGTGTGAAGTAGGTCAAGCCGTGTTTGAAAAACCGACTCCATCCTCATAATTATAAAGCTAAATATGTAACCATGGAGTTCTCATTGTTGACCAGACGGGTCTACAGGACGGGCAGCTCTTTGTTCAACATAAACCCACGTCCATAAAAAGAAGAAGAAAACTGACTTATTTACTGATACTCAAAATATGTAGAATGAAGCAAGTTGCAATAATAAGGTGAATCGTCACAACTAATGCAAAACCAAGAGTGTGAATAACAACATTAAACACAACTCTTTAGAAAAGTATAAGTATCGTCCAGCACTGAATGTTTTACATTCGTCATTAACTCAAAATAATCTTTACATTCACACACTCACGCTTTCAACAGTCTAGTATCTAGGCTAAAACTAGCATATTATAATGAGGACATTGTTGACCTTACCCAGAAAAGAAAATTGAAAGCAAACATCAAGTACTTGATGCACTGCATTCCCGCCATCGTGTCAGTTGAAACAATGTACACGTAGAGTCGAAACGAGAATTACAATACAACACAAATAACCCCTCAAACCGAGAAAGAAAATGCTATTTTAAAGAGAGTTATCCCGCTTCTTTATTTGGGGGAGAAACAAAAAGGAGGGTCTTATTTTAGTGCTGTGAATGTGGGCCACACCTTAACGTTGATCACCTGCGTATTGTTAACCTATGTGACGCGCGACCGAGGGGCGGGGCTAAAGTGTGAGTCGGAAAAAGAGGGCAGGCTACGTTCCAAATCGCATACTTTTGTCTATTTACTTGTAGTACAGCTACCCTTACAAAGTACGTACTGTTGCACACGTTATGAATACAATTGGGACATACTACAGGTGATTTCACTGATTAGCACACCTGTAGTGCCACCCATCGACTTTCAGTCGACGTGACATATCTTCTGCTGTGCAGAGGATTGTGGTGCAGAATAGCATGCTGCCTTGCGTACTGCGACCGGATGTAGTACAACATTCTGGTATTTTTGGTATACTGCATTTTCCATACTATGACATACAAAATATTTTTCTGCAATACTAAATAGTATAGTAGTATGGGTATTGGAACTCAGGCACAGAGAATAGTGAGGGGAATGTGGGTTGGTAGTTGATAGTTGGTTCCATTTTCATTTGGTACGGTTAGCAGTCAAACTGGTCATTGACAAGCGAACCAAACTTGTCACGCTGTTGACATGTCTATTTGACAGAACATCCGAGCTACACTCACAACGCTTCGTTGTTTTTGACAATAATAGTGGAATAGTTAAGGGTTCGATTAAAACGGACCATGTAGCTCAGGTGCGACAACACCGACGCCTTAAAACGGATAGAGAAATAAACACACACACACACACACACACACACACACACACACACACACACACACACACACACACACACACACACACACACACACACACACACACACACACATTGTCTGGGATTTGGAGATTGTGTTGTTGTAGAATAGGTAACTCATTCAGACTTCTCCCCTGTGGACAGAGAAACACAACAAAAGCCCTTCCCATAATATGTCTTTATCTTCACAACATTGTGCACGTGTTGGTGTATAGACAGACAGACAAAGGCTAGATTGAAAAGAGAGAAATGAAAATGGGACCAAATATGTTGGCATGTATGAGGTGGAGTCAGACAGCCTTTCGTATAATAACAAATTAACGTAATTAACTATCTAGCTCCCCCTATAGGGCTTGTACATCGTGAAGTCACATCGCAATGATCTCCTCCATTTCGGAAGCATAGAAGCGTAGGAATGTCATTGGTAGTAGTGGTGCTTTGGTCATTGTTAAATAATGAATCCTGGAAGTATTTGTCATTATGGGGAGACATTGCTGTGTTGGAAACTGCCAGAGCGTTTCTTATGTGGGATGAGGCAAACACATTTTTGATTAACCTAGGTTACGGTATATTTACGTTTTTTAGGATTTTACATTACTACAACTCTCTCGAGGCATCACAAAATGGCGGAGTATTGCCCACAACAAATCCCATGATGAATTGTGATGTGCAAGCCCTATTGGTGCCTATTAAATGAAAATTTCGGAATTTGCAGCCTAGCGGATTACGGCTGCAGCGTTCTCGCTCAATACTGGTCCAATTTCAAAAGTTGTTTTCCGCATTGGTCCCTTAGACCTAAAATGATCACAAAATAGGGTCCAGGTAAAAATAAATAAAAGTTTTTCTTTAACCACAGGGACCATCAATACATTGTTTGATTGACTGAAAACCATTATTATTTTCAATATCTTTATGCTGACTTGCTCATATGTTTTTATAAAAGATGTTTTTATAAAAATACCGATATAAAATAAATATAAAAGAGGTGTGTCACTGGTATTGATTTGGAGTAACTGGGTCACATAATATGGAAGCTATTGACATTTCTCAAATATTTACGTTAAATAAGTGTATTACACATTATCAATCAAAATATGTGTGCCACATGAGACCAATTTTGTAAAACATTTAAATCATACTTTTCACGAATATAAGCAAGTCATAACGAAGGTATTGAAAATAACAATGGTTTTGGGTTCCTCAAACAGTAATTGATTGATGGTCCTTAAGGGAAAACCGTGGTTAAGAGCGCTGCGGTGCGCTGACCGTTCTTTACTGACAACACTGGGTGAAACAGAAGAGGCGCTGAAGCCGCGAGTGAATGTCTGTCTAATAAAACTTCACCGCGGTTAATTACCAGCCTATTTGTTCAAGGTAAACAGACTACCTCTTAGAGCTCAGACCTAGTAAACAACAATCATCTTCAAATTGACTGATCAATCAGTACAGCACTTACCCAAAATACGAAATTGAAGATGAAAAGTAGGTATTTCACGCATAACTCTCCACCAGTTAGTGCGCCCATTCTTGAAAATATGTTTGTTCTCTGTCTTTGGCTTCAAATGACAAAATAAAGAGTGTGGATGTGTTGTCTGCAGCAGTGGAGTTGGCAGTAGAGGAGAGGGCGCTCTGGACAGAATGCCTCTGCTGTGCGTCTTAATCCTCGCTTGCCTCTTTTGGGCACGTTAATAGCGGCGCTGAGTCCTCCCACGGATCATCTGATTAGAGCGTCAGTTATTTAACCCTTCTTTTATTTTATTCTGTCTTATTAAGTTTACATATCAATTACTATTAATTATCTTGCTTATATTGCTGCACATCACTGATGAGTCGTTATTATAGGAAATGGAGGATATTCGAATAGCAGTATCTCAAAAAGTCTTTGCACTAGGCTTATAAACGGATACACCAAATAGTTTAAGTTTAAGGAAGTAAACTTAGTAAGTAAACTAAAAAAGTTAGTTGAAGTACTTATACTGATTCAATAGACTGTTGCATCTCTGAAACGTAATTTCAAGCACCTACATATATTTAATGGCAAATGAGGTGCCTTTCAAGAATACAATGAGAAATATATATATATATATATATTATTTTTAACTAAGTTGATTAGTTAACACCATATCAACAATAGCAATAACATAATACATCAATAAAAAGGACTACTTTGGTTGTCTCTTTCATTATATGTAATGGATCACAATGTTGGCAACCAGTCTGGTTTAAATACAGGTTTGAATAACCAAACACAAAAAGTAAACCAGTGTGTCAAAACAACAAATGTATCCCTTCTCTCTTTCTCTCTCTCTCTCTGTCTCTCTGTCTCTCCATCCCTCCTTCTCTCTTTCTCTCTCACTCTCTCTCTCCCTCCCACCCTCATTCTCTCTCTTTCTCTCTCACTCTCTCTCTCTCTTTCCCTCACTTGATCCCTTGCCTTTCCCTCTCGGCCCAACACCATCTCGTCTGTCCCTCTGCCTATCCGTCTGTCTGCCTGTCTGCCTGCCTGCCTCTGTCTGCCTCTGTCTGTCCATCTCTTTCTAGAAGGAGAAGAGGTGGTTCAACACAGCCTGGAGAAAATGTAACTGATTGGCATTCTGTTCTTTTGGTTTTTTGTGTTGCTTCAAAACAAAGCTGTCACTGTTGCTGGTCAGCCCACCGGTGTTGTTTGCAGCTGCAAACACACACAGGCATTCACACACACACACACACACACACACACACACACACACACACACACACACACACACACACACACACACACACACACACACACTTCTAGACACATGCACACACACACACACATACACTTGTGCAATCAAACACACATACACAGACACACAAATACACAGACACTTATGCAATGCACACAGCAAGAATAAACAGAGCGTTGTTGGGAATGAGACAGCTTCTCTTTGGCTAAACATCCTAAATCTAAATGATGTGTTCTTTGCAGTTTGCCAAGTATTTTCCATGCAGTAAACAGTTCAAAAGTGGACTGGACGGTCATCATGAGGTTTACTTCTTTTTGAAGTGAATTCTGTTCTTATAATTCAAATAAAGTTTTTTCTCTCAATAATATTGGCAATGTCTCATATGTGCATCTCTCTATCTTTGTGGCGCCTGTCTCTCATTCTGTCTGTCTGTCACTATTTGTGTGTTTGTGTGTTTGTACACAAGTGTCCATGTGTGCGCGTGTGTGTGGACACACCTAACCTAGAATCTTCCGGGGTTAGTCGTTGAAGAGGGAGTTGAGACATCACCTTCTTTCACCGCCACACAGCCAAGATAACCCGAATTGTTCTATATTTTAATCACCCTCATCACTCAACAGCAGTCTCTGGTCTTTCAAAATATCATGTTTGCTAATCATTTTAATATAAATCACTGTTTGAACAAGACTCCCATCGCCAGTCAGTATACATGTGTTTCGGGTTGGATGGTCAGGTGCAAAACACAAAATACTAAAACGGGACAATGTACCGGGTATTATCTATCGTTGTTCAGATGATCTGTGCAACTTTGTTAAAATGTCATAATTAAAAAGTTTACATATATGCTTTACAATATCTGCAATACTGTTGATACAGTATGTCAGAATACCATGGAAGTTTGATGTTGTTTTGCGACATCTATGTTAAACAACTATCAGTCACTGACAGCAACTTTCCTGCAACATTACATTACCACAAATTACGTTGCAGCGACGTTCCTGCAAAGACTATGTTAGTAGGGTTGCAGTTTATATGCATGTTGAACGGTCATTCAGAGATAGCTTAAATGGAAGACGTTTCATATGTATAGAGGCTAGAGGGAGACAAACATCAAGATACGGTTTTGTGCTCGAGCATGGTTATTGTTTGTGTCAGAACTTGGTAAAATAACAAAACGAACGATAATCAATTTATTTAAATCAGGAAATGATTCTGATAGTTATTATTATTATAAGTACGCCTGCTGCCAACCTTCGACTATCAACAGGAAATAATTGGAGTTAGGTAGGTATAAAGATACAATACTCAAAATAAAAGAAGAAATAACATACTATATAATAATAATAATAATAATAATAATAATAATAATAATAATAATAATAATAATAATAATAATAATAATTTATGTCATTTATATAGCGTTTTTCAAGGTACCCAATGAGCTTTTTAATTTTATGCCTATTCACACTACTGTTTATTTGCGCTGTAAATAATTTTACTGGCCTCGGATGCCCCAGGAGTGATGGGCCAATCAGATGTCTCTGTTTAACTAGCCAATAGGATTCACCATGCGCCCGGGACAGTGAGGTTGTATCACAACTTGAAGAAGGGCTTGTTCATTGCGCTAATTGGAGCACGCACCGGACGCGTTTATCTCACAGTAAATTAATTCAATACTTGTCTGTTTGTTTTCAAAACGTATTGGACCACATCACGGACCAACTTATACGCGACTTCCTTGATGAAAGTGGAAGCAGCAGGTGCGCCCTCTCGCACGCGCACAACATGGCCCGAGTGAGCTCCGTGGATGCCCTCTGTCGAAGAAACAGCAAACTGGACTCGTTTCTGAAGAGGAACACGGAGCGAGGCGTGTACGAGCGGATCCGGGCCTACGAGCCATGCGTGGTGATCTCCGAGGCGGTGAACAAGGTGTACATGCACGTTATCCTGAGCGACGAGTGTGTGTACCTAGCGGAGTACCCACCGCGCACGGTCACGGCGGTCCTCAGTTTCAGCCAAATCAGGGACATTGCGCTGGTAAGTGGAGCTCTGAAGTCATCTTCTGAATCTTGGTTGGTTGATAGAAGCACAATAAGAACGTCTGTCATTCAAAATTCAAACGTGGAGAGTTTTGATTTGCATCCTTCCATCCATCCTTTCATCCATAAATGATTGCTCAGTGCATTGCAACTAGATTTTTGTAAATTGTTTTGTTTTGATAATCTGTCAGAAAATTATAGGCTACTAGATAAAGATATATAGAGGACAGCAACCCATTCACATAGTAAGTCCAATAGCAATTACTCACTCTTCTATCTTCTCTTTTTCATCATTTCAAAATGAGAGGAGATTGTATTAATCCCAGATGGGATATAAGGGTGTTACGTCAGAAAGTACATGCAATAGGAATTGAAATAGACTTAAACATTGAATAAGAGTAAGAACTAAAATATGTATACATTTGATATCACTACAAATTGTAAGTATTTTCTTTACATTGGAAACTGTCGACATGCACACAATCCTGTTTGACCTTTTACTTCTAGATAGAGCTTTTTCATCCATGGAAACTCTTAAGAAATCCTTGCTGTCCAGATGAACCCTAATGGACCTTGATTAGATAAGATAAAAGGAAGTCTTGTTTTATCTCTACCACCTGTGCAAATGGAGACTACCGTGGCTAACATGCATAGCAATTAGCATGCAAGCCATCATTTATTCACAACCCTCATTCAAAATAATGGCTATTTCACCTCAAAATCCAGATGAATTTAAGCCTAAAAGCCAAGCAATGATTAAGCTTCATAAATAGTACTTATCCTGTTTTAACGTAGGGAAAACAAGGTAATTATCATAGCCAATAGAAAACACGTAGCCGGCTAACAAACTGGTATTATCAGATCTTAAGGGATGTCTGTAACCAAGGTTATATTACATTGTTTTTTCACCTTAACACACACACACACACACACACACACACACACACACACACACACACACACACACACACACACACACACACACACACACACACACTGCTGTATGACTTCATACCGTTTTTGTTCGATTATAGCAGAAATAGTACAGGAATAAGCTCTCCAATCAAAAGCTCCATTACTTAACTAATGAAAAAACACAATATCCTATCTCATTGGGTCTCACATGGGTGAATTCTACGTACCTACCATTGACAAAGAGCAAGTCAACCATGACTTTTAAAGCTGTGTTTGCATGTGGCCAATTAATCTTCAGCTCGTTATGTCACCTATAGGGAAGAGATTACAGCCAGTCAGTTAAGCCTGTCTTCTTGCTCTGTCAAGAATACTGGCTGTTGCTATTAGTACTGTAGATTACCCACTTGACCTCTGCTTCATCTCGAGGCTTTACAATGAATCCAGTCCTCTAATGTAGTCTAAAAGAGGTGCATTCAAAAATATACAATTGAAAACAGTTTTTTTTTTTGGTTAGGGGTTTTGGTTTAAATTATGAGAGGAATAATGAAAGAAATTGTTTTATATACGTTTTATAGTTAGACATTGCATAAACCAAACTATTCACTTGCAAGAGGTTATGATAAGTTACGATTAATATAACGCTTTAATCCGGATATTCAGGAAATCAAGGCTGTGACTGAACATTTGGGGCTTGGAGAATGGCTAGGACGAACCGGCCTATTCAAGGCTGAACATTCTGTTGTCACAGAATGTGTGTGTCATCATGTACACTACTGAGGACTCAGTACTTTCAAGGGGAACTGTCACACCCTTTTCTTTAGAAGAGAGTACTGCTTCATACACATGTTGTACTTGTATGTGAATCCCAGACCGATGATGTCAATGGTCCAACTTTTGTCTTTAACAAAGCCATTCTCCTTGATCTTCCACTGCAGGTCAACGATCTGCCAGACTTTCTGAGTGGAAAGGACAGGGAGTACTCCCAGCATGTCCGGGTCCTCTATTCCACCACTAAGCCTGCGGGGAAGAGAGGTAATTGGTCGAGGAAAGGAAAGAAGGTGGGGCTTCCTGTCCGAAGTCTTCCCTCTCGCAGAAACCTGCAGCTTTTAGTCCCACACGGCCTAGAGGGTAAATGTTGCTCTTTAATCTTGTTTATACACTTCCTTCCCTCTATGTCTGTCTGTCTCACTGTCTCACTGTCTCTCTCTCTCTCTCTCCCTCTCACTTTAACTCTCTCTCTCTCTCTCTCTCTCTCTCTCTCTCTCTGTCTGTCTGTCTGTCTGTCTGTCTGTCTGTCTGTCTGTCTGTCTGTCTGTCTGTCTGTCTGTCTGTCTGTCTGTCTGTCTGTCTGTCTGTCTGTCTGTCTGTCTGTTCTCTCTCTCTCTGATAAAGAGACCTAGGAGCAAATAGTACAGATGTGGAGGAGGAGCAGCAGGAGGTGTGGCCGCCCAGGTCAGCTGGGAACTCCACCTCCTGCCCCAACCCGGAGACCCTGGGTCTGGGTGGGCACCCGATGCCACTCTCTCTCTCTCTCTCTCTTTATGTCTCTACATCTCTCTCTTTATGTCTCTACATCTCTCTCTCTTTATGTCTCTACATCTGTCTGCTTTCCTACTCACTTCTACCTATGAGTCTTGGAACATGCGCCTGCATATCTGTAAACGTGCACAGGTGTCTGTCAGATGTCATAACAGTTAATCTGCATGTAGCATTTCAATGTGATAACTCTGTTATCAACTCTATGCATCCACAAAACCATAACAATTAATCCTAACATTGCAATATTTGGGAGAGGGGAAGTATAAATGTACATTAGGCCATATTGTATACTTTGTATTCAGTGTGTTAATGTTGGATTCGATTTTAATGAAGATGGATGTATGAGGATTATATGAATACATTCGTAACAAAGCAAAAAAGCATACTTGCTTACTACTAACATACTGTTCTCTCTCTCTCTGTCTCCCCCCCCCCCCCCCCCCCCCCAGGGCTACATAGTTGGAGGATCTCACCTGAACCCCAGCAAAGGTAAGAATTAGACACACGCACTCTCTGTCAAGATTGTTTGTCTAATTCTCAGTCTGTTCAAAGTATTATATTACACACTAGAGAAGCTACAAAGCCATGACATAGTTGACATCTTCCACACATACTTAATACTGGGTTAGAGCTGAGTTAATTATACAAACAGGTAAGAGTTAACCCTTTTTTGTGCAACAAGAAGCATAGGCCAACCAAAGACGCTTCCCTGGCAACCAACGACTAGTGCTATGCTAAGCTAATACGGCTCCATCATAGAGTAATGTTTGACTGTGGTCTTATATAGATTAATGCTATGGCATTCATTCAGCTATTTTAAACAGCTTTTGTTGAGTCTCGACTCTGCGTTTATGTATCCTTTGGGTTTTTTATTCAGCCGTTATCACCCCGTGCCAGACAGTCAGACAACATCTAAAACCACAGCGATTGGTTGGTTTTTATAGAGGGCCCCGTGTCACAAAGACACAAAGACCACATGTCCTTGAAGCTGAAGAAGGAGGTGTCCTATCACTTTAATGCCTTTCCAGATGTCCTTCCTTATTTGGTATACCGTTATTGTGAGGAGGTCACATGTTTTGAAGCTGTCTATAAAGACTGAGGTTGGTTCCACTGGTCTACCAGTTGTATTTGTAGTTAAGGTTTAATGGAGGGTTTGACTGTCCGCGTATAGGCCGGTTTCCGTGACTCCCACTGACAGAATGTGCAATATAGGTCATAGACGTAGCGTACGATTTAAAGTGAGGTTACAAATTAGCTTAATCTTTATCAGTACTGAACAATTAATGTATTCTCACAATACAATATTATGAGTATGTAATTATCCCACAATACAAACTGAATGTATAGTACGGTATAATGTAATAATAAACAGCATTTATAACAATAGGTTCAGGCTTTTATTAATATTCTTACTGAAAACCCCTTAATGTCTTCACTATCCATTCACAAAGACTTCATGATGTGCCTTTGGAGGGCTGGTAACCTCGCTCAGCAATAGGCTGACCAACACAATAATATGGTAAACATATATAATATATACACATATATGCAATACAATATATATGGTGACTTTTCAACTTCACAACAAAAACTAAAAATAGACACAAAATAGGGTCCTGCAACGACCAGATAAAACGACAAAGGAAGGCAGCGCGCGGAACCGGCGGTGTTTAGTTTACTTATAGTCTACTTTATTTATTGGGCACATCAGCACCATCCAGGATAACACAATAGGGTCATGGAGTTATTACAATTGCGGCCCCTGTTGATGGGGTTTTGACACGTGCTTTCTTGAGCCAGCCATGCGCTCATTTAAAAGAAAAAAAAGATGACCTGGGAAATGAGAGCTGTAGCACTGTGGGCCGGGCCACAGTCCCGTCCCAGGTCGAAGATCCGCAAACGCATGACCGGCGATTGGCGTTCGCAGGCGAGCGCTGTCTCCGATGGCTCATGACTAATTCAAGCAGGACGGAAGCGGCTCGACTTACCTTCCACTTCCACAGAGATGCTCGGGTGTTAGTGGGGGTATTGTACAGCTTCTAAACAATTGAAGGGGGAGAGTGAAACGCTTAACTCTTTGTTGACTCCATCGTGAAACACCCGTGTTGGAATTATAAGCACTTTTTTTTTTTTGTACTGTGTTGACTAGCAATTTCTGCATCTTAAAATTATGTTGTTTTGGAGCACCAAAACAGAATGACATGAATGAAAAAAATATTTATTAAACAATAACATACGTAAAAAACTGTATTATACACAAGTCATTTTATGGTACGTCTTTCAATTGATTGGGTATGTCAACTCTACATACAACCAACAGGCATAGTCAGATACCCAAAATATTCATAGATGGAGCTGCCTGCCACTTTAAATGAGTCATTTTGATTCTGGTGTGACTTGGTGATGCAGGACAGTTCATTCAATATCTGACTGGTGTGAAATCCCTCAATGACAGCTGTAGAGATAGCAAGTAGTTCAGCAAAACCTTGTCAGCTTGTTTAGATGGCCTTGATACTACCCAATCACAAATGAACAATAAACTGTACTTCATCTTCAATTAGAGAATTAACAGTTCACTGGCGCAGGCTCAGCCATATATATGGTGTTACATGTCCTTCATGGTCCTGCAGTGTGAAAGAGTATTAGCATCACTGAATACACCTCCTGTTCACTTTAAAGACACCACCGGCTCCGGCTCATTTCCTGTGCTTTGTGGGTATGTGTGTGTGTGTGTGTGTGTGTGTGTGTGTGTGTGTGTGTGTGTGTTACACGACTTGGAAAGGTACAAGGGAGGAGTACCTCCCTCACCATGTCTGTATCATTAGGTGGTTGCTAGGGTAACAGGCTACAAAAAAGTGTGCAACTGCAATAAAAGGAAAAACGGTATGTTCATAAAGTGTGTGTGTGTGTGTGTGTGTGTGTGTGTGTGTGTGTGTGTGTTAAGAGTGACAGAATGTCTTGAGGTGTAAGTGCTGTCTTTTGTGTCCCTCTGTTGGATTGCGGTGTACCCCTGGGAAGTCATTCACACACACACACACACACACACACACACACACACACACACACACACACACACACACACACACACACACACACACACACACACACACACACACACACACACACACACACACACACACACACACCTATGGGAAGGTTGGTGGTGAAGATTGCCGGAATGTGTATCTTTTTCTATGCCAACCCTTCATACAATGAGTATATACAATTAGGTTTTTCACACATTGATTTGCTTTGCTTTAGCTGTGTTTGAAATAAAACCTTCCCGATACAGAATTGGGTTTTTATCAGCCATCACTCAGCTGATAGAGACTGCACTACTGACATTTTTTTATGCATCTGATGACATTAGCAATTGACAGTAATAGATTTGAATGTAGATTTGTAAATCGTAAGTTATAGTTCATGAAGTGTGTGGATTTATTTTGCACAACTCTCAATTCACCAGAAAACACCTTCCATTGAGCGCTTGATTCAATAATTATGAGCTGTCTTTTATACCTAGTCTTAATCATGGAAGAAAAGAAAAAAAAACCTTTGAAAATATATGCAGTTGCCTAGCAACCTTTTAAGTGCCACGCCACATGCAGTTTTCTAGTTGAAACGCTCTCAAAGGACTGAGGTTATTGAGCATCAATGGCTTGTGTGTCTACTGGTTTCCCCTGCCCCACAAGCTGGGAGCAGAAGTTCAAGTGGAAGACGGAAATATTTAGATGGGAATGTAATAAAAAATGAAATCCAGATATGATTCCTGTTCGAGTGACATTTCCGAGTCATTACTATTAATCACAGAATAATCGTTGACATTGTTAAAAGCATTATCAACCAATTTACATTATTCAAATGTTTATTAATGTGACATTTGCTAACTGCATTGTAGGAAGTGCATACATTTTTTACTTAACCCTTTTCCTCAACATATTTCACATTACCATGGCAGTTTTCTGATAATATCTGTACTGCTGTGGTAGCATTTAAACATGGCCATGCAAATAAATAACTATTTTGAACCCATTTATAAATGCTGCCCCCTTATGGCATTTTCCTGAACAAAAGATCCTTTGATTTACTTCCCCATTGAACTGACCATGAATTGCAAATGCCAGCTGGAGAGTTCTGCAAGATCAATACCTCTGTCTATCATCTGACCTCGTCTTCATCTCTCTCTCTCTCTCTCTCTCTCTCTCTCTCTCTCTCTCTCTCTCTCTCTCTCTCTCTCTCTCCTCTCTCTCTCTCTCTCTCTCTCTCTCTCTCTCTCTCTCTCTCTCTCTCTCTCTCTCTCTCTCTCTCTCTCTCTCTCTCTCTCTCTCTCTCTCTCTCTCTCTCTCTCTCTCTCTCTCTGATAAAGAGACCTGGGAGCAAATAGTACAGATGTGGAGGAGGAGCAGCAGGAGGTGTGGCCGCCCAGGTCAGCCGGGCGCTCCACCTCCTGCCCCAACCCAGAGACCCTGGGTCTGGGTGGGCACCCGATGCCACGCCGATGCACCACTGCCCCCTCACCGCCGGTGACGACACTCCGTCTTCCCCTCTCACCGTGGCCTCTCCCCTCCTCACTCCCCACCTCCCCCCTGACTCCCCCGGAGTGTGGAGCAGCGGCCACCACCAAGGCTAGACAGGTATGGGTGGGTGGTTGGGTGGATGGAGAAATGGATGTATAGGTGGATGGATGGATGGGTGAATGGGGTGAACGAATGAATGGATGTATGGGTGTGTGTGCCCTGTGCCAAAAACATCCATAACTTCTATTTGTATTTAATAAATACATTGTGTTCATCACCCCAGCATGGATAGACAAACCCCCCAAAAGTATATGGTGCAGAGGAAATATTTATTTTTAAATTCCTAATATACAGCATTGTGTGAACATGTAGCTAGCCAAATCAGTGTCCATGGAATCCTTCTAGGTGTCCAGACGGAGACATTTTGTCCTGGACCGCCTCTTGAAGAGGGACAGGGCGAGGGTGGACAAGGGCGAGCGAGAAGCAGGAGAGCGAGAGGCGGAGCTCCACCTGTACTCCGTGTCGCGCACCTCTCGCATTTACCTCCACCTGCAGAACTCATGGAACAGTTACATCATCGTAAGCACCTCCCCTCTGTCTCGTATGAAATGTCCCTTTTTATTAAGTTATTTCTTTCTTTCTTTCATTCATTAGATTTTTCTTTGTGTCTTACTTTCTGTATCTTGCGTATCTGCATTTGAACCTATTGAGCCAAACACTGATTGTGTGTTTTACCCATTATTTCCGGTTTGTGTGTTTAACTGTGTGTGTCTGTGTCTGTGTGCCTCTCCATCCGTCCAGAGGTCCACGCTGATGTTGGACCCACTCTACAGGACGAGGTGCACCACCTCCTTCCACTCCTGTCCTCGTAAACACCCTTCACCCCTCAGGTGCATACAGCCCCTCCTCCTCTCATACCATGGGCCTTATTAACCTAGCGGCCATCTCGGTTCAAAACACTAGCTGGGTGGAATTCGCGTTCAGTTCCCCCACCCAGACCCTAGCATTGACCACCAAGATTGAACCAAGATGGTCGCATGGTGATTTAGACCCATAATGGCACTTGCTACAACAAACAACTCTATTGATCAGATCTGGCACAATTTCTTTCATATAATCTTTCTTGTCCATGTGGCCATTGTTGCTAAGTACATGGCAACGATTAAATGAAAGAAAACGTGGCTTTGTGAGTCATATTCTTTGTACTTCCTGGTCACATGCTAATGATCACCCTTTTGGAAGGAGATGACAAACATTTCTTAATTTGTTTTCATCCACATAATATTCTATGTGTGTGTGTGTCTGTGTTTGTGTGTGTTTATTTTTATATCTGTGCACATATACGTGTGTGTGTATGTGTGTGTGTGTTTACGCATGTGTGTGCATGGATGCATGGTGTATATCTGTGCACGTAAACATGTGCGTGCATGGGTGCCGGCGTTCATGCATGGGTGCATTCGTGCGTATGTGCATGTATGCTGTGTGTGTGTGTGTGTGTGTGTGTGTGTGTGTGTGTGTGTGTGTGTGTGTGTGTGTGTGTGTGTGTGTGTGTGTGTGTGTGTGTGTGTGTGTGCTAGCTGGGAGCGTAGGGCCCACCTGTTCAGCCAGCTGACTGGGGAGATGCTGCAGGGGGGTCTCCAGGTGGAGAGACTCTACCTGCTGCTGCAGGAGCTCCGGACCGCCGCCCAGCGCAACGTGGCACTACGCAAGCTCTTCTGGAGGGTGAGGATCACACTTTATACACAAACACACATGCACACACACACACACACACACACACACACACACACACTCACGCGCAGATATGAATGCGCACATGTGAAGTACAGACCAATACAGGCGTAGATATTTTACAGGCAAACTAGCAAAACATTTAGTTGGAATGATTTAGTGAAATCTGCAGGAAAACCTTTTCAGTATGCTGCCGGAGTAGGCTACATATACTCCCTCCTCACAAACGCAAAATAATAATCACGTTTTTGTCTTATGTAAAAGACACCCAAATGTTGGTGACAACTAAGAAAGGTGTTTGGACATTGTGGGCCAGGTTTAGCTAGGGGTAGACATTCCTTGTTCTGTTCAATAAAAACCTCCCCAATTTCCCACGTAACTTAGAATTGACCTCTCTTTCTCTTCATTTTCATCCAATTACTATTCAGTTATTAGCAGACACTTTTATCCAAAGCAATTTACAGTGATCTTTTATAGACACATATCATGACTGAGTTGGTAAGGTACATGTTGACTTTGGGTGACAAGGGGGTTTCCAACCTTTCAACCTTTCAGATGGGAGTCAAACCCCCTAACCACTAGACTTTCCTTTCTTCTTCTGCCGGTTCCAGTCCAGTGACGTGTGTGTGTTCCTGGTCCGGACCCTGGAGGACTCTCTCCACTGCTGTCAGTCATCTGAGTCCCCGCCCACAGGGGGTCACACTGCTGACCAGCTGCTGTAAGAAGTGTGTGTGTGTGTGTGTGTGTGTGTGTGTGTGTGTGTGTGTGTGTGTTTCTGTGTGTTTATGTGCGTGTGTCCCAAATATGCATTACTTTCCTGAAACATTACAGGAAACCAAGCCAACAATATTACGATAATATTTTTGTTGGATGATTATGTCAACAAAACATTTGTAATAACTCCAACTAATACTATTCATTGAAAGTAAATTAATTGATATAAAAGGGTTCAAGTTGTCAAATTCTTGCCCCTTCATTTAGAGTCACATCAGTTAAACAGTATCACAAAAACCATCACAGTGATGAATATTGTACATAGTGAGTCACAGTCTCTAACAGAACCCAGACCTTTATTGCCATCTCTCTGTCTGTCTCTCTCTTCCTCTCTCTCTCTGTCTCCCTATCTCTCTCTGTCTGTCTGTCTGTCTGTCTGTCTGTCTCTCTCTCTCTCTCTCACTCACTCACTCACTCACTCACTCACTCACTCACTCACTCACTCACTCACTCACTCACTCTCACTCACTCACTTGATCCTTGATCTCACTCTCTCTAGACTGTGCACTCTCATTGCCCAGACTCTTGCAGTCATGTTTAGAGAGACTGAGGTGGAACCAGCAAGAAACAGCATGCTGACAGCCAAAAGGTAGAAACGTTATATTTTTGTCTTTGCTGTAAGCCTTTTCCAATTCTACAATTCCTCCATCTTTCTCGTTCTAAGAAAGGCAAGAATGTAGAATCAGTTCCAATTGGAGTCTCTATCTTTATTTTAATTTAAATTAATTTAGTTAATTTCTAATATTCTGTTGTAATCCAGCAGATTGTTGCTCACTAAAAACTACATTTGTAGTAACTCATATTTCACCATAGATGGCGCTGTCTCTGCTATTTAATTGTATCTTCTCTCTGAACCAGAGGTGCCTTGACCGGCAGGATGCTGCTGGCGGTGGTGTGTGACCCCCAACTACACACACATTCCCAAGAACCTTCCCTTCAGTCTGAGGTGCCAGCTCCTTACCACAATATTACTGCTTTGCAACAATCCATTTTCCAAAAATGGATTGTTACAACACGTTTGAACACGTTTTCTGTTTGATTTTGATTGTCAAGTTTAAATCCTATCATGTTTCATTGGGATGGCCAATCCCATTACTGGGCGGTGTGTGAATGTGCCACCCCAGGCTTCCCCCTGAATGTGCCCCTGCATCTGCTTTAACTCTTCAAGTCTTTGTTCTACTTCTACTTCAGCTCCAGACATTACTAGCCGAGTACCTGGACTCTGCCTGTTCGCTGCTGTTTGAGCTGGTCCTTTTGGGACAGGAGGTGAGTTGGAGAAATACTTCAGGGGAATTGACTGACTTTAGAATTTTGTATATCTGCATATCCAACATGGTGTGTGTTTGTGTGTGTGTTTTGTGTGTGTGTGATCCAGGCCAGCCGAGGTTCATCACTGGAAAACTTCTTGACGGTGGGCTGGCTGTTCAGAGTACTGCATTCTCACCCTCACCTGGTAACCTTTAACTATCACTCACTATTTAAATTATGTTTCTGTTCCTTCACGCCGCTGTTTGTATGGAAGCTCATAACCAGTCACCATACAGACAGGAATGTGTTTAATGATGCACCCCCCCCCCCCCCCCCCCCCCCTCCAAACGTCCCCTCTGCGTAAATCACATGAGGAATCCTCTTCACCAATAAAAACACATGGTTAAAGAACAGTTTGTCACATAAAGCGACCACACACACACACACACACACACACACACACACACACACACACACACACACACACACACACACACAAATAGGGACAATTGATGTCTTTATTTTTGCTTTATTCGTCTATTCAATTTGTGTGTGTGTGTGTGTTTGTGCGTGTAGTTGCCCTTCATGGGCTACCAGGCCCAGCAGGTGGTCTCTGTGCTGTCAGACCCCAGGCCACCGGTCCTGAGCCCGGCCCGGAGTGTACTCCTCTTCCAGGGCTGCAGGGTGTTGCTGGCCAGCCTGCAGCACAGCCACCGCCTGAGACTCTACCTGCACTCACACTACCATGAGGAGTTTCGGTTGGTCACCACCAGGGGGCGCCAAGTTCACCCTAGTTTCACTAATATAAATGCTATTTGAGGTCTATAAGTAAAGAATTTAAAAGGAATATTGAATCCTTGTAGGAACTGCTATGGGGAAATATTAGATTAAGAATCATGGAATTTGCCACTTTCTTTATCTTGTATTTACTTGTATATCTATAATACCTTCGGACGACAGTAAGGATAAGGCTAGAATATACATTTTTATAAATGAAAATGCAAGCCTTAAATCACTAGAAGCCAATCTTACCAGTTCCATTAAGTATTTGCTTGCAGTACATTTCTGTAGCCTTGGGGACCCTCCTGATCTTCGGAGTTGCGATACACAATCTTGAATATCTGGAAGGTCCCACGAGTCTCACATTTTTGGCCCTTCGGCAACAACAATATTATGTTCCTGTCCCAAAGACCTCACACGTTCCCATCGTCTCTCCCCAGGTACTGCGTGAAGCTGTCGAGTGCCGCAGAGAGACTGCCTCCTCACTACCCCATCAGCCGGCCGGCCCTGGGCCTCATCCACCAGCTCCTCACACTCATTCTACCCAGACTACTTCCTGTTAGCACGTTAGCACACTAATTGCATGCACATATACAGTAAACGCCGGCAAATGACTAGATAGGAAAAGTCCACAGTTTTGTATTATCTTAATGGCCAGTTACCACCCTCGCCCCAGCAAAAATAGAGAAAGGTTTACTTGTTTATATCAGAGCACAACTAATTTGGAGTTTAACCCTACAGTATCAGTATGTTTTAGATTCTTTAAGTATTGTTAATTACATTTGGGAAACAGAATTCCAAAAAACGGCCTGAGCAACATTGCACGCCAAGTGGGAAATTAATCATGTTGGTTGTACCACGTAAAGGTTTTCATCTTGAAATAAATATTAGTAATGGTAGTTACTAATGCAATGGTAATTCTATCATTACATTTGATGATCATATTCAAAGTGAAAGAAGTGGCTATAATATTTCAATAGTGTGTAGAAATTTAATTTAGTTAATTTATGACGTACACACACTCGATTCATTGAATTCATTTTTTGCATGACGCAGTATCTATTTCACATGGTACTGCTGTCGTTATTCTATTCCATAATCATGTTGGCACAATGGCCACACAGAACTCACGAGTGTGTCTTATCTGTGGATTTGAAGGAACTATTAAGTGACAAATGAATAACCCTGTGTCCAAATTTAACATGACAGAGATTTGTAAACATTGTGGAGTGAGAAACATGGGTCCTTTTCTAACTATAAGCCTTGCTTGATCAGTATTCAGGTTCACTGTTGTAAGTAGGACCTAACTGGTTTGAGATTTCCAGGGTGTAGAAGTAAATAATTGCATTTACTTAACAAGGTGCTTGAGGTACAATTGCCAATATTGGCTTTGTTGTTGTTTTGCTTGTACAATTCCAATGCACTTTCTGGTAGTGCTAGACGCAATAACTAATTGTTGACAACATGTAAGACAAACATATTCACTACCTTGTATTAGCATAACCGATTACATCCGTTTATTATTATTATTATTATTATTATTATCAGTTCACATAAATCTAGCATTAAAGATCACTCATGAATGTGTCTTATTGTACTTCTACTATGATAGTATACCATTTGGAATAACAGAGGAGCTGGATAGAGATTTTACATATAATAATAATGATTCATAACCTAAGATGCAAGAATGCAAAAATTGTTGTTTCTAAAACAACTGGACATAGTAGCAATAACAATCAAAACAAAGTTAATAAATGTACCGGTAGTTACTCTATTAACTTAGTATTACTAGAAACATAATGCTCAGTGGTAGTGCATAAACATAGGCCTATTGGACACATGTCTTTGTTTTTAAGACTTTATTTACATGTAAAAGTAAAAAAGTAATTAAAAAATATGCCTGTATATTCTTCTTCTTTCACTACTCCTGATGCTCTCTGATAAGCTGCAGGATCCTCAGCATCAAGTCATCGAGCCTATCCTCAGGCACCTTCCGGAGAAAACGGCAGACGGTACCGGCGAAGAAATACATGTCGTTATCGTCGTCGTGTCCTCTCGGTACAGCAGCAGCCGCTGCGACCAGACGCACCGGGCCGGTAATCCCCATAGCTCGCCTCCTCCTCTTGGCAGCCAGTCCGCGAGCTGCCTGGCCCTGCCGAATTGAGGCTGCCATGTACGACACCGACGACAGCAGCCTCGGCACGGCCTGCTGGGACCCACTGGGCTCAGGTTTGGCTGATTGTTCAGTTGCCGGGCAGCTGCTCCACCCGGCAGCGACGGAAGGCGGCGGATGAGCTACGGATTCAGGGAGGGACTCCGGCTTCGCAGGTGTCAGCCAGGCATCCAGCTTCTCGTCTGGGGTTTCGTTGTTGGGAGGGGGGGCGTTGTCCGACTACAAATCAAGGGATACAAAGGAAGGATTGGTGCAAATATATGGTAGAACACACTAAAACATTCTTGAATATAGAACGCACTGGCCACAGGCCTATCAACAGTGGGAATATAGATGCAACCAGCAACTGTTCAACATTACAATTCATTTCCCCAGCATTGAGAAGGTTATGGTTAAAGGTTAGGTGCGCGGACTGGGAAATAAAATTCAGCCCGGGAGGTTCAGGTTCACACGCACACACGCACACACGCACACACGCACACACACACACACACACACACACACACACACACACACACACACACACACACACACACACACACACACACACACACACACACACACACACACACACACACACACACACACACACACACACACACACACACACACACACACACACACACACACACCTGTACGACTTCATACAGTTTCCGTTCTGTCGATGAACGGAAATAGAACAGGAATAAGCTCGTGGTACCTCATTTGGAATATTACTCTTCGTTTCTGTTTCACGATGCTTGATGAAGCTGTCGAGCCAGCTCAGCATCGTGTAAATTCGGGGAACAGCGGCAACTCCATATAGCCCATCCCCACTTTTCACCCACTTCATTTTGCGTTTGGCTTTGGAAAATCTGTCGCGGAGGTATTTCCATTTGGCTCGACAAATCGCTTCATCTTTGCCCAGTGTTGTTCCAATTTCTTTCCAAGAGTTGTTGCTCTTCGGCAAGTCTTTGTAATCCCGCTGGGAAGAGTCATACAGGTGCGCGTACCTGCGGACCTCATCAGCCAGCCTCTCCTCAAATGTGGACTCCATTGGTTATTTTCTTTCCTTTTCGCCTGTGTCGTTATTATGATCTATATATATACTGTGTTTCCGGTTCGACGTGAAATGCGTCTCGATGTGAAAGTATCATGCATCCATGGTTTAAGCATGTTTTGCATGCGGACATCAACGGATGTCCGCTATTGCGTAACTTGAGTACGCGCGGACCCCAGCGCAGTCCGGTCCCTGTACGTCTAGACTAGAATGGGGCTTCATTGTGAAGTATCGAACACCGAAGTCCCAAACAACTTTACAAATAATTTGGGATAGGCTTACTGATTCACTGCGAAATAATAAGGATAACAGATCACATATATCTTATTTGTGTTATTGCTGATCGTAGTTAATTGACATTATCAATTACTCAAATTATCATTGGGTTGCACTTTGAAGTGGAACCATCTGTACCGCAGAGAAATCTCCGGCCGATAAACAGGACGGACCGGAAGCAGCGTGAGGTTACAGAAGTCTTTTCAATTGTGTTAAGTCTGGTAAGTTTCTCAATTTCACATGTTTCCGATTTTCACCATTAAAGTATTATTATATTATATACGTTTTGTTTATTTAATATCCAACCATGTTTACACACAAAAATCGGTGTAAAGTCAATGCAATGGCGGGAGTCGGCAGCCTCATTGCAAGGTCTGCAGGTTTCCACAACCGGGATGTGTTAACGTTAATCTATCAGCCACGTTGTGTGACCACTGTAGGCCTGTACATGACCTGTCGTCTCGGTACTCCGTAGCTACAGTTGTACACCGCTGAAGACCGAGCAATTACTGGTATTATTAATATCCAAAACACAATGCTGTAAAGTTATCGTTTAGCTACGAACTCTTGCCCACAACTCACACGTGCTGTGACAAGTGCATAAAGGACCATCATTTGTTTTGCTCCAGATTTATGGAAAAGCATTCTCACTCACTAATTACCAAGTTACTAAGTTAAGTCTCACAAAGTTAAAAGCTGTGATTTGTGTTTAGTCATGTTTTAAATGTATACATGTAATGGCGCTATGACATATCTTCTGGTTGTTGCTTGTGAACAGTTCCGTGTTACTTTTAACATTTTTCTCATTTCTTACAAAGTATGTTTTTTTCGAAATACTGCAGTTGTGTTAAAAGCATTTAATTCTCAACCCTGTCAGAACCCATTGCGTTCCTCAGAGGTGTTTGGTCAGCACAGAGAGAAAATGTTAAGAAGCGCTTCGGCACAGGTGAGTTCGAATGTCAAACATTCGTTGATGCTACCGCGCCGTTTCACTCCTTTTTTGTGGAGTTATAGAACATTTATTACACGTTGTCATTTATTAAAAAAAACACCTATGTATTATAATACCATTTGAACAACGACTGTGAGTGTGACTGTATTTAGGCAGTCACAGGATTGAATGACACATGATGCTCTTGTTTTACTTCACAGATTTTTAGGCAGGTGGTGCGGCACAGGAGCACAGACACAAGTCTCATCCTGGAGAGATGTAAGTGTGCATTTGCTTGTGGATTTCCACTATGGATAGAGATCGACCTTCTTTTTACATTGTTATGTATATTTTGTTATGTTAAGACATTGGTTTTTTTTGTGTGTATGTGTGTGACAATTATTGAACTTAATGTGAAATGTGTTGAACAACAGCAGTGGCCTGATAGGTCTGCCATTACAGGACTTAAAAAGGTCTGAGCGAGATGCTATCATCAGGCTTTTGCTAGGGTAATAGGCTACAAAAATGTTTCCAATTGCCATAAAGAAAAAACAATGGTCATAAAGTGTGTGTGTGTGTGTGTGTGTGTGTGTGTGTGTGTGTGTGTGTGTGTGTGTGTGTGTGTGTGTGTGTGTGTGTGTGTGTGTGTGTGTGTGTCTTCCAGCAATCAACCGTGTGCAGCTCCTGGGCCGCGTGGGTCAGGACCCCGTCATGAGACAGGTGGAGGGCCGTAACCCCGTAACCATCTTCTCCCTGGCAACCAATGAGATGTGGCGCTCCGGGGATGCAGAGGCGGGCCCGCTGGGCTCCGAGCAAAGTATGGCCATGACATTATACATGCTGTAGTTAAGATGGAGGCATTTAGATTTACATGTCATCAATGACGAGGTGAGGGGTTAGACTTCTTGCTCTGAAAGGGCTACGGATAGACTGTGGATGTTGGGGTTCGAACCCACAACCTTTTGTTGTGTGTGTGTGTGTAACACACGATAGTCAATCCTGTCCCCTGACACACATTACTAACTTAATGTTGTTGGTTTAACCTCATGATCTACACCCTAGATATCATGCCAATACTGTAGGGTCACTTAATGCTATACATTCTAGTTACCATAATAATGCTGTAGGGTATCCATCATGATATACACGCCTCCTTTTTGGTTTTTACCAAAGACCTACCCATAATTCCTTAAAAATGCTTATGGGCAAAGGGGTAGCTTTAAGGTCCATAAGTGTTATGAAGGTCATTAAGGGATACATTTAAGTCTTAACATCATGGACTGTGTATCCATTAGTAGTAATAATATGCAGTGATGTTCTGACTCAATTTGTGTCCCAGGCGACGTCAGCCAGAAGACCACGTGGCACCGGGTGTCCATATTCAAACCGGGCCTGAGGGACGTGGCATACCAGTACGTCAAGAAGGGGTACGGACCATTGGTAACATTTCTAGTCATGAGAACCACCAAAATTGGAGTAACTGAAAGTGCTGCACGACCCACTGCAGTGTACCTGTACTACCTTTTCCTTCCCTCCAATTTTTCTCAACAACTTAACATGAATAATTGAATTAAAAATACATAGGTGCTGAGTGACTTTGTATCAGTAAAGTGTGAGCCGTTTGTCTGAAATCCTTTCCGCCGTAAATAATCACAGAGCCCGGATTCTAGTGGAGGGGAAGTTGGACTACGGCGAGTATATAGACAAGAATCAGGTCCGACGCCAGGCCACCACCATCATTGCAGGTACGCGCACACGCAACGGAATGCGGCACAATGCAAATCCCCACATGTACATGCAAATAATTGTGATATAGTGCCTGTGAGTTTATGAAAATGTTTACATTATCCTTTTTGATTGTCTTTACACATGCAAACAAATTGTTATGGCCATTTAAACTTTTTTCAAACTTTTTTTCTCATCAGACAACATTGTCTTTCTGAGTGACAACGTACGAGAACGAGTCTGACGAAGATACGTATTTTTTTTTCTACACTCAAAAACAAGACTCCCAGCCAGACTCTTTTTCTCAAACCTTTATCCAGTAAAACGTCTGAGGACTTAAACACTGACCAGAAAGAGAGGAACAGAGGAACTCTGTATGTATCCACTTTTTAAGGGGACTGAATATAGTGCAACACTATGCATTGTGTGACTTTGGCGCCTCCTACTGGGGAAAGAAGCAGAAATAGGTCGACTGTTCATGTCAAGTGTAATCTCCATCTGATACTTAAGCATTTTGGTAAATGCTACATATATATATAATCCCATATGTTCTCTATATTATGGAGTTTACTGTATCAAAATGAATGTGACAACCAGATGCAACAGTTTGTTTTGGTTTGGTAGGAAGACGATGGAAATGGCAAGCATAATGCTTTAAGCAATTTTGTAATATGATGTATTAAAAATGTTACGTCATCAATATGGGAATTCCAATCCCTTACTGATCAATGTTTAACTCTTTAAAGCATTCAACCAATGTCTGATTTGCTGTTTCTTTTGGATCAGGCTTTAAGTCAAACCTTAACCAAATCAAGTTTAACGACACAGTAAAAGGGCTGGAAACACCGAAGGAATTTGCAAAATAGTGAAACAACGATAAATATAAAGACAGCTGACACAACAACCACTCTCATTGCTATCCATACAAAAGAAAGTGAGAGTTACAGGAAGTGTTTTTGGTTGTGTTTCTTCTAACAGTAAGACTGTTATCTTGTTACATTTCCTGATTGTTATGGCGATAACCCTGCCGATTCAGTGATTTTTGCTGATGAATTTCGGAGCATCATTTACTGGTTTTGGTGTCTGAAGTTGGTATGTTTTATTTTTTATTCCAATTGGAACAAGTCATTTTCTTTGTCTTTATTTTATTCTTCTCTCCTCCTAAAGTATGACTCCTATAGTCACGACGCGGGTTACCCTTTTGGTTGTGCCAAGTGTGATTGTTGCTTCTATTGCGGCCAAGTCTGTCGAATTTCCCTTAGCCGGCAAACCAACAGTTTCTACAAGTCATTCATTTTTTGCTATTTGTTGTCATTGTTGACCGGTCTATGTTGTAAGGCAAACAAAATTCATTTTTGTATATGTGAATACAACCTTTCTTTGGTATACACGTGGAGTTATATTTATTTTGTTTTACTTAGCAGGAATCATTTCTATTCACTGTCTTGTCAAAATTGAGAGGATTACCAGAGGGCATGAAAATGCACGTTTTCTTTATGAAAGTTCAAACTACTTCACTATTTACATCTTTTGGTTGACATGTATTTGGCTGCAAGCGGTGTTGAACACGTTCTGTGTGTTTGCCTACTTAAATTTCCCATGGCTCATAACACTTAAAACCATCTCGCTGCCACCCCCTGGACACAGTTATTTGTACATTTATTTGGATAATATCTTAAAATAAATATTCAAATGCATGCCAATTTAACTTTGTTGGCAGACATTGCCTTTCTGTAATGATTAAAACAAGGCATACATTATTAATGCCTCAGCAATTCGGTCTGTAGCAGGTCGATGCTGGTCTGATAAATATGATGGCTTCTATTTGATTGGCTTTATATCTTTCAATGGAGGTGGGTTTTTGTTCGAGGTATTCTTGGCCTTATTGGATTGGTCCCTTGAAATGCAGACAGTATTTGATTGGCTGTGCTATTTCTAAAAGTATGACGAAAGCCTTCGAATCCACGCAATTGGTCGTCGCTGCTGCCATTCATTATGGATGACCTGAGTCGCTGTAATGAAATATGTGGGCGGGCCTTGGACCGTAAGGAACTTGTGGATTCTGGCAAGTTAGGCTTTAACTATTACAAGCAAACATTGACTATTGATGGCCGTATTGTTTCTGAAATTAGGAAAGCAGCCAGCATTGTATTCCTAATATATATGTATATATATACATAAGAAATAACATGTGACGAAGATAAGCCTGTCTTCTGCTCCACCACAAGACTCCGCCCACACATTCTAAGCTGTCTGCTCGTGAAACTTCTCCCCAGGATAGAAAATAGGAGGAGAGGTTTCAACTCCAGTAGACCTTGAATCAAGAAGATAAACAAGACCCAGCTGGCCTGCTGCAGTCTCCACGTTTGTGATCATTCACCCGAAAACAAAGCTGTTTATTCCCGAAGATTGATGCCTCATAGTCAGGCGAAGCACATCTGCGTCTTTCCCATACCGAAGTTGTTGATAACTTTTCCCATGGACTTGAGCGACATCTAGGCAGAAAAAAATATCAACTGAAAGTCACCAAGTCTTACTTCGCTGCAAGAAAACATCGTTTCGTTGACTTAACGTTATTTGAAAATATTTAAGGACAGATCGGGCCAGAAGCCGTATTCAAAAAAAAAGGATGGAAATCATGGACAGTGGCGAATCGTTTCTACACTGGGATCGGAATCTGAGTGAGATTTCGGAGAATGGAGAACACGACAATGGTCTTTATGGCACCGTAAGTTGTTACGTGTTTGAAATACTTTCTAAATTAATGTATAAAAGACGATGTATATTTGTGTGTTTGTGTGCGTGTATTTGTGCGTGCGCCTGAGTGTGTGCGCGTGAGACTTGCGTGCGCGCACGAGAGATCCAGATGCGTTCCCTGCGCTCCGCTGTCTAGGCGAGCCTTGGGGTCCAGGATGCTATTTCCATTTCTCGAGTTAACATTTCTCACAGAGCACATCATTCAGCAATAACCCAATGCGATATTTAATAGCCCCGATTGTTTTACTGTTCAAATGGGTTACCACCCACTGTAGGCTATCATAATATGTAATTGTTTGAGCGTTTGAAGTATGATTTATTTTGAGGCGATAATTGGGTTTTCTCGGTGTGTAACGCTTTTGAAAAAGTCTCGTCTAGAGCGGTTCTGTTCTATTAAAGGGGGCCTCGCGCCGAATACCTTGCGCGTCGTAAAAACCTGCAACCAACAATTCTAGATGCATCGAAAGAAAACTTGCTATGAATATTACGCCTAAACAAGCCTACTCATTAGCGCTAAATACCTATGGGACAAAAGGAAGAGCACGTTTAGTGAGTTCTGCCAGTTGTTTTCCAGAACTTTAAAAACCAAATCCCTTCCTTTGAGTCTGTACTGTTTGCTATTCTATACATTCATGTATACAGTATAAACATATATTGATATAGCCTAGCCTATAAATAAAAGTGTTTCCATATATAATGTATGATATAATGTTTTACTTTATGCAGATGACAGAATAATTCCCTTTCCACTATCTTCGAGAAATCGTGCATTTTATTGCAGCCACAGGCTACACACGTGCGCGCACATGCACACACACACAACCACACACACACACACACACACACACACACACACACACACACACACACACACACACACACACACACACAAACACAGTGTCTCCTTACGGGATCCCTCTTTTAAAGAAAAACTTGTCTGGTTATGTAACTAAAGTATGGTATGCGTCTCAACCATATGGTTTTTGGGTAGGAGCTCTTTTTGGCCAAAAGGTGTGTGTGTGTGTGTGTGTGTGTGTGTGTGTGTGTGTGTGTGTGTGTGTGTGTGTGTGTGTGTGTGTGTGTGTGTGTGTGTGTGTGTGTGTGTGTGTGTGTGTGTGTGTGTGTGTGTTTTTGCACGAGGAGGGATTGGGTTTACTGGGGGAAAAAAAACAGCTGGCCTACAGGATTGAAATCAGACACCTCTTGACACACACACACACACACACACACACACACACACACACACACACACACACACACACACACACACACACACACACACTAACACACTGATAATGTGGTATTTGGCACAGTCCAGGTTAGGGCTGCAGACAGTCAGGTAATATGGTATGTGTGTGTGTGTGTGTGTCTGCTGAAGCTTATGCATGCAGCAACAAGCAGCGAGTCCCAGCCTCATTAAACAAGGTTCTCACCCAGCCCCATCCCCCCTCGGTGAGGGGGGATGGGGGGTATTTTACATCCATCACCTACACACACCTAACTCAAATTAAAAATGCATTTTTGGTTTTGCCCCTGTCATCACTTTCCTAAACGTATGCCGTTGACTTCTAGTTAGAGGTCACAGGACAGGTTAGTCGGGGCCTGGGAGATAATGGATTTTGATGTGAAAACCTGAGCAGTTAAAGCCAAGTGTCACCTTGTTCATGTCACCAAATTCAAAATGAAACTCATCCACCAATGAATGAAATCACCCAGGGATTAACCCTTTTTCTAAATCCATACGGTTCCTGGGGACAAAGGTGAGGAAAAATCACACTCCTAATCATAACAGATGGCTTAATTGTGCAAAGTACAGTGCCGTTTTCTTTTAGGTTGTTGGATCCACTTATTCTGTGTCAAACCCTAAACAAACCACTTTTGCAACGTCTGCACTTGGCTCATGAGTACTTCAGCAGTTGTCATCAGGATCCAACACTTTATTGTCCTGTATACAGTACGACAAAATTATTTCACCTCACCTTAGTTTATTCACTTAATTCGCGAATAGGGTGAAAACATACAATATACATAACATAGGAAAGTCACTGTGGAATTATATGTCAACCAATAAACCGCTTTTTAAGGATTTGAAGAAACAAAGATCAATGAGGTCTTGCCTAGTGTGGTTAGTTAAAGCTCAGCTCACTTTTTCACCATACTATACAGCGATTGTTTGATTGGTTTATATAGAAGGCATGTCATGTTGTGAATGGGGGCCCTCTAATATACCTGTTCATGTAGTGAACTCTATATTTACCTAGGCTATCATAGTAGAGCTTTTCATATGTGCAGCCTATGCAAAAAGGAGAGAGAGGTAGAGTGTGAGAGAGTTGAGAGGAAAGGTGAATATTCTCTGATGGTAGGAGAACAGAGAGGCGTCTTTGTCTATTTCTCCTGGCTATTCCCCACTCTCCTCATTCCTCTGGATCTTTTTCACACACACACACACACACACACACACACACACACACACACACACACACACACACACACACACACACACACACACACACACACACACACACACACACACACACACACACACACACACACACACAAACAAAATCACTTTCCCTCCTGGGGTTAGTTGACATGGCATTCCTAACAACAATGTCAACTTTGTGTGTGTGTGTGTGTGTGTGTGTGTGTGTGTTGCTTTAACACCACCTACCCTGGTTTTCTCATTAAGACATGGGCCTACACCTCTCTCTCTCTCTCTCTCTCTCTCTCTCTCTCTCTCTCTCTCTCTGTGTCTGGCGCATAAACTGTAACACGGTTCATATGTATAAATAGATCAGCATATATAGGTTACAAGCCCACCTCATTTAATCCCTTATTATCAATTAAATGTCCCACTTCTTTGAATTTGTACACTGATCTCTACAAGCTACCTTCTCTATACCCATTTTCCTGCCCACGAGTATCCTAAATGAATAGTGTTGTGTCCGATAAATTGGACTTTAGTCCCTCATAAATCGACACAACATTAGTTATAGTTATTTATAATTAATCCAATAGTTAACCATTCGAAAAAGAGTGAATTATGGTTCGCCGTCAAACACCAATAGCTAACAGTAGCTAGCAAATGGCATTCTAGTAAGTTCCCTTTCAAAGGCTGTTATCAAGGGTTATAACTGTTGGTGAGTTTGGAAATGGAAATCGCCCCGATCAGCTAATAGCCATGCACACTTGCATGACCATTACCTGATAAGATATAGGCATTGTCTTGGTTATAATGATGATTGTACTGCTTAATACTTGTGTTGAGTGACAGGACGCATGGACTGAAGTTCTAGTGTGGAAGTTACCTGTTCTTGTTACATGCTGGGCTGATAGTTTTATCTTGAAACGGTTGTAGCTTATCTGTTGTTTACAAGCCCCCCGTGAACCCATCCACGCACGCAGGGACGAATAAATGAAAGTCCTTTCTGAAAGTTGGAGTCAACGAGGCTACTTACAAGATAATCTGTCTCATCCGATGTCTGGTCACTCACCAGACACCAATCTTTTTGCGTTTGTCCTAATGAATTGAGAATTGTAATTAGCGTGTGTGTGTGTGTGCTTGAATTATTCATAAGCCTTGTCTGACAGTCACATACCCATCTTCCCTGAACTCCGTTGAACCTTGCTCCTACAAAGGAAATTATAATCACACACACACACACACACACACACACACACACACACACACACACACACACACACACACACATACACCAACACAAAACACATCTGGGTGAATGAAAGTGAAAGAGTGTATTTGCATTTTACCACAGCTTCCAGAGCTTCTCAGAAGTGCAGTCTGTTTATTTGCCTAGATCCTCAAATATAGAATCTTCTTTGTCTAACTTGTCATACGGATATTTATATTATGAGTGACTGGGTTTCCGTGACAGATATTTGTGTGAGTAATACAGGTATTTATGCAACCGGATATTCAAATATCAGCACAGATTTCTTCCACTATTTCTCATATATATGTAAATATATCCATTCAATTTTTTCATCAGAATTGAACTTGCAGTTCAGGTCTCTATGGCTTGTGAATCCAGCTTTTATTTTTTTTATTACGGTGTACCAGAGGAAAAGTGGGTCTATGATCTGGTGAGGGTGAGCTGTGTATTTCACCTGCAGGTCCAATGGTGAGACAAGTTCACCTTGACATTCTGATGGGCCAACGTGACACTGTAGTTTGTGTGTGTGTGTGTGTGTGTGTGTGTGTGTGTGTGTGTGTGTGTGTGTGTGTGTGTGTGTATGTGTGTGTATATGGTTGAGTTGTCAATTCTGTCAGGACACACACACATATACACACACATACTTCTGATAGGCCTACTAATCAAATGTGTCTGCTGAACACACAACCACATGCATGTGCACACACACACGCACACACACTTCTGATAGGCCTGCTAATCAAACGTATCTGCTGCACACACAACCACATGCATGTGCACACACACACACACACACGCACACGCAGGCTAGGTCAATACAGCTTGCTCCTTTTACTCCATGTGTTCTCAGACCAGTGCCTGTTCTCCTCTGGGGCAGGGCATCCTGCTTGTTAACTGATCTCTCTCTCTCTCTCGCTCTCTGTCTCTCGCTTTCTCTCTCCCTCTCGCTTTATTTCTGTCTCGCTTTCTCTCTGTATCCCTCTTTATCTCTCATTTACTTGGCCGCTTTTATATGATGCCAAACACACACATGTGTGCATGCATACCTTCAACTCACAAAACGGCATCATCATAACATGCAGCCGCCTAACGACAGTATGTGTTTCACTATTTAACAATGCATGCACAGAACTATGAAGACATGCCAGTATTTCTTCTACGCTGCTCAATATTCTTGAGACGTTTGGCCGGATCTTCAGGTTATCACACACACACACACACACACACACACACACACACACACACACACACACACTTACGTGCATGCATCAGCACACTCAAACACACCCTCAGGACCTGATTTCTATTCAGAGAGTGAAAGTAGCTGCCTATGAACAAACCAGGCCTTTCCTAAGTAATAACAATACATATTTTTTTATTTGTAGCTCTTTCTACGAAATATATATCTATAATCTTTTGCTAGAAATGACTGATATGAAAAGGTGATGAAAACAAATTTTATTCTGTTGTCGTTTTCTTTCATTGACCTGGACCTAAGAACGTCCCATGGCCATCTTGTCATGAATGGTGTGAATCCTGGACAAAAGGTTTCACAAATACCTCAGAAGGAACATTCTCAACTTTCCTTCACAACTTTGTGAGCAGAATTTGCCTAAAACTCACAAGTCGAGCAAGGAAGGAAGAAATGTGAGAGCCGAGTCCAATGACACTTCTAGGCTTCCAGAAAGACAGGAGAGATGGTTCTGGAATCCTGTGTGGAACGCTGCTGGTGCACACATGGAGCAAGCATGGGCCTGACCTGAATTCTGGGCTTCGTGACAGCACCGCTGGCTTTAAAAATCTGACGCAACCCCCACGCTGGAGCTAGCAACCGTAGCAAGCCGCTGGAGTCTTTGTTAGCTAGCTTGAATTTGCTCCATCCAGCCCTTTGAGGCCTAAAGAAGGTAGCAATCATCTTAGTCAGAGGGCTTATTACACCGAATCCACAGAAGCAGCCGCGCTACGACGCATGGCTAAAATTATTGCTCTCATGTTCACTTTATTTTTAGTACCCGTCTTTTCTTTCTTTCATTCTTTCTTTCTTTCTTTCTTTCTTTCTTTCTTTCTTTCTTTCTTTCTTTCTTTCTTTCTTTCTTTCTTTCTTTCTTTCTTTCTTTCTTTCTTTCTTTCTTTCTTTCTTTCTTTCTTTCTTTCTTTCTGTCTTTTTTCTTTCATTCCAGTTAGCTTCTGTTATGGTCTCGTTCTCCTTTTCTTTGTTTGGTCGGTTTGTCCGTCGTTGGTTCTCTTCTCATGAGCTCTCTAATCTATTCTGTCCTCAATACCTTTCTTGGGTTTTGTTCAACGCCTTGCTAAACTTTACGTGTGTGTGTGTGTGTGTGTGTGTGTGTGTGTGTGCATGTATACTTGCGTGGTTAGCAGGGTGTGGGCCTTATATGTCCTTTTCTCTAGCGTGTTTGTACACTCAACCCTAAAGTGAACCGAACACCACAGTCTGAGAGCCACAGTGTTTTTTCTTCTTTACAAATCCCCACTGAATGCCCCACGCACACTTTTTTATAGGACAAGTCACAAAGGACATTGAAATTATTGTGGTTTGAAATACTAGGTCTGCAGGGTTAGGCCCCTCTTTCTACAAAACCTTGGACAATGACAGGGTCTGTCGCAACAGTGGTCATTCAGTTGCGTTTCTTTCTGGTTTTTATCAGTATAGCTGTAATTTGAATCATATAATATATATATATATATATATATATATATATATATATATATATAATGCTTTCCCAGATAAAGTCGACGTCCGCCTCTACCCTTTTCACAGGTTTGAAAGATGCAGCTATGCAAGTGGCATTAGGATGTCAGTGGAGTGGGAGTGGGGTGTGTTAAAGTAATACTATAATATTATAATATACTGAATCTGTTTTAGGTTTATAACATTAACTCTACTCCATCAACCGACCCTTTGTAGATAGATGTATCTTTTTTAACAGGACATCTATATTTTTCTCCAGGTGGTCCTGCGCTGCTTCCAGTTAACTTTTTTAATGACTTGCCGACAGGCATATCATAGACGCTGCTTGAAAGGAACTGCTTAGCTTGCGCTCGCTACCTGGCTAGCTTTCATTAGTGGTAGCCCCACGTCCCCCCTCCCACCCCGACACAGCGATCACCTGTGGACAAACTTCCTGTGCATTGCTTTTCTTCTCTTTGTAGGCAATGCACATCAAAGCGTTGCTTGCTAGTAAAATATTAAAAGCTCATTAAACAGTAGGCAACCCCTCCCCCCTCCCTCCCTGAAGCTAAGTATCCTAGCCTCTGTTGTGTGGAAAACGAGGACATTTGTAGAATGGCGGTTCATATGTCAATATAAAGTGTCTGAGAAGCTTAAGCCTCCCTCGGAAGGCCACAACATTACCGATGCCCAGACGGAGCTTGACGCATCCACACACACTTACCGCCGGTGTCCCTTGTCGTGACGTCCAAGTGTCTCATGAAAAGAACACACAACTTGAGTTCAAAGCAGAGTAGAACATTCACAAACTGGTTGGCGGAGACTGGCAAAAACATAGTTTTCTCTAAACTAATTTTACATTTCAATAGTGAAATAGCATTTATTACTTTGTTGAAGATCATAGAAGACATATTATCCTGTTTAACCCTAAAAAAAACATTGGGGTTCAATGCCACTTTAATACACTTTAATATACTTTTTATGGGGATATTTCCGGGGATAGCTCCAGCCGGGGACAGGCCACCAGAAACTGGACTGTCCCTGGAAAATGGGGACATCTGATCACCCTACTCTGTTGGGAGTCCTCGCCTAGCAGCCCCCTAACCTGTGGTTTTAGCTAGCTATAGCTGTCTGCAGCTAGCGTCCCCTTCCTGGTCAAGATGTACAATTAGGACCAACGGTTTGCCTGGGAACAGATGCAATGACCTCCTCCTTTCTCATGTCCAGCGCCTAGTTAACCCTGCAATCACAGGCAGACAGACACACACACACATGCACACGCCTCTATCCCTCCCTCTTTTATCCCCCCTGACTTTGGCTGTCTCCCTCTGGTCAAAGGCGAAGAAAGGGGGGAGAGAGGGCAAGTCGGCTCCTGTCCAAAATACCAGACCTCATCATTCAACTCTTTCTTTCCTTTTTTCTCTCTCTTCCTCTCTCCCTCCCTCCCTCCCTCTCTCTCTCTCCCTCGCATGCAGACACATAACTCTGCGTTGCCCTAACTCTTCACTAAACCAACACTTCTGTAACTCTTGGATGAATGGACAGTGAGTTCCCATGCCTTAAAGAGCAGCAGTGTTCAGGGGTGAGGGCCCCTAAAGGTAACTTTCCTTACCTTTACATGTGTGAACAGGCGCTTGTGGAGCTCCTTCTTTATTTAAGAATTTGTATCCGGCAGCACTGCCCAAAATACAGGGAAACGCCTCCCCTTGACGGCCGTCATATAGGCCTGAAGAGTCTGTTATCTCTGGGGAGTAGGTCAGGTTTGTTTTCCAGAAGGTCTGTGATCTAGATTTATATTTT
>JACYXH010000142.1:310000-485000 GCA_026745465.1 Lota lota
TTGACTAAAATATATGTATATAATGTAGTATGTATATTTCAGGATTTCTGTAAACGTTTTGTTAATATTTTGCTGGATTTGTATTGCTTTACTGTACTGTACATTCTCTATTTTTACACAGTTCCTTCTGTTTGAACTATTTCAGAATTTACCTCAGGATTGATAAATGGTCTGAATCTGAAATACAGCCCTCTACAACATTCTGGATTTGGGTAGGATGAGTTAGATGTTCGACGAGTTTTGGGTCGAACATCTCTGTAAGATGTTGGCATTAAGACAGGACAAAACAATTCTTTGTAATTTTCGCAATTTCCCCCAAACCGAAATGTTTTAGGTATGTAGCTGTAGCCTCCAAATGTATAAAACCATATAAAACCAAAATGTAGTAATTTGACATAAATCAGCCCTTAATGTTTTTGTTCTGATATGTTTCTTGTATTTCTGCTCCATGGCTGTGATAGATAAGTTGGAAGGACTCACAAGAACTCACAGGCATGGCTTGTCTGGAATTAGTCTGGAAAGAATCTCTCTCTCTCTCTCTCTTTCTTTCTCTCTCTCTCTTTCTTTCTCTCTCTCTCTCTCTCTCTCTCTCTCTCTTGCACTCTCTCTCTCTCTCTTCTATGTGGGTCTAATTTAACAATGAGGCAACAGATTTAAAGTGTGCAGTGACATGAACCCCCTGGTCCCTCTCCGTCCACTCTTACCCACAATGACATATTGTGCTGCTCACATCACACACATACACACAAACATTCTCAGCTCTGGCTGCTTTGACTCAAGTTTTCTTGGCCCTGTCCTTGTCTGAGCCATGTTACACACACACACACACACACACACACACACACACACACACACACACACACACACACACACACACACACACACACACACACATACTGAGTCAAGGGTAGTATGACACAGCCAATGCATTTAATTCTGTGTGTGTGTGTGTGTGTGTGTGTGTGTGTGTGTGTGTCAGTGGTGCCGTTAAATATTTGTTTGTGACTTTTATTGGACCATTCGACTCCCACTTGTGTGTGTGTGTGTGTGTGTGTGTGTGTGTGTGCGTGTGCGTGCGCACACTGTTTTGGAAACGCAGATCATTCTGACTCAGAGAGGATAACCTTTAAGGAGATGGAAATGTGACTTGATGGGGATGAGAGAGAGAGAGTGATGGAGAGAGAGAGAGTGATGGAGGGAGAGAGAGAGAGTGATAGAGAGAGAGAGTGATGGAGAGAGAGAGTGATAGAGAGAAAGAGAGAGTGATAGAGCGATCTCTGAGACAGTGAAGCTGGAGTCATACAAGAGTCTTTGTCTAACAAAGAGAGAGGGGTAGCGCAATTCTCTTCGTTCAACATGACATTTTCAGTAAATAATGTAATGTGTATTTGTTTGTGTGTGTGTGTCTGTGTTTGTCTGTGTGAGAGAGAGGACAGGCGGAGATAGTGTGGGTTATGAGCCAGTATTCCTCCTTGGTCATCGTCAAAATCACATCTCCAGTCCGTGATTGGGATTAAACTCCCCTTAAAGAGAAAACAACACACTAGATTCAGTACCACGCCTGTTAGTCTGAATATAACTGTATTTCAGATGCAGAGGTTGGTCGCTATTCTCTTCTCTGGCGGGCTTCTGTGCGTCGTGTGTTTTAGCTAACGGGGAAGTTACTCTCGGGAACGCTTGGTCTGTTGACCTTTTAAATAAATGATGAGCTTGGTGCAAAGTCTCACCTGTCGCTCTGATGGGCTGAAAGAGTGTGTTGAGGAGGAGTTGGAACAGGATCACACACACACACACACACATGCACACACACGCATATGCACACATGCACACACACACACACACACACAAACACACCTTCAACTCCTACAGCGGGTGTTTCTTCTCAAGAGTAACACCTGCCATGTAGATTTTCTTCACCTGAGTTTAGGGCTGCAGGGCTGTGCATTCTTATGCAGAATTGTTGAGTGTTTGAACTATGAGTGTTTGAACTCATAGTATATGTGTGTGTTCAAAACGAGACTATTAGAATAATACCTTATACAGTAGGAAAACCTTCATGAAATACTTTATGAAAACCACTATGCCACCAGCTCGCTACAGTGGTATTTTTGAGAATGGAAAGTGGGATTGGAATGGGTTGGAAATGGAAGGATGTACTTACTGGTACACACACTCATGAAAAATGTGTTTCTGTGTGTAAGGGGGGCAGAGGGGAATCTTGAATATATTGCTCATACTCACTGCTCTGGTGCATTTTCCAGACAAAAAGCATATAGCTTTGAAGAACATTAAAGGATTTGGCCAGTGTGGTCTGAAATTGGGTAGTTGGAGCGAATTGAAAAAAAAACATGGCCCATCTGGACATAGACAATGTCAACAATTACTCAATACATATGTAGTAAGGAAAGCGGTAATGAAATACACCGTATTACTTTGTGTTTGCACGTGTGCACGCACGCATGCATGCTCAGTTACAGAGTTGATACTCCAATATGCCAAGCCAGAATCAATTTAGCATTTTGTATACCATATTATAACTTGAATACTCTCAATGGCATTTTCTATTGAATGTCTATTTATACACACACTTACTGGCTCACAGACAAATTATCACCCCATCACATATCCTGCATACCTCTTTGCAGACTGTCTTATTAGCATGAGAGAGAGAGAGAGAGAGAGAGAGAGAGAGAGAGAGAGAGAGAGAGAGAGAGAGAGAGAGAGAGACACACACACACACACATGTCATCTCCACGTCTCACACACACACACACACACACACACACACACACACACACACACTCACGCACCTTGCCTCACCCATGCCCGCCCCCCACCCAAATCCTGTCTCCCCCACCTTAGCACCCACCCAACCCCACCCTACCACTAATCACTGCATTCACGACTTAATTACAGAGTAGTTTGTGGGTTCCTAAAAAACACACACACACACACACTAAGAACACCCCTACAGACAGGATTGGATGATGGGGTGGAGGTGGTGGTAGGGTGGGGGTATGTATTGGGTGGAATGTTCCAAAGAAAATGGAAAGAAAGAAGATTGGAGAAGGTTGGGTTGGTTTGTTTAGTTTCCGTGTGTGTGTGTGTGTGTGTGTGTGTGTCATTGTCTCGCCACACTGCGAGTCACCATTGTACGCATACACAGACACAGAAAGACAAACACACGATAGACATACGGACAGACACACGACTGACAGGCAGAAGGACAGATAGACACAGCTCCAGTTGGTGTGGAAATAATCTCAGTTGCTTTGGTAAACTCCCTTTTTAATTTACTGCATTCTGATTGGCTATTTCCTCTTGCACTGGATAGTGACTGGTAGATGCTTCCGAGTTTCGAACTATAAAAAGAAAGTACAGATAATCGTTCTTTAAAAAAAGTTTTAATGGTCTGTAATGACAGACTTGGTATTGGAGACGACATTGCTTGTATGACTTTGTAATTATCTGTCTCTAAGTCTGACCCTGTCTCTGGTGGAAGTGTATAATTGCTATGCAGCACTCCTCCTCTCCGTTATGTGGGGTTGGGTTTCAATTGGGTTAGCGAGGGGGGGGGGGGGGGGGGGGGTAGTTGTCTGTTGGGCTACCGGTGCTGGTGGTGGCGTTGGGAGGAGTAGAGCCTCTGGAGCCGACCGGAGACCAGTGATTGGTTGTTAGTTTCCATGTATTTATGTGAAACTTGGCTATTACCCGTGGATTTTCTCAAGCCAGTGTTTTCTACACCTTCCTTTGTTTCCTGTCATTGTTATTCAACACATTGGCAATGCTGTTCTTTGAACCTTTGTGTCAATAAAGCATTTTGAAATGAATAATCGAATAATAAAAATAAAAAAAGTCAAATGTCAATACAGCTATAATCGTATTGGATCCAGAAGAAGAATTGTACGTTAATTTTAACGTAAACTTTTTATTTTCCTTCTCGCAGCACTTCTCTGAGTTTCTGGATGACCTCACCCACGATGCCTTGCTGGGCCAGCTCCTCAGCGACCCCTTCCTGTCGGGGGTCCGCGACGGGATGGAGGCCATAGAGTCTGGCGAGGGGGGTGTCATGTGCGGCCGTGGCTGCGATGACGACGACGACCTGGCGCCCTGCTCCCCCCAGCCCCCCCACATCGTGGCCGAGCACAGCTACTCACTGTGTGGGGACAGCCGGCCCCAGTCCCCCCTGTCCCACCTCAATGGAGAGCAGGGAGGGGAGGAAGGTGAGACCGGGGAGGGACTGAACCACCACCTTTAGGATGGATGATGGATGGATGGATGATGGAAGGATGATGGATGGGCGACAGATGATGGATGGATGGTTAAATGGATAGATGGATGATGGATGAAGGGATGGTTGGATGGATGGATAGATAGGTGGATGGATGGGTGGATGACTGGATGGATTATGAAAGGATGATGGATGATGAAAGGGTGGTTGGATGGGTGGATGGATGACTGAAGGATGATGGATGATGTAAGGATGGTTTGGAAGTTGAGGGATGGATGGATGGTGGATGGATGGTGGATGGATGGATGGATGGACGGATGATGAATGGGTAGATGGATGGAACTTTATGACCTCTCTTTTCTTAAGGTGTTCCCTAAAATAAATAACCACAGGATCTGCTGACATGAATCTATCTCATTTGTATATACAGGAAAAATCTATACAATATACAAATCTTTCCTGGTTGAATTAATGTTGACTGAGCCTTTGTCAACAAGGAAATCCTGAACGTACACGAAGGGATGATCACAATAGCAAATATCCCAGTCGAAATAAACAAAACAAAAACTTCTTTATGAGGTTAAAATGTTTTCAAACATTAACTTTCTGACTTTGCTTATCTAACCAGAAGGAGAACACTACATACTTCACCTGAGTAATTTTAAATTGGTCAGGTTATGCAGCTAACATGACTCTTGCTACTCATTACTATGCTAACAAGGTGAAGCTTACTTAGCTTACACAGAGATGCTAACGCCCCATGGATTGTGGTCAATACTAAACCATAGTTATTTTGGCTACATGTCATTTAGAAGAGACAAATGCTGCTGCAATAAGGCTAATACGGTTAAGCTCCATCTCTGGATACACCCATTTTTCTAGCTAGCCCCCCCCCCCCCCCCCATGCTAAAGATAATTCCCCTCTCTCTATTATTAGGCGCTTTGAATAAAAGCGTCCACCAAATATAGGCTATCGTATATCCAACCACCAGTATGAGCTAGCGTCAAATGCGCTGAGTGCTAACCGCTCCATGCTGTGTCTCCAGGGGAGGCGGAGGGAGGCGACTCCGGGGACTGGCCCATGGAGCAGGAGGAGGACATCCAGAGCCTCCTCTCCGAGGCCCCCAGCTTCCTGCCTGCCCTGACCCTGGCTCTGGCTGAGAGCCACGCCACCGCTCAGGGCCCCACCACGGCCCCTGCGTCAGAGCCAGCGTCTCCCGCCGCAGCTAGCCCCAACCAGAACCAGAACAAGGTCAAGGCCATCAAGGTAACATGACATAACATGGTATAGCATAACCTAAAATGGCATAGCATAGCACAGAATCACATAGCATCACCCAACATCAACATAGCATAGCACCGCATAGCATCACCTTACATAGTATAGTATATTAATAATCCATTAAACTTGTATAGCACTTTTCTCAATACTCAAAGACGCTTATAGTATAACCTAACAGCATAGCATACCAGTATAGTATATAATAGCATAAAATAGAATAGCGTCATCTAATAATCCATAGCATTGCATAACATCGCATATAATACACCATGTAATTATGTTTTACACATATATCTACACACACACAGACTGATAGCATGCCATAACATAAATACTTTTTACACACACACACCTGATACAAATACATTCTGTCTACACTTATTTTTAAATACACAGTCTGTGTGTTTGTGTGTGTGTGTGTGTGTGTGTGTGTGTGTGTGTGTGTGTGTGTGTGTGTGTGTGTGTGTGTGTGTTTGCACGTGCGGGCGTGAGTGTGGGAGTGTGTGTAAACAAAGGTTGTATGTGAAAGGCAAGTTATGCAACATCCTGTGTTAAACCTGATTAAGGATATATATATACACACACAAACTCACACACACACACAAACTCACACACACACGCCTGTGTGTGTGTGTGTGTAAATACATAAATACACACCTTTGCGGATGTGTCTGACGGACGTAGGGCAGACCCACCCAAATATAAAACATCACACACAGAGATGTGACGTGCAATGTGACGTGAGCAGGTAATCTTACTGCGTGTGTGTATGTGTGTGTGTCTTCCTTCAGATTAAAGAGGAGAGTGTGATTCCGCAGATTAAACTGGAGCCCCATGAGGTGGACCAGTTCCTCAACCTCTCTCCCAAAGGTCAATGTCTATCTATCTATCTCTCTCTCTCTCTCTCTCTCTCTCTCTCTTTCTCTCTTGCTGTTTTAGTTGGTTTCTCTCACTCGCTCTTGACTGACTTTAATTGTCGCGCTCACACTTTCCAGAGCAGTAAGTATAGCATTTCTTGTGTGGTGTGTTACTGACCCCTGCTGGCCGCACGTGGAACTGTCACCTGTTACTCATTTTCCAATTGTTCAAGATTCTCTATAAAATCCAAGATTCAAAGGGCTTTATTGGCATGGAAAACGTACGTTTTATATTTCCAAAGCGCAATAAGTAAATCTAAATAAACTAAATATATATATATAAAATGATTGTAATTAAAAGAAAAGACAACAATGAAAAGAAAATACATTACAATTAAAATTGAAACCGTGTATATACAGTGTGGTATTGGTCGAGTTAATCAAAATTTCACGGAACTGGATCATAGAATGACAGACTTCCTATTTGAGACATGAAGATAATATGGCTCTTATTGGTTTAAAAAAAAACATGGTAACTAAATCTCAGACAAAAACTTACTTTGTGATCTCTCTCTGTCTCATGTCTGCCCCCTACAGGCTTGGAGGCTCTCCACATGCCCCCTACTCCCCCCAGCTCCCACGGCAGTGACTCGGAGGGGAGCCAGAGCCCCGTGCACGCCCCGCCCGGACTTTCCTGCCCCCCTTCCCCCACCAGCCCGGGGGCCTCGCCCGTGCCCTCCCCGGGGCCCTCTGAGACCCCCACGAAGGCAGCCACCCGGGCCCCCTCTTCCCTCTCCAACTCACCACTGCTCACTGCCCCTCACGTGAGTGTGAACATGACGAGGGTGGGGATGTCGAGCTGGGTGGAACTGTAGAAGGGCGTAGCTCAGTGTTTAGGAATGTGTATTTAAGTGATGGGTTATCATGGTTAGGACTTTGGTTATGTTATTTATTTTGTTTTAAAATGTCACTCTTTTACACCAAACAAACCCAAAATGGGCTTCGGAACTCACCCGCACCCACCCACCCACACACACGCACACACACACATCCTATAGTAAATGTTCTGCTTTCTTTTTAAAGCTAACTTGAATAAGAAAAAAACTATTTTTAAACCCACCTCGTTCCCTTGATATATGAACACAGCATAAATCCTACTACCATACTGCCATGTATTCCTTTAAAATTTGTTACAGTATAGTTTCAGTTGTACTTATCTAATGGTAATGAATATAATGTATGAACATCATGTCACATGTACATTATGTCCTAATAGTCCATGTTGTGTTTTGTGTTGTTTAGAAGCTGCAGGGATCCGGACCTCTGATGCTGACGGAGGAGGAGAGACGTACTCTGGTCGCCGAGGGATACCCCGTACCCAACAAGCTGCCCCTGACTAAGGCTGAGGAGAAGGCCCTGAAGAAGATACGCAGGAAGATCAAAAACAAGGTGGGAGACACACACACACACACACACACACACACACACACACACACACACACACACACACACACACACACACACACACACACACACACACACAAGTGCACGCATACTCTCTCTCACACACGCATGCACACACACACATGCTCACAAAATAACACACACACACACACAAACATACGCACATACTCTCACTCACTCACTCACTCACACACACACACACACACACACACACACACACACACTCGCTCAACAAATAACTCAAGATGTCATATTAAATATAATAATTCTAACAGTGCTAGCTTTTAATTGATGGAATGACTCCCTCTCTATAAAATGTTCTCTTGTTTTCTTCAGATCTCTGCGCAGGAGAGCCGCAGAAAGAAAAAGGAGTACATGGATGCGCTGGAGAAAAAGTATGATTCTCCTTTTTTGTCACAATACTTTTTAATTGACCCATATATTTAGAAAAAGAAAATATTTGAATGGGGAGAAAGTAAGTCAGCACGGGCAGTTTAAGTTTGAACTGTCACTGACATTGCAATACCTCTGTTTGGCCACAGGGTGGAGAACTGCTCCAATGAAAACCATGAGCTGCGCAGGAAGGTTGACAACCTGGAGTGCACCAACAAGTAAGACACAACACAAGCACATCAAAAGGCCTGTCAGTTAGTCCTCTGTGCATGAATCCCACCATTATACTGTGTGTAATGATGAGGTCATACAGAACACCAATGTTTGTGTGCTTCAAGCAGAGGACTTGGTTGCACTCATTACAAAACATGGAATGATTGTGTGTGTGTGTGTGTGTGTGCCCCCCTACTTGCCTGTTGAAAACTGAAGCGTATTCATTTTATCTTGCACTCTGAGCTAAACAAATATTTCATTCACACCTAAATAAACACATTCCTCAATTTATGCGCCTGCGTTCTGTGTGCATGTGACCACACGTGTGGGTGCTGCTGAGTTTGCATACACGGGCTTATAAATGGAAAGTTTAGGTGCACCCATATGCAAAGCCCCAAAGTGTTGCTCTTGCATGGACTTCATGTCCATGAACAGTGTACTCTCGCTCTCTTTCTCGCTCTCTCGCTCTCTCACTCTCTCGCTCTCTCGCTCTCTCGCTCTCTCGCTCTCTCGCTCTCTCTCGCTCTCTTTCGCTCTCTTATTTTTGTCAGTATAATTTTCAGATGTGATGTGTTGAGATGTCTGCATGGATCTATTCACTAGCATGGGAAATTTGACATTAATAAAGAGTTTCTCCCTCTCTCTCTCCCCCTCTCTCTGTGTCTGTCGTCTGTGTCTCTCGCCCAGGTCTCTGCTGCAGCAGCTGCAGGCCCTGCAGGCGGCCGTAGTCAGCAGGGTTCCCAGGTCCTGCAGAGTTGTTGGCACCCAGACGTCCTCATGCCTAATGGTGTGTGTGTGTGTGTGTGTGTGTGTGTACGTGTGTGTGTCGCTGTGTTTGAGTGTGTGTGTATCGCTATGTATGTGTGTGTGTCGCTGTATGTGTGTGATGCTGTGTGTGTGTGTATCGCTTTGTATGTATGTGTGTCGCTGTGTGTGTGAGATGCTGTGTGACTGTGTGTCGCTGTGTGTGTTGCTGTGTTTGTGTCGCTGTGTTTGTGTAATCACGATTGGAATCGATGAAACATTGATTAAAACGTTCTGTTTAAATACACCTACTTCCTGCTATTAATAAGCAGCTTAGCGTTTAGCTTGCTTCATAATTGATGTGCTTTTGTGCATGTGTGTGGGATAATGTGTGTTAGTGTGCGTTTCAGTTGGGTCTCTCAATTACTCATTATTTACATCATCATCATCTCTCTCTCTCTCTCTCTCTCTCTCTCTTTTTTTCTCTCCCTCTGTCTCTCACCTTAGGTGGTGGTGTTGTGTTTTGCGGTGTTCCTTGGCAACTTCTACCCCAGCATCCTGTCTCCTTCCTCCACCATTACAGAGACCGGCCAGCCTGCCCAGCAGCTGGCACTCAAAGAGTCCTACACAGCCACAGGTAGCTACACACACACACACACACACACACACAGGTCCCACTCGATTCACCTCTATCATCATCAGTCATTAGGATATCACTAAGAAGTCACTCAAAGGTCAATGCTAAATGCCATCCGCTCCTGTTCGGCTGCTCCCAAACGAGATATTCAGCGTGATGCTCGCTCGGCTCATTCCACACAGTTAATGGAGCACTTGACTAAATGGAAAGAATGTAATTCTGACCTTTAAACTTCCCACCCCATCCAACACACAGATACACCAACATAATGCCTGTTGTGAAGTGCTATCATTATAAGCATTGTTAGCCATGGTTACAAAAACGGACACAGTCATTATGACATTGGCTAAAAAACATACTCTCCACCCACGGCACTGGAATTAAAACCAACTCTTCAATCATACATACACACACACACACACACACACACACACACACACAGACTCACACATACTCTTATTGAAAAGCGATAGAGGGAGGAAGGAATATCCTCATCATTGATATTAAGCCAATTAGGAGAGTTGACCTTTCATTGCTCATTAATCATTTCCCACCCAACACACATGCACACACACACACACACACACACACACACACACACACACACACACAAACACTCATACACACTCATACACACACACACACACACACACACACACACACACACAAGCACACAACAATATGCTGATGCATTTCACGTGGGCGTTTGGAAACAGAAAGCAATAAACCAAGCAGGCGTGGGATGGCAATAGTGTATGAAAGACAGATTCCTTCCATTCCATCCTAAATTGTAATGTATTAATATTGATTTTCTCAATCTTTTCCGTCTATTATTTAAAGATTTAAAGATTATTTAAAGATGAGGACATAGAACACGGTTAGCATAGTATTGTGTCAACCGCAATACTATGACAAAACTCTCTCTACCATACCAATGCTACATTATACACTGCTCAAAAAAATAAAGGGAACACTTAAACAACACAATGTAACTCCAAGTCAATCACACTTCTGTGAAATCAAACTGTCCACTTAGGAAGCAACACTGATTGACAATAAATTCCACATGCTGTTGTGCAAATGGAATAGACAACAGATGGAAATTATAGGCAATTAGCAAGACAACCCCAATAAAGGAGTGGTTCTGCAGGTGGTGACCACAGACCACTTCTCAGTTCCTATGCTTCCTGGCTGATGTTTTGGTCACTTTTGAATGCTGGCGGTGCTTTCACTCTAGTGGTAGCATGAGACGGAGTCTACAACCCACACAAGTGGCTCAGGTAGTGCAGCTCATCCAGGATGGCACATCAATGCGAGCTGTGGCAAGAAGGTTGTAGGAGGGCAACAACCCAGCAGCAGGACCGCTACCTCCGCCTTTGTGCAAGGAGGAGCAGGAGGAGCACTGCCAGAGCCCTGCAAAATGACCTCCAGCAGGCCACAAATGTGCATGTGTCTTCTCAAATGGTCAGAAACAGACTCCATGAGGGTGGTATGAAGGCCCGACGTCCACAGGTGGGGGTTGTGCTTACAGCCCAACACCGTGCAGGACGTTTGGCATTTGCCAGAGAACACCAAGATTGGCAAATTCGCCACTGGCGCCCTGTGCTCTTCACAGATGAAAGCAGGTTCACACTGAGCACATGTGACAGACGTGACAGAGTCAGGAGACGCCGTGGAGAACGTTCTGCTGCCTGCAACATCCTCCAGCATGACCGGTTTGGCGGTGGGTCAGTCATGGTGTGGGGTGGCATTTCTTTGGGGGGCCGCACAGCCCTCCATGTGCTCGCCAGAGGTAGCCTGACTGCCATTAGGTACCGAGATGAGATCCTCAGACCCCTTGTGAGACCATATGCTGGTGCGGTTGGCCCTGGGTTCCTCCTAATGCAAGACAATGCTAGACCTCATGTGGCTGGAGTGTGTCAGCAGTTCCTGCAAGAGGAAGGCATTGATGCTGTGGACTGGCCCGCCCGTTCCCCAGACCTGAATCCAACTGAGCACATCTGGGACATCATGTCTCGCTCCATCCACCAACGCCACGTTGCACCACAGACTGTCCAGGAGTTGGCGGATGCTTTAGTCCAGGTCTGGGAGGAGATCCCTCAGGAGACCATCCGCCACCTCATCAGGAGCATGCCCAGGCGTTGTAGGGAGGTCATACAGGCACGTGGAGGCCACACACACTACTGAGCCTCATTTTGACTTGTTTTAAGGACATTACATCAAAGTTGGATCAGCATGTAGTGTGGTTTTCCACTTAAATTTTGAGTGTGACTCCAAATCCAGACCTCCATGGGTTGATAAATTTGATTTCCATTGATAATTCTTGTGTGATTTTGTTGTCAGCACATTCAACTATGTAAAGAAAAAAGTTTTTAATAAGATTATTTCATTCATTCAGATCTAGGATGTGTTATTTTAGTGTTCCCTTTATTTTTTTGAGCAGTTTATATACTCAGGTTCAAATTTGCTCATGTAACTCTCACTGTCTTTGTTACCGCCCATGCTTTGTGTGTGTGTCCTCCATCTATTTATTCTAAATATAATGTATACAAGCAAAAGGAAACTTTATTGACATCCATGCTCCTCCCCATGTGAAGAAAGTCACATGGGGATACATAATTAATAATAATATATTATATATGTTGTAGCAAAGTCCAAGCTACACGCCACCTAGGTGGCTGCCATACTCCACCTAGGTGACTTTTCTTGGGCTCCTCCAAACAAAGGACACAGGATGGTGATGTTAAACCGGTTTATTGCCAAGGTTGCGTATAATGATACAAACAGATGGTGCTGCCATGTAGGAGATCTCTCCCTGAGTGTGTGCGGTGATGGCTGGTTTAACCTGTGCACACTGATTGCTCAATGTGCAACAGGTGTGCAGCCTCACCCAGCTCCAGATTCCAATGAGTCTGACTCGGGCCAGGTGAGGCTGCTTAAACCATCCATCATCCACACACACTCCCACATATGTATAGCACCTTTCATTGTCAACGACACTCTCAACATGCTTAACAATGCATTAAATAATAAAACAGACAGCAAGGAAGTACTAAATGGTCTCTCAATACAAATATTTTAAGCCCTTTTTTATGACTAATTGTATAACTTGTTATTTTGAGGCCCACATGACTGAGGCTGAGGAATGGCTACCTCAGCTGACCTGAGGTTATCTTAAGAGGGTGTTCATTTATACATGCATCTTCTCTCTCTCTCTCTCTCTCTCTCTCTCTCTCTCTCTCTCTCTCTCTCTCTCTCTCTCTCTCTCTCTCTCATCCAGTGAAATCCAGGAGTCTGCTGTCCACCTTCGAGGATGAGCAGCCACACCTCCTGGGCCTGGGTGGGGAGTACCCCGACCAATGGGAGGACACTCCGGCCGTCGTCATGGCAGCGTGGCGCCGCTCCGAGCAGAATAAGATAGGGGGGCCTGCCGCCAATGTGGCTGAAAGCCACACCCCTTTCAGAAGTAACAGCAATGATACGCAGTCGACGGAAAACCTCCGGATGGACCTGCAAAGGTAACCGTAGTTACCAGCAGCATATTGTGTTTCATGTTTGTTTATCAAACATATTATAAACGGTTTATAATATATATTGTTTGAAGTTAGTCAATCCAGAATACTTGTGGCTCTATCCTTTTATAGACTCTTTCCCTTAAAATAGCATAAGTTAAAACTTCAAGTCTTGGGTAAAATATGTGATTCTCATCATCTTCATAAATCACAACAGGCCCTTCTGTTGCTGAACTCCTGCAGGAAGGCAGGCGTCCATTCTCATTTAGTCAGCATCTATTCAAAACATCTTCCACTCTCTCCTGTTTCGGGAAGAAAGGAATGTGAGGGGTTTAGGGCTGAAATGCTGAGAGACATGTCTTTGTTTGCCCTGGAATTCGTATCGGTTCGCTAGCTAACCCCCCTCCTTTTCTTAAACTCTGTCCGTCCGTCTGTCTGTCTGTCTGTCCCAGGTCCCTGGAGCCATGGCTTAATGAGAACAGCAGCGGTAGCAAGGTGTTAGCGCTGGATCGTACGGTCAACGAAACGTCCTGAGGACGGACATTTTTTGTTTTTAAATTTATTTTGTATTTTCTTTTGTAGTTCTTTTTTTTTTTGCTTCTCCCGGTTCTCCACTCTTCATCGTGCCCTTTGACTCTCCCATCCCCCAACAGCACCACAGTCCAGGTGTCCTGGAGCGGGAAAAAACGATGTACAAAGTGATGTCGTTTGCCCACGGTTCTTTTCATGCCACTCCCGCTTGAAAAGAAAGTACACTGTAAAAAAGAAAAAGACAGAAAAAAGAGCCACAAAAAATGAGGCACTGGCTGCCCTAAAAAAAGGTTTTAAGTGATGTTGCACTGAATAGTTTTCCACATAAGTCAACCCGTATTAGTTGTCCATCTTTCAGCCAAATCACTCGACAAGGTTGAGGCACTGTGCTGCATCTGACCCAAAAACATATTTCATGACTCTGTTCAAAGCTAGTGATTGTGTGTTGCGTGGCACGGCACTGAGAGATGTGCTTATAAGGTGAATTAAAATTTGACATTTTAGGTTTTTTTGGACAGGACACCAATTAATGTGGGAACGAAGAGCAGCAATGTATTTATAGAAGCCCTTTTTGTTTTTAAAGTAATTGATATATGTAGCGGTGTCTTTTTTTAAACACATTTTTATTCCATTCCATAACATGCAAACGTTGTCGTTTTGATACTTTCATTTTGTCTTTGTGCTCCATGTTTTTTTTATTGAACTTTTTATGTTTATTGTTCTGATTTCCTTCTCATCTATTGTGTCACGCCTTTGATGAAATAGAGACCAAACATCTTCTAACCAACCAATCACACTGCTTATTTATGCTGGTTGTCTTTCAAGGAGAAAAGGTTTAAGTCTGGTGGAGGGAGGGGACTTTTATTTTCCAAATGAGATGCACATGGGACCATGTTACTGCAATTAATTCTGCTCTATCCAAAGGGCTGAACTATCTGCTGTCATATGTCGGTCACTGCTCGCCACTAAAACGCCTGACGTCTAAGGACTTAGTGCCCTGTGATATCCTCTTTTCATGGAGCGCCTTTATTTTGCCTTTTTTTGTCAAAGGCTTGGGAAAAACTAAAGCATCATGGGGGGTTTGGAAGAGGGTGGGGGGGGGGGGGGGGACATTAAAGAGCTTGGCAACCACACTATTGAGGACACCATTCTAAATAGTTTGTTGGCAGCGTGCAAATGCTTTTGGCTCTTTGCATGCTAGCACCAGTGCACCTGTGCCAAAGTATAGTAAAATACATGACAAGAAGGGAGTACAAATGATCTCCTACTGTGGTGCATCAGGGGCTGGCTAAAAAAAAGTATATATATATATATATATATATGAGGACAAGTGTGATTAAACACTGGTTGCAATTGACTCAACTAACGTTACTTAAGTAAACGCTGTGGTTGTTTTTTATTTTTATTTTTGTTTTTACTGTGATGCTTTCCCAGCCTTTCTTACGATGACTTCCAAAGTGTTTGTCTTCAAAACGTTCCCTCGATGTCTTTTAAAATGTTGCTTTTTAGTGTCCTTCAGTATTTTTCTTCTATATATATATATATATATATATATATATATATATATATATCTTTCAGCATCCACCAAAAAATCTTACTAGAAAAATATATATATTTTTGTAAATATGCATTGTTAATAAAGCAGCATACTGATCGTTCTAGCATCTGCATTTCACGGCTCTGTCAAGTTATTTATTCAGTCTGTTGAGAAATTAGCTCCTGCTGATCATAAATGGCACAACACGTTTAATGCTTTAATTAAATTATTTATCCAGTGCTTCAGGGTGTGGTAAAACATAATGATCTCCATTTCACGGATATTACGAATGGGCGTTTAAAATGCATGTGTTTTACCAAATGGATTACTCCAGTGTTGGTGAGCACTAGACCTAAGGAGTCTACATGTGACTATAGGCATTTCATCCCAATACGCGTTAGTTATTTTCTTTCATACTTGAACCCACATCTGAGCAATCTCTTGCATCTAAACCTGGAGTATAGCATGACTTTTTCTTTATATGATCTGTCATGGCAACGTAACAAATACCGGCCGCCATTAGAATAGCAGAGGGAAGTTCAGCCAAGGTTAAAATACCGATTGCGTCCAGCGTATGTACACAACCTGGTTGCGCACAACTGCCGTGATTTTCATTCATAAGCCTTTCCATTCAAATATTAGCAAGCGAATGCAAATGGACACCTGATTCCACTGGCGCGTCTCCCTGCTTCGATCTCCATGCTTTTTTCAACTTTGAATGCCTTTCTAATGTTAATCACACGTCTCCACAAAACGATTATCCAGTCACTGCAAGGAGACGTCTTCTCCTTTGCCTCGGTCTTCTTTTACATCTCACACATGAAGGGCATAATGTGTTTTACAACTTTGGAGGGCAGGTTAGTCTAGCTCTAGTGCAGAGGGTGCTTGACTCCCAGTGTAAAGGTTGTTCGCACCCCAATGGTCTGCAGTCTACCTTAGCATAGTCGAGCAGGATGCGTAGTGTATGCAAGTCTCTTTTCTGAGAGTGTCTGCTAAATAACGAAATGGTCAATAATAAATACGCCATCCAATAAATAAAGCCCATACGTCAGATCCCCCCCCCCCCCCCCCCCCCACACACACCCACACACACACACACACACCACCACCACCAGGTCCCCATCTGCACACCAGCCAGCCTCACGTGGGACCTTGACCCTCAGGTTGGGAAACACTGCACTGTTAGCATGTGTGAGTGAGTGTGAGCTTCTTTCTTCTATATCTTTTCAAATTAAGTTATTTTAAATCTCATTAGGTACCAAAACACCCGGACCTTACTTTGAGTGGGCTGTGTTAGAGGCGCACAAGTCTTGAGAGTGTCTACTAAAGCGCCAGTTGGGTCAACTTGGTTCTGAGGTTTCAGCATTCAACATGCATCCTTCTGTAGTTTCTTTTTACCCTCAATCATGTAGGACTGGTGCTTTAACTTCGACAACCGATACATTTTTTGGCTCTTAGGACTGCTGTGTGCAAAAAAGAATTTAGAAATTATAATTATAAATGATCATATTTAAATACAGAGGTTTGAATTTAAACAGCTGACTTGAACTGACATTTGAATAAAGAAATCGGGGTACCATTAGCCTACAAGAAGCTTTCTTAATACATTCTCTATCGCATAAATGAACACATTGTGTAGAGCATTTCACGTCTCTTCGACATAAAAGGCGTGTTTGTCCATACACGCGTGCACCTTCGGGCTAGCTCACCCTCTGCTCTACTTTTTTCTGAGTGATGATGCTGCAGAGCGACTACGAGAGAGTGAGAGAGGAGGAGAGGAGCTGGAATATCCCACAATGCTCCACTCCTCGTCCCAGGGCCATGGATGCTACTTGCTGCCTCGGTAGTACTGACGTCGCTGCTCTCTCATCAAACGTTTATTGTCGCCGCCCAGCACGAGCTAACAGAGCGCTGTGTTGCCATTACCAGTCTGTCAGGCTCGAGAGGTAGTTCGGTTCCCAGGCGGCGAGGGCGTGCTGCCGTGCCTGGCTGCGGCAACAACAAACAAGCTGACCGCTCACCGGCGGTCTGGGTGTGAGCCCCGAAAATAACTATATGCATTCTCGCTTTTGATAACGATAGAGTCGCTTATTTTAATTCCGAATCCCCACCCCCACCCCGCCGGAGCCTGTGTTCTCTTACGAGCCAGGCAGAGGGGGTCCAGTGCGGGGCTAGGGAGAGAGCAACAACCGGCATGGACCCCCTGGCGAATGACCGCAGCCCGGGCGGTGGTTTCAGCGAATGCCTGGCTTCTCTCGGGGCCGAAGGGGGTGACTCGGAGTCCGGCGCGGGTTCAGAGGAAGCCATGGGCTGCAGCGATACGTTCACCAGCCTGCCTGACATGGACAAAGAGACGCTGGAGGAGAAATTAAAAGGACTCGCTTTCAGAAAACAGACCTCGTATAGGTGAGTAGTATCCTAGGGGGTTGTGTCAGGACAGGATACGGCCAGAGGAACGCGGACATGTCTGAAGACTATTAGTTAGAATTGACCAGAGGTTATTTGATAGCTTGGTATTTAACATAACGTTTGTTTGGGTGCTAAGCGGTGGATTTGTTTTATGGCGACGTATTGATTAGAACCGTTCCAACTGTCATACGTACGATATAGAGGGACACTTTTGGCGTTTATTTCGTTGATTGCTTGTATCGTACTATGTGGAAAATTCGCAAAAAAAATACAAAAATAAAACAGTGTGCGTGCGCACTACAAACATATTACAACAGAACTATATCGAAAAGATCCAAGCTTATTTTGGCTGGCCAATGGACAGTCGCGTCAACGACTTCCAAACCCCTGTCCATGCTAATGCTTCTAGCCAGATAATCCTTTCCGCCTCAGTAATAGCGTGTTACATGCTGGCTGTCACTAATCACTCACACACAATCGGTGTGGGACCCAGACGCCAGTATGTGAGCACATTTTGATATGCTTTGAAAATAGCCTACTCAAACGGAAATACACATCCATACGTGCATGTCAGTGTTTCCTGTGGTTATGTTCTGTTTCGCTGTGATATGTGTACCGTGTCAAGAAGGAGTAGGCATTTCGATTTGTTGTTCAACCATTGTTAAGTCAGACTAACCTTGCTGGGCCATCAAATGGGTGCTTGTTATTGGTTCGCCCTGCTTCTGTACCCTAGTACCATGCATGTCTCTATTGAGTGTGTGTGTGTGTGTGTGTGTGTGTGTGTGTGTGTGTGTGTGTGTGTGTGTGTGTGTGTGTGTGTGTGTGTGTGTGTGTGTGTGTGTGTGTGTGTGTGTGTGTGTGTGTGTGTGTTCGAGTGTGCCAGCAGCAGCCTGACACCCCAGTGACACTGGCAGCTGCTGTTGATAGTAAAAACTGGCCAGAGACCAAAACAAACATCCACACACACACACACACACACACACACACACACACACACACACACACACACACACACACACACACACACACTGACAGTCCTGACCGTCCACATGTCTGACCATCTCTATTGGCCTTTCTTACAGTTGCGTTCTGAGATAACCAGAATTACAAAAAAACAACAAAAGTCCTATTCATATCAGTGCCACGTTATCAATAAACCAAACCGATAACTGAGCTGCATGTGTCCCAGATACAGCGTGAATCACCTGTTTCAAATCATGAGTGAAGAGGCTTGAGACAGATGTATTGTAGATTAATGTCAGTGACGGTTGCAGCACGATTGAAATGTCTATAGATAGACTGCTAGTTAGTAACAAAGTGATCAAGTCGCTTTTGCTGTCATTACTTGTTTCAAATGAAGATACGTGTACTGTAGGCCTACAAAGCAATGCTGTATTACGCATGTGTGTGTGTGTGTGTGTGTGTGTGTGTGTGTGTGTGTGTGTGTGTGTGTGTGTGTGTGTGTTTCATAAACTATACAGTTATTATACCAACTTATTCATTCATATCTTTGACTTCACAGCTGGGTCCTGTCTGATCACTGCCTCCCTCTCTCTCTGTTTGTTATCATGCATATTATCTGTTGAGACATACTAATATTTATAACGTTGCTAGCCTATGATTCCTTCTTTTTAAATTATTAATTTGCTTAGTCTGGGATTTAAATATAGCCCTGCTGTATTTTGAGGACCAGAACTTCCTCTGTGTTCCAGTTACAATAGCGCTTGTGTGTGGAATGTATTTTTAAAAACCTTCAAACATGCATTGAATTATATCTTTAGAGACAGGAACCATGCGATGTCCATTCTCTATGACTTCAGCCAAATGGTTGGAAATTGTATTAGCAGGTGAGACCACAGAACACCGCGGGAGAAGTGTGTGTGTGTGTGCATAGCTTTGAAGAGCTCTGTGCCAAGGAGTGAATTACCATAACTGGTAATATGAAAGAGCTCTGAATTGATGCCAATGAACATCAAAGCCAGTGTGTGTGTGTGTGTGTGTGTAATGTACACCTGTGTGCGGATGTGTGACTGTATCTGAGGGTCTAAGTGTGTTTGTGTCCAGACCTGCTAAAAGCATGCGTAACGCATCTACCAGACATTTGTCACACTTCGTGCCTGCGTGTGTGTGTGTGTGTGTGTGTGTGTGTGTGTGTGTGTGTGTGTGTGTGTGCAGTTTTCCCAGATAACCAGTCCCTCTCCTTTCATCTATTCTCAGATGTCTCAGCTGTTTGCCTGCATGACAATCCCTTTTCAGGACTTACACACACACACACACACACACACACACACACACACACACACACACACACACACACACAAGCGCCCACCCACCCACACACAGATGAGATACATATTGTCATTATGCTGGCTGGTACACGTGTGACCCATCTACTGTCATGATGGCGGCTGCTTCATTGTTCTTCATGGTACTTGATAAACCACACATGCAGCAAACAATCAGACCTCAGTGTAGTCATCAGGTAACCAGTGATGAGGTCACTCACAGCCAGGCTGCAAGTCCTTTCTCCTTCCTCCTTCCTCCGCTCTTAGCTGCAGCAGCCAGGCAGGTCAAACAGGACACAGAGAGGAAACCAACCAGTATGTTTTATTTTGTATAGTTCGAAATCGGATAGCATTTCCTCATTTCCCTTACAGTACAATACACATTCGATGGGAATTTGGCCCACGAAGGAGTTGTTGTTCTGTTCTTGTGCAACCAGTGGTTTTTACCACTTTCACACTCCATAGTTTCCACCACAGCATCTGCCCATGGGCACCACTCAGTGTTTCAGACAGGCCGACCCTCCTACATGTTTGTGGCCTAATTCTCTCCGGCCATCGTGTCCGTTTCCTGTCAAAGTGCCACCCCCTCCCTCCCCCACCTCCCCCCAGACCCTCCAACCATCGCCACGCCTGCTGCTGTGGGGTGCAGCTGTTTCATCCTCATCATCGCAGCCACATGTTCTAATAGGTCAATACTGCGGACCACCAGGATAAAGAGTGTGTGTCATAATAACCGCATGCACTCACCCCTCCTCACCCCTCCCCTCACCATGCCCCCCTGTCACGCCTCCTTAGGCAATAGCTGATACAACACACACATACACACAGACAGACACAATCACATGGACAAATACAGACCCACACACATAATATCACACATACACACTTGAACCGTGCTCGCCGTATCGGCGTCCCGTGAACTCCCTCCTTGATGTTCACGTTTGCATGGTTTCTGAGAGAGAGAGAGAGAGAGAGGGGGGGGGGGGAGAGAGGGGGATATATATATATATATATATATATATATATATATATATATATATATATATATATACACAAATGGGTAGAGTGCCAAAGGTTGAAAAGACAAAGGAGAGAGGTAGAGAAGTGAGGAGACTAAAAAACGGAAGAGGATGGAGAGAATTAATGGGGGGGGGGGTGGGGGTAAAAACAGCAACAACAAAAGGGTGTCTGGCGTTGGCGTGTGTGTGTGTATGTGTGTGGGTCGGCTGTACCACCTGCGGGGCTGAACAGCCATCAAAGGGCTTTTTATCATCTGATACAGCCAGTGTATCAAGTACCTCATTCAGCCCACACAATTAGGACAAAACACTGGGGGGGGGGGGGGGGGGGGGGGGGGGGGGGGGGGGGGGGGGGGGTAGTGACGGTAGTGCAAAGAAGAGGAACTCACACAACCTTTGAGAAGAAGGAGTGCACATTCTTTCACAAGCGTTAACATCACCTATACATTACGTTGCATGTGTGGCTGACCCCGGTGTACAAGTATATAGGCGTAGGCCTATCGTTTTTTAAGGAGTGCTGTTATACTGCTAAAGCACCTATTATTGCTAAAGTGAGAAGTGATGTTTGCAGAAAATCACTTGGCAAAACAAAAGCTACTTTTCTACATCAGTTATTCATGACATTCTCCGACATAAAAACACACAGGCACACTCACACACTCAGACAAAACAATAAGAATGCACAAAGCATCTCTTGTTCCTCCTGTTTCTCAGAAGTGGATTTAATTGTCGACACCAGAGGATCACAGGAACAGACAGCCTTTTCTGGCATGTCTTCACTGTTACTGCAATGGTTTTGTTCTTCTTTTTTAACCATCATTGAGTTGGTGCCATTGATCCAAAGCGACATATATATTTTTGAATTTGGAGAAACCAACTAGAGTAAGCTTGATTTTGAAAGTATCCAACTTAAAAAAAGACCAAAAGGTTTTCGAGACCTGTTTTTGTTGTTTGTTTTGTTACCGTTTAATTGAGAAGACGCCAAAATGAATCCAAATCTACTTGTATCATTTATTATTGATACCTGTCATCAAGGAGCAGGTAAGGGGTCTGCATCTTGCTCAAGGATGCCTTCAGGTAGGCTATTGGCGTGGACATTGATGTTTGTTTTTGTCAAGTCTGCATGGCCCTGCTTTGTTAAAGTGTCTTTGTGGTCAAGTGTGCTAAACCCTTATCAATGTTTTAGGCTTGACGTTCACAGCGCCGTTTGCTGATGAAATCGCACACACATACTTACACAAGGTCCGCTGACAGAATTTGTTGTTTTCTTCATCTGCTGCTTAGCTTTCGTCTCTGAAAACGGATGAACAGACCACTATGCATAGTCATGACTCTGTGTTCCTGTTTAGAGAAAGAGGAATTGAACTACAGAATAATAAGGAAGGAATAGAGAAGGAACAAGCTAGAAAGAGAGAGAGTGAGACGTTGCTTTGTTTCCCACATTGCTATTGCACATTAATCAACACAATACACGCTATGGCAAAACTTAATAATCGTTATATATCGATAATATATAAATTTACTTGTTTATGTTTTCCTGTTTTATTTTCCTAATATTACTATTCATTCATTGCCCAGACACCTTTATTAGCAGGTAGCGGTAAGTAAACCTTCTCATGGATGTCTACAGGGGGGCTGCAGACATTGGGAATCAAACCCATTGCCTTTCGGCACTGGCCTCTACACTATCCGGCCCCTAATATTCTCAATTCTCAGTTATATTATAATCCTCTAGCCTGGCCAGTGTAAACATGAGTTCCCATGTTGAGGTGAACTGAATTGCAAGAGAAATGGACATGCACTGCACAGCATACATACAATGGAGAACAAAGTTTCTGTGTAGACATTGTCCAACATGGGGCCTATGAATCATCAGACATAAAACTGTGTTAGTTATTTTAACAGAACATTTATTTTATTACCCTTTTTGTATTAGCCCACCTCTCCTGTCAATTGCCTGATGAAACATCTACAACAAAGCTTTCCAAATATGTCAATGTTTACATGGCAAGCCATTGAAAAACAACAAATCTATAAATTAATGATTGGAAATCGAACAGCTTGTGCCTCTTATTTTCCCTCCTCTCGCTCTCTCTCCCCACTGCGCTAACGTGCTAGCTACATTGCTAATCTCAAGTAGCTCCCACATCTTTCTCTTAAGGCCTAAAAGGGTTTAGAGAAATATTTACAGAACTGGGTAGGGTGCTGTTAGTTTGCACTTGTGACAACGGTACCACAGTGTTGCACTGCTGTGCAACTGGTTGTGCCGACATGAGATGTCGCAAGGCACATTTCACACTGGCGCTCAGGCATGAAGATTATATAGAAATCCTACAATGTGCTTGTGGAAATTCTTCTGAAAAATAGGTTTTTCATAGCTCTATGTTTTAATCGGGGCGGGGGGGGGGGGGGGAGCAGTGAAAGGTGTTTTTGTACACGTTGCCCGGGCACATCCCACAGAAACATAGGGTGTGTGTCACAGTCCTGTTGAGTGGTGGCTGTATCCAAGATAAATTGTTTACATAGATTACATAGGAATGACTTACGAGGACTCCATGCTGGAGTATAGCATAGGGAGTGGGCTTGGACACTGCTGAACATGTTGGGACCTTTCCTTGAGATTAAGTTCACACGAACACAACAACACACACACACACACATACAAGAACAAACATTCACTCACACAAGAACAAATACACACACACAAACACACACTCATATATACACACATACACACATACACAAACACACACACAGGCTCATGCAACCGGTAGTACATCCTTTCCCATTCTTCCTTGAAGAAATCTATTCTGGTTTTCTTGCATCAGTGTGTCTATAAGTGTGTATATTCTGTCGGTGTATGTGTGTGAGTGTGTGTGTGTTTGTGTGTGTTTGCAAACCTCGCTTGCCTTCTGTAGTTTGTCCACAGCGTCACTTTTTCCCCCCCCACAATTTCTCTCTCTTTCCTTCTTCCTCCTCCTTGAGCATTCTCCTTTCTTGGCTGTTGCTGGAGGGTGGGTGTGCGGCGCAGGCACTGAAAGGGGATTGGTGGATGGTCACATCCTTATTAGTCGTGTGTCTGGCTGTGAGAAGCTTTTCCTGCATGGAAATGAAGATGAAAAATAGAAGGATGTGCCAGAAGAGGGGAGAGATAGGAGAGAGAGAAATACTGTCATGGAATTGAATAGATGGTAAGACATCACAAATCTAACCCAAAATCTGTCACACATCTCTCTCTTTCTCTCACTCGCTCACTCACTTGCTCACTCACTCACTCTGTTCCTCTCTTTCTCCTTTCTGTATGACACCACACAGACAAACACACACACACACACACACACACACACACACACACACACACACACACACACACACACACACACACACACACACACACACACACACACACCTCCACCAGTGTCCTCTGTCCTGATAGGGACCCTGCAGAGTGAGCTTGCTTAGGGGCTGGTGACTCAATAACAGCCCTCTATTCCTCTATCTGTCTGTCTGTCTGTCTGTCTATTTATCTGTCTGTCTGTCTTCACATGCATCACACACTACATAAATGGTGTTGAACACAAAAGTCTGGGAATGAAGTCTCTCTCTCTCTCCCACACTATATCTCTCCTTCAGTCCCCCACTGTCTCTTCTCCCACACTATATCTCTCTCTATCTCTTTCCTTTCTTTTTATCCCCTCTTCATCAACACAGCCCACAACGGTTACTCTTACAGCTACTCCCTCAACACACACACACACACACACACACACACTCAAACGTACACACAGATTGTTTACTGTATTACTGAATATATAGTACACACTCTCAATCAGACACACACGCTCTCACTCACTCACACACACAGTTGCTCATTTAAGGTGCTCCATTTAATAATCCACATCTATTTAAAAGTTTGGTGTGTGTGTGTGTGTGTGCATGTGTGTGTGTGTGTATGTGTGAGCGAGAGAGTGTGTGTGTGTGTGTTTGGTGTGTGTGTGCATGTGTGTGTGTCTGTGTGATGCAGGTTGGATTACAGCACGCTGATCAGCTCTCACCACTCAAAGAGATGAGTCTCCACTCAATCCTAATGCTCTGTTTCGCACACACCTCCACACACAAACACACACAATTAAGGCACCGAGTGCAATCATACAAATACAAAACAGTATAAGGAGACACAGAAATCCCTTTCTAGGATTAATTCCTGTGTTATTTCCCTGTTAATTCACTCGCTTTCTGCATTTTACTTCTAGACCGCACACACAGTCACACATGACCATCTCAAGGACCGCAGCTGTAAGCTATAATTAGTGAGACAGCTTTCTCTGCGTGTCTGTGTGTGTGTGTTTGCGAACATGTGTGCATGTTATCTCCGGTGAGATGAGAGCCGTGGTTTTAGTAAATTATTAATTATATTAGTGACGAGGGAAGACAGCAAACACCTACCGTTGTCCACCACACACCTTGTCTCTCTCTCTCTCTCAGTCCTCATCTCTCTCGCCTCTCTCTTCCTCCTCTCCACCTCCTTCACTCCTCTCACCTCCTCACATTCCTCTCCCCCGTCACTCAGCCTCCGTCACCTCCTCTCTCATCTCCTCACTCTCTCTCTCCTCCTCCTCCTCTCTCTCTCTCACCTCTCTCTCTCTCTCTTCCCTCCCATCTCTCTCTCTCTCTCTCTCTCTCTCTCTCTCTCTCTCTCTCTCTCTCTCTCTCTCCTCTCTCTCTCTCTCTCTCTCTCTCTCTCTCTCTCTCTCTCTCTCTCTCTCTCTCTCTCTCTCTCTCTCTCTCTCTCTCTCTCTCTCTCTCTCTCTCTCTCTCTCTCTCTCTCTCTCTCTCTCTCTCTCTCTCTCTCTCTCTCTCTCTCTCTCTCTCTCTGTGTGTGTGTGTGTTGCCCCTCTATTTTCTCTCTGTCACTCTCTTCACAATATCCTTCTTCGACTTTTCAAATTCCCTTTTTTCCTTCGTAAACAGTTTTTTGTTTATTTTCCTATTATCTCATGCAGAACCTTTCTTTCTCTCCCTGTCTCTCTTACCCCTTTCTGTGTCTGATTGGTGAGATTTCATCTGTCTCTTAATGCCTACTTACACATCGCAATTGTATCTTTCTTTAGTGTTAGTATTGTTTAGTATCTGTCTTGCCTTCTTTCCTTTTATTTTCTGTCAAAACCCTCATCTCCATCCCTTGACGATCTCTCTCTCTCTCTCTCTCTCTCTCTCTCTCTCTCTCTCTCTCTCTCTCTCTCTCTCATCCTTGCTCTTTCACACTCGTTGGATGTATTTTAAGCGGCGGAGGTCAGATCCAGTAGGAATATGTAACCCACACACACGCGTACATTACACCCCCACCCCCCTTAAAAAAAAAAAAAAGAACCGTCCAGCCCACAAACTGTCAAAGTGACACGCACCCACAAACACGTATAGGCAAACCTTATAATTATGGGGGTGTCAGAACACAAGGATAGAGAGGAATGAGAGGGAGAGAGAGGAAGGGAGAGATGGAGGGACTGAGGGTGTAAGATCACTCCTACGTACAGTAAAGGATTTTGTAGGCGTCGCTTATATATGAAACGACGCACATGCATAATTCTATCATTACTACCATATATGTACAGTAGGATTATTGTGTATTTGCTTTTGGTTTTGCTTGTGTTCCTTTCTGGAGACACGCAGAATCACAATACGGCGTATATATCAAAACTCTCACGAGTTTGACTTTGCATTGCACTTTTCTGTTTTTATTATAACTCCCAGATTACATTTGAGTCCCTGGGTAATATCAATCATATGCGCATAGTAATAATATGGGAATGATTCTGAGATTTGCCATAACTGGGAGCTACACAGTTGGTGCTCTCAATTATGCTTGATTACAATGATCTCAATGTTCTCTCATTATCTCTAACAATCTGAAGCGTGTTTTCGCTATTCAGTCATTTAGGCTATGGTGCCCCCCCCCCCCCCCCGCATTATAGTGAATTCAGACGCATGCCATTAAAATGGGGTTAGGGATTTTGCTCAAGGGCGTCTTCCGCCTAACCGCGGACATTGGGGATCAAACCCAGTACCTTTTGACTTCAAGATGGGGTGACCTAACTGAGCGTCTGCTCTACAGCTGCGGCTGCTACGTCACTGTGGGCCTTGCTACAGTCATTGTGATTACTAAAGTCAGAAGTTCACATTTTACACGCGACCAGGCTAAGCATGCACGGCATGTGTTCTCATGTGTGAGAAAGCTTGTGTGTGGATCTGTGCATGTGCACATGCTGGTTCATGTGTGTAAGGTATATGGATATGTGTTTCATGTGTGTGTTTTATGTCTGTCTGTCACCCAACCTACTTCACACCACTCATATCGTTTCTACATTCGTCTCTCTATCGTGCTAATATCACTCGCTTTAGTTTTCCAAACTGTAAGTGCATTGATACTCCCAATCAGCTGCTGCCTACGCCCTCTATCTTGTTCTCTCTCTCTCTCTTTCTCTTTCTCTTTCTTTCTCTTTCTCTCGCTCTCTCACTATGTCTCCCTCACTCGACTTCATCGCCTCTTCTTCCTCACTCCAACATTAATAGAAAGAGAGTGGGCTTGTGGAGTGGGAGCCCTCATACTACAGACTTTACAGAGGAGACCAGAAAATACACAAAAAACGACGAAAGAGGGAGGAAGTGTGTGTGTGTGTGTGTGTCTGTGTGAATACGTGTGTGTGTGTGAGAGAGAGAAAAAGAGAGAGGAGGAGAAAAGTAGAGGCTTCTGAGCTTTTGGATCTTCGTCGAGGTGTCACAGATTAGCAAATACCGCCCACAGAAATGCTCCCTCTCTCTCTCGCTCTCTCTCTCTCGCCCTCTCTCTCACCCTCTCTCTTGCCCTCTCTCTCATTCTCTCTCTCGCCCTCTCTCTTGTTCCACCTCATTCTCTCTCTCTCACGCTCTCTCTCTCTCTTTTGCTCTCTCCCTCCCACCTCGAGTTATCCCTCCTTCTCTGTCCATCTTTTCAGTTTCAGCTCACCTATTATTCTCATTGTAGTGCTATCACACTCATCTATTTCCACCGCTCATCATCCTCTCTCTTCCTATTCCTCTCCCTCGTTATTTTTCTCTCTCGCTTTCACTATTTCTCACTTTCTCCCCTTTATCTCTCTCTCTTTCGGTGCTATCTGACTTGTGTCTTTTTCCACTGCCTCCCCTTCTTCATCCTCCTCACCCCCCCTGTCTTTCTTTCTCTCTCTCTCTCTCTCTCTTTCTCTCTCTCTTTCTCTCTCTCGCTCTCGTATTTGGCGTTCTGCCAGTGATGAATGCAGTGAGTTAATTTGTGAGAGAGTGATCTAATTCAAATGCTTTTAAAAAAGAACACTATTTGAATGTCTTTTTCTTACTTCTGTAAGGCCTAATCTGTGCTGAATCACACCTGTTGAATCACAAATCGTTTTTGTGGAATTGAATTTTGCTCTGATGAAGATATAAAAAAATGAAAAAATACAAAGCTCTCTCTTTCTCTCGCTCATCACCCGCCCACTCACACACTCTCCTCACACAACCCATAGGAAAAGTAATGTAGGCCAGGACTGTTAGGAAAAGGGCATGAGTTTACACACACACGCACGTACGCACGCACTCACGCACGCACACACATGCACAGACCTTCACCTTCCCTAATGAAGGACATTACCAGTAGCCATCTGTTTCTGTAGATAAATGGATGGATGAATGGATAGACCAACAGACGGATAGATAGATGGTGGTGTGTGTGTGTGTGTGTGTGTGCGTACTTGCGTGCATCTGTGTGTGTGTGATATATATAGAAGGAGGAAGGTCAGAGGGAAAGAGTCAGACTTCCTGTCTCGTCCCCCTGAAGCAGGATACACTCTATGCAACACACACACACACACACACACACACACACACACACACACACTCGTATTTGTTGTTTCCAAGTTCAATTTTAATATCCGTCCATACTTAATTATTGTAGACTCTTCTACTCTCTTCTCTCCTTGATGTTTTTGTGTGTCTTTATGTTTGCGAATGTCTTTGTGTGTGTGTGTGTGTGTGTGTGTTGTGTGTGTGTATGTGTGTGTGGGCGTGCTGCTGTACCTATTGATATATGGTTTTCATTAATGCCCTTGTTTTTTATGAGCAGGCCTGTGAACAGACCCCCCCCCCGTGCATGTTTTTATGAGTGACACACTTTCTCTGTTTGTTTTAGATTTTGTGTGTGTGTGTGTGTGTGTGAATATGTGTATGTGTGTATTGGTTCGGGGTTGTGACTAAACGGACATGCTTGTGTGTGTGTGTCGGCTTTATGCAAGCGCTTGTGTGCTGGTGCACATTCACATGCGTGCGTGCATTTGTGTTTGTGCGTGTGTGTGTGTGTGTGTGTGCGTGTGTGTGTGTGTGTGTACACAAAGCAAATGATCCAATAAGAGATGATAGTGTGTTGTTCCCGCTCGCTGACTGCAGCTGCTCTCTGCCACCCACTCCCTGTCAGAGAGAGAGAGAAAGAGAGAGAGGTTAACCGAAAGAAGGGAGAGGGGTGGGTGAGAGAGAGGTTAACCGAAAGAGATATGGGCGAGAGAGGTTAACCGAAAGTGATATGGGCGAGAGAGAGGTTAACAGAAACAGAGACATGGGTGAGAGCGAGAGAGAGGTTAACAGAAAAAGAGGGATTGGTGAGGGAGAGGTTAACAGAACAATAAAGAGGAGGGAAAGAGGGCTGAGGGACAGAGAGAGAGAGAGAGAAGTTAACAGAAAGAGAGAGATGGGCCAGAGAGAGGGCCAGAGGTTAACAGAACATTAGAGATGGGTGAGAGAGAGAGAGAGAGAGCGAGAGAGAGAAGTTAACAGAGAGAGCGAGATGGTTGAGAGAGACGTTAACAGAAAAATAGAGAGGTTAACAGAAAGAGAGAGGAAGATAGAGAGGTTAACAGAAAGAGAGAGGAAGATAGAGAGGTTAACAGAAAGAGAGGAGTGAGAAAGAGAGAAGGAGATGGTGGGGGGGAAACAGAGATAGAGAGGAGAGAGAGAGGGAATGGGGAAACAGATAGAGAGAGTGAGAGAGAGACAGAGTGATATGGCGGGGGAAAACAGAGCTAGAAATGAGAGAGAGTCTCACTTAACAAAGAACCCTGCACAATTAAAAAAACGACTCTATGGGGTGGCCTGACACGTAGACTGGGTAAGTACAGGGTCAGTAGTGAGCATTACAGGACTCGTGGCAGCCAATGCAGCAGTATAATTCTATCCTTAGAAAGAACATGGTGTGAAGGGAGCAGGGACAAGGAGACCTGTTAGATATGTAAACTCCCACCCACCCACACACACGTGCACACACACACACACACACACACACACACACATGCACACATCCAACACATACACACACACATGCTGATAGAAACAGGCTGTTATGTCCACAAATAACAGGATTCGTTTCGAGGTGCAATCCCTTATTGCATGACCATTATAGGTAAAAGAGAGAGAAAGAAATAAGAGAGATTAGTGGCTAATAAGGACAGAGAGAGAGATGGAAAGAGAGAGAGGTAGGAGAGAGAGAGAGAGAGAGAGAAGAAGGGAGCGAGATATAGAGGGAGGAATGCTGTATTTTCGGATACAGAGGAAAGGAAGTCCAAGGGAGGTTACTATGACAACTCCACCCTCTCCATACCCTTTCACACAGACACACACAGACACACAAAAACACACACAAAAACACACACACACACACACACACACAAACAGAATTGGTGTGCGTTTCTGTGTGTGTGAGAGAGAGATAAACAAATTGGATTGCTAACGCGACAGAGTGAGTGACAACTAAGAAATATTACATAGCGCCCTAGCAAACTGCACTAAGTCAATGCTTGGAATCCCCTGTGTGTTAGTCTGTCTGTCTGGATGTCTTTCCTCCTGATATCTTCCTGTTATTGTCTGTATCCTGCTGTTATACGAGTGTGTGTGTATGTGTTTGTGTGTGTTTATCTATGTGTGCATGTGCATACATCTATATGTACTGTGGATGTTTACCCTTAACGTCTAAACAATTGTACTGATAAGCAACCACACTTGCATGTATACATACACACATGTACAGAATGTAGCATAGCATATAACGCAATGCATTTTTTCCCCCTGACGAAAAGCCAATGCCTAGACTCGCGTGGATACTAGCCGTTTTTTCACAGCTATTAATTACAATGGGGACCCTACTCCTTAACCAGCCTACTCAGCCCACCAAGTAGGATTTCCATTCAGTAAAGGGAAAGTCACCAGTCACAATGCGCTTTCATAGCAGTAATCATAAATCCCCCTGGCTGATCAGAATGCAAGACTGTAACGTATAATGTTGGTCACTGGATGAATGTCCTCCCCAATGTTTCAAACATTACCTATTAGGGACGGGAATCGGCATGAACCTCACGATACGATTTTTAAGTGCCAGTATGATATGTATTGCAATTCTGGAATTATTGCGATTCTATACAAATTGCGATACAATATGCAGATTTTTTGTGCGATTTTGTATTTTGTGTGGTTGAAAGTATGGGTTTAACATTGGGGTTCGAGTTCTATAGATCAGTGTCTGCCATATGAAATTGGCTAATCAGAGCTCAGTTGATGGGAATCAACTTTGGCGAAAACAATATAGCGGCCTCTGTAGGACAGTACCATTAATACGTATATTTGTTCTATTGATTTCTGATTCATCCTGACAAGTATTGCGGAAGCAAATAATCTCGATACTCACATTAATCCAAAAAAAATCCCGCCCCTATGACCCGTGAACTATTAAAACATGGACAGCCTAACAGCTGTGTGGTTGGTGTCTTGGTTGGTTGGTTTGACCCAACAATCTTTTCTCTGCATGTCCATTCTGGTCATCAGAATGGACAGAATGCCTCATTCTTTCTATTTCTCAGTTGTTGCATGTCCTCGTCCTCTTGTGTCTTTTTAACACCCACTAATAGACAGCGCAGACAGAGGCCAGCCTAATTCTCCTCACCGCCTGTTATTTTAATTTAGTAGAATAATTTAAGTTTTCCTTTTATGCATTTTTTCCCTCCCTCATGTAATATCCTATTTTCTGTCTTTCTTTGTGTGTGTGTGTGTGTGTGTGTGTGTGTGTGTGTGTGTGTGTGTGTGTGTGTGTGTGTGTGTGTGTGTTAGTGTTAAAACGAGAAGCATCAGTTAAGAACCATTTGTGGGGCACTGACCAGAGTCCCAAGAGCACGAAGCGCGCACACACACACACACACACACACACACACACACACACACACGACATGTTGTTTCACCAACGGCAATGAGTGCCTTCCTGAACATACTGACCGAAATTGCCGAGAGAGAGAGAGAGAGAGAGAGAGAGAGAGAGAGAGAGAGAGAGAGAGAGAGAGAGAGAGAGAGAGAGAGAGAGAGAGAGAGAGAGAGAGAGAGAGAGAGAGAGAGAGAGAGAGAGAGAGAGAGAGAGAGAGAGAGAGAGAGAGAGAGAGAGAGAGAGAGAGAGAGAGAGAGAGAGAGAGAGAGAGAGAACTAGGCTACGCTGAGTGACATAGTGACTGCTCCTCTGTCCTCCAGTAATTTGAGTTCCCTCCACATGGCTTGTGTGTGTGCGTTGGTGTGTGTGTGTTCTGCAGTGGGGTTATCCTTCCTTGTTTGGTAAGATATACCATTGTGATTAAGCAGACATCTTTCAATGCCGGGGTTACGTTGCATGTCTGTGTGTGTGTGTGTGTGTGTGTGTAGCTGTGACTGTATTGTGCAGGCTTATTCCACTTAACGTTTGGACACATATGCACACATATTGCCTTCTTGTGTTTAATGAAAATGTGTTTTTATATAAGTTTGTGTGTACACAGCATACAAAGTGTGTGACACATTGTTTTGTGATTTAGGCACAAACAAAATGGAGGCTTTTAAGGTTCACCTTGCAAGGTAAATTAAAAGAAGATACTTGTTTACACTACCTGGGTTATCCTGCAATGACAAATCAGAAGAAGAGAAAAAGCGAGAGAGAGATTAGGGGCTGTGGGTCGGGTGGCATTGTTCATCAGACACTGCTCTTTTTCTCTCTCTATCTCTCTCTCTCTGTGTCTCACACACACACACACACACACACACACACACACACACACACACACACACACACACACACACACACACACACACACACACACATACACATACACATACACACACACACACATAGTGAGCTCAAATGTCCGGTGTCAGATTTCTATAGCCTGTCACAACTATTGGTATAATGTCCTTACCGGCAGACAATTGTGTTTTGATCGTGGGTCCATTCCTCAATTTTAATGCACAGAGGTCTGTCCGGACGGCAGTGGAACCATAATAAACCGTCTTAAACAGGATTAAAATGCTAAACGGAGGAGAGCTCAGAGGAGGAGAGACCAAGGAGGAGGAGAGCAGGGGAGGGGAGAGAAGAGGCAGAGTCAAGAAGGTCCGCTGGTATAGAAGGTTACTTGGCCACAGGTGAGTCAGTAAAGGATTCAAATATCTTTCTACTGAGCTTTAATGTAGAGTAGAGTCTTTAGAGTTTTTCCATGTCCCCCATTCTGTTCTATGTTCTTGTATGCTCGTTTATGCTAATCCGATGCTCATGCTAGCAAAGGCAGCTAAGCAGTAACATATAGTCTGTTAGCGCTATTAGCTAATAAACATAAGTTCAATATGTTCAGAAGTCTGTATAGTTGTTCTTTAAGTTGCTATCTGCAAGCACTGAATTGAGTACATACAGGGGATGTGGATTACTCAGCTAGCATAACTAATATGCCAACTTGACTACAGGCTTCAACTATCTAGCTAGTGCTGGAATATATCTCTTTGTGCCTTTTTGGTGAGACTGACCGTCTGTATGTAGATGTGAATAGCTCAGAGGCCTGTCGAGGGCCTGTATCAGTGCTAACGGCATCACGTCTGGGTCACCCTGTGTCCATAGTTGTGTTGATTGTCCGGTTTATAAAGGACAAGGTCAATGTATTGCTATGGTTTTTATATTGTCTGCCTCTCTAATAAACATTGGAAGAGGTTGATTCTAATGCATGTTAGAGAAAGAGGGAATCTACATGCATTGTGTGTCCAGAGATTGGCTGATAGGCCAATTTAACAACTTTCTTTTCTAGGCCAATAAGACATTAAGACACACGTCACAGAGCTGTCTTGTTGCTATGGTCAGTAGAAGCTGTACTTATGATTACTAAAATGTTCCCTAAACCATCCCTTCCCTAAACCATCTAAGGACCAATTCAAGGAGGGGTTATGCAGACCAAAGCAACAGGGTTGGGGTGTGACTTGTAATTCGTTTTTGGCAACGACAATGGAAGTCAACACCACTGACCCTAAGCATCTATCTGCCATCTTCCTAGAGACAGTGAGGTTGTTGCTTTTGGCGTTCATTTGGGTTATAGTAAAGGAATTCGACATTAAGCATTGCAAATGAGCACAATATGAGCCTTGATGCTGGTTCGCCCATAGTAGATTGCCAATGTTAAGAAACCTTATCTGGGTTCGTCAACATGGGATTTCAAATGAATGAGCCGATACTGTATATATTGACCATAGCGACATAATATACAAATTCCCATGATTATTGCAGTCTACCAATCATACACAAAGCACACACACACACACTGACACACACAACAAATACACAGGAAAGATTCCTCCAGTATAATTAGTCGCTCCTGTAGACAACTTGCCGATGCCCCCGCTGTGCCATCGTCATGACGACCCCAACAGCCGACTACCCCCAGTAGCCTCAGGGACCGCATGAGGGGGGCCTTAATGAGAGTGGCGGGATGAAGAGAATGTGATGATGGATGGATGGATGGATGATAATGGATGGTTGGATGATGAGGATGGATGGTGCTGATGGATGGATGATAAATGGATGGTTGGATGGATGATGAATGAATGGATGTATGATGGATTACAAGTCTAACAAATAAGGCAGAAACGGGTGATCTTTAGCAATAGGGCAAAGGGAGACTAAGAGATCTTCATAGACTTGAGCTGTGCTGGGCACACTCGCTCTTTCTACAAGAGGGCGAGTGGGTGGATGCAGTATTGTCAGCATGGGGGCGGGCCTGCATTGATAATGGGGGCTATATTCAACTGTACCTCAGTCTGAAAAGCCCAGTTATAGAATGCCACCGCTGCCTTTATATACCTCCAGCTCTACTGATCAACCAAGCTTGGTCATTATCCTCGCTCACTCACTTTCACTCTCACCCATGTACCTGTATGTCTTGTATGTCTGTCTTCCTGGCTTTGTCTTTTTGCCCATCTATCCGTCTATCTGTCTGTCTTCCTGCATACCTATAGGTCTTGTATGTCAGTCTGCCTGGCTTTGTCTTCCTGTCTGTCTGTCTTTACATCCTGTGTTCCTCTATTCAGTGTTTACTGCTACTACCTCTTTATAGCATAGTTGACATTTAGAGACCAAAGCTTCCCTTTTTCTTTTACAGCTAGCTGAATGTTACATTTGACACCAGAGATTGGTGGTTCCACACTTGGTAACACAACTGTTTGTTGGTATTTCACGAGGGACTCTGTCTTCCTGTTGGTCTGTTATTGTGCGTCTGTTAACATTGAGTCACAGCAGCGTTCACTTTTTTAACCGATTTTTATAACAGACGTACCTTTGTTCTGTAAAACACATATTTGTTTGGGGAGATGGAGTAATTATATTAAAGCTGTTTTTAAGAGGAACATTTTGTGGTTTCAACTTTTTTTCTTTTGTGTTTTGCCTCTGCAATGTTCTGTTGGCCAACGTCATGTCGTGACTTTGTGGTCTTAAAGTCGGTTAGGAAGTAGACAGTTGACAGTTGAAGAATGGAGAAATGCAATGTGCGATCTATATGTGTTAGTGCCATTTTGTGTGTGGGGAATGTGGTGTACGTGTCATAAAACTGCCATTTGGTGATGCTGTATCTATGTAGAGCATGGTGAGATTCGAAATTCCATTTTATGTTTTTTGTATATTTCTATTTTTATGATTTTTGGAAAAGAGCCCTAATGCTGCCTGATCCTGTCTAGTTTTAGTAGATTAACACTCAAATGTAATAGTGCCCCAGTGGCCAGTGTGTGTGTGTGTGTGTGTGTGTGTGTGTGTGTGTGTGTGTGTGTGTGTGTGTGTGTGTGTGTGTGTATTTGTCTGTCAGCCTGTCTGTCTGTCTGTCTGTGTCTGTATGTGCACTCAATCACTTAGCATCCTACATTTCCCTCATTTGTCAATTGAAAATCTCTCTCTCTCTCTCTCTCTCTCTCTCTCTCTCTCTCTCTCTCTCTCTCTCTCTCTCTCTCTCTCTCTCTCTCTCTCTCTCTCTCTCTCTCTCTCTCTCTCTCTCTCTCTCTCTCTCTCTCTCTCTCTCTCTCTCTCTCTCTCGTCGCAATGCAAATCAACACAGGATACACTGAGTCATGCCAGAATTACTTTATACACACACACACACACACACACACACATACATACAAACGCACACACTCAGTTGATATTCTTATCCCTAATAATCAATTTAGAATAATCTTTAATGCTCATCACCCAAACAATAAGCACCGGCCTCTTAAGTGTATTTGGAGATATGCTGCGAAGTGATTGTGTGTGGGTGTGTGTGTTTTAGATGTGATTGTCTAATTAAGGAGTTATCAATTATACAGTAGACCTTATGAAGATCTGATTGTATAGCTGGTGTTTTGCAAATATTTCTGTGTGTGTGTATGTGTGTGCATGCGCGTGTGTGTGCATGCGCGTGTGTGTGCACGCCATGTACCATCACCTGCCCACACAATGCTATTTTTACCCATGCCGTTTGCGTGTGCATGTGTATCAGTAATGGGAAGAGCGAGAGAGAACCAGACAGAATGAGAGAATCCGAGAGACAGAGTCATAGAGACAGTCAGAGAGAGAGAGAGAGAGAGAGAGAGAGAGAGAGAGAGATCAATTTACAGTGTGTGTGTAAGTAGACTCCCTTCCTCTTTGTACTGGCTGATAATTTTAGATAGACGGCCACTGAAACTTTCAACACTGGAGGAAGGCGGAGGAAGAGGTGGGTGGTGGTGGTTGGTTGGCGTCGGCTGCTCAGGTGAACAGATCAGCATTGTTTTCCATACACACACATGCACACACACGTGCGTACACACACACACACAAGCACACACACACACACACACACACGTTCTCAAAGGCCATCTCCCCAGAACCACACACACACACACACATCCTCACCGAGGCTTGTCCACAATCCCAGACGGCTCGCAGACTGCTCTAGTATCACACACGGGCCATACACTTTACAATGCATATTTCAAACACTTTCCTGGTTTCATTCAATTGTACTTCAAAAAATACTGGCTTTGTTTTAATAGGTTGATCCTGATCTTTGGTGCTGTTGTATAGTGTACTCCTGTCTAACTTAACAAGTAGTTGGTTAAGTTTGGTTCGACTAGGTTCGAATCCTATTGTCTCGTCGTCTACCTGTAGACATCGTTGAGCGGGATGCTTAATGTATAGAAACAAATGTCGCTTTGGATAAAATAGTTGAATAAATAGTGAATAGCCGCTATCTGCATTAAGATGTACTGTTGATTCAAACCAATATCTTTCATAGGCGACGGGAATGTCACTAATGGACCAAGACAATAAAATCAAAGGCCAACATTGGCCCACGCTATTCTACAAAGTAAACTCTATTAGGTATTACAGTATGAGAGCGAGAGAGAGACAGAGAGAGGAAGCCACCGACTAAGAGAGGTAGGGGACTTAAGTAGATGAGTCATATTCAAGGGCCGTGATTCACACATGCTTTCATGTAGGGCGTCAGCTCTCTCTCCCCAGTCCGCTTTGAACATACTACTTCGTCCTCCCCCCCCCCCCCCCCATAGCCCCACCCCCACACCGTTGCCTCTCGTGTATGAGATGAAACTCTGAGCTATCTGTAATTAAATCTCTCTCTCCTTCATCCTTGACGTTGTCTCTAAGAGTTTATTAGTCTGAGATACGGCAACTGCTATTTTTTATTTCTCATTGTATTTGTAGGTAGGTTAGGTGTGTGTGCGTGTGTGCGTGTGAGGGAATGCATGCATGTGCGTGTGTGTTTGCATGTGTCGGGGTATCACTTCATCTTGCAGTGTTGTATGACCATCATGTAATCGTGAAATAATTCATCGGGGAGTGGAAACTCGTTTTTTTGGTACACCAAACCAGCGATGAACCAGAAAAACAAGAGCACAGAGAAAAGGAAAACAAAAGGGTGGTGGGGTGGAGGTGTGTATGAGTGTGTGCGTGTGTGTGTGTGGGGGGGGGTTAAGGATGTTCCTGCTGACTCATTCTCTGGCTGATGAAGACAGCAAATCTCCCACCATCTGTCATGACATACACTGCACTCCCTCTCGCTCTCTCTCGCTCTCGGTCCCTCTCTATTTTTCGCACACCCTGCTCTATCTATTTGTCCTCAATCTCTGTCCTTGTTACTTTTCCCTTTCTCACTTCATATATTGTGCATTTTCAGCATTACTCTCTGTCATTAAGTCAGTCAGCGTCTCTCTCTCTCTCGCTGTCTCTCGCCTTACTTATACTAGTGAGCTATGTCTTCGGTATACAGGTGATGCACTGATGGATGGATGGGTTGTTTGATTGATAGATGCCTGTCTGTCCCAGTTTTGTGTGCAGATTGATAAGCAGAAGATAACATTGTCATATATTTACGATAGTAAATATGTATCCTATAGGGGTGTGCCTCTTTGGGTATCTCCTGATTTGATTAGATTTGGATTCTTGGGGTCACGATTTGAATCTAAATGGATTCTTGATTCGAAATGATTCCTGATTCAAAATCGATTCTGGATTCAGTAGATAGGGGTGCTATTCCGCTGGGGTTCCAGTCAGCTGTGCGCTAAGAAAGGCAGTGTGGCAAATTATGGCATGAAAGCAGAGTAAAGTGTGTATAAGATGATGTCGTTTTTATATTTTACATTTCAACTCATTGCTATAATGTAAACAAACAAAGGCAAAACGAATAAGATAAAATACAAAATACATTGATGTTTGGACGTTTTGAATCATAGAAGATAAGAATCGCGATTCTTTACGTGAATCCTTTTTTTCTTACACCCCTTTGCTATTCACAGCATAGCATAGGACGTCATGTGATAGGATCTGATGAAGCCTTTGGGTATTAACGTCTCTTTGGTGTGTCTCTGTGGTGTTTGTAGGAAGGCCATCTCCCGCTCGGGGCTCCAGCACCTGGGTCCCCTCAACTCCGCCCAGGTCCCCACTAACAACGGCCCCGTCAAGGAGCTCCGCACCAGCGTGGACTGGACGGTAAGACACGTACACATACACACACACACACACACACACCCATATGCATACAACATGCACACACATGCATGCACATATATGTTAACACACACACACACACAAAGGGTACTGGTACTGTAAGTACTGTGAACATTAAACACGATAATCACTACAGTTGGGTTGGTATGTAAATAAACACAGTGGTGTATACATACCCACGCACACACACACACACACACACACACACACATACACACACACACACACACACACACACACACACACACTGATCATCATTGCTTTTGTCGCTGCACTTCACTACACACACACTTAAGTGTATGCACACAAACAAAATGTTATGTTATTATGTGCATTTCTTCACATTTATATAACAAACCAAGAAGTTCAAAACGGTGCGAGTGAGAGGAGGGAAGCTGGCCTACTCCACAGATGATGATACATTTACCAGCTTGTCTCCTGATACAATTTAGCAGTTGTACATTTATATTTGGCACTAAAATGTGGGCAGCTTTGGTGGCTCCACCAGCTAGTTTGCTAACCATGTAGGCACCTTGTAGCGACCCAGGTTCCATGACTATGCTAGCTGTCTAACTGTCCTCCATGTCCACTATCCTGTCCATAAGGGCACAAAATAATTAGAAAAACAATGCGTTTCTCAGTTGTTGATGTGCTTCTGCGTTAGCACCTCGTGATTTGCCTTCCTCTGTCAATCTAAACCTGCAAGTCGTGACTTTCGTTTTGTCACATTTAAATTTCTCGACTGAAAGCAAGCTAGATATTTACCTGCCTTGTTTTACGACTGGCTGGTGTCTGGGTTGTGACGATCACAGTTCAAATAAGATGCAAAATCACCGCCATCTGTCAGATGTTATAAATTCAGTACTTCATAAGGTATTCTTTATTTCCATTACCATTTACTATATTGTTATAGTTTATACATGCTAATTGAATTCTGGATTTCAGGGTTTGTAAAAACAGCCTCTAGCAACCTCTTCTATTTCTTAAAATATATTTTGTTGTGAATATTATAAATATTCAGTGGAACCGGGGCAGTGGGCCCGGTTCAGGGGAACATAACAGGGGAAATGTGTATGTTCCCCTGTTCTGTTTTCAGCTCAGTAACCTAGTTTCAGTGGTTAATGGATTCTGTCCTCCCTCTCCCAAACAAGGGGTGTTAAAGTGCAATAATGAGTAGACAAGAACTCCCAGCACCACACCATACCCAGGAAATAATCAAAATGAGTCTCTCAACGTCTTCACACTGGAAAAACGGCGAGACATGATAGAGTTCTCAGACAAACCTCATACAAAATCACAAATACTAAATGGAAAGATTGTTCTTCGATTTAAACATGACATACTAATTGATGGATGTGAAAGGAGAGGGTTCTGTATTTTAAAGATTTTCCCGCTGACTATCTCATAGACCATAATCCTAGATTCTGAAGTGTCTTTTCCTAGGATACTGACTCTTGCATTTGCATTTGACCTTGAAGACTTTTACAAATGTTGCATGTGCATTAAGCAAGTTACAGATCGGTTATCCAACATATCATACCAGTGCCAAGCCATCCAAATGCAGGACAATAAGCTTTTTTTTTTTTTTATAATTATTTTACCTACCTGCTAAGAAGAACTATTATATAAATGTAATAAACATATATTAAAGCTAAAGTAAGCCATTTTTGCTCACCTCACTTTGTTTGATGAACTTATGTTTTCATTGAGTCTCATAGTTCTCATGCATTTGTTTGACTGAATGCATGAGAACTATGAAACTCAATCAACACACTTCAGCCTATCAAAATGTGCAGATTGCAGCTTTATTGTTACCTAGAAGATAGGATGGATGGAGCACACAATACAGCAGGGTGTTGATACTTCCTTGTGTGAAGTGAATATGGTCTGCACACAGCTGAGAGACTGACACTAGGGATGCTTCCACTGTAGCCTGCTTAACCTTTAGCTCCCTGCAGGATACATGCATACACACACACCCACAAATACAAATACACACACACACACACATATAGACATACTAATACACACACATATACATACTAACACATACACACACAGACACACACATAGATACTAATACACACACACACACACACACAGTTTTACATACCCCAATGCACACACACACAAATATTTACACATGGTGACGCACACCAAAAATACACATAGACATGTGCCCGTACACAAAGCGGGACACATTCTCATACACACACACACACACACACACACACACACACACACACACACACACACAAACACCGTAAACCATTCAGGTACACGTGGTGTAGAAGTGATTGTATCAATGAATTCATAGAATGAATTGGTACTTTCAGTGGCTGTGTTTTGACTGACATATTAAACTAATATCCTCTGAAATTGCCCACCTACTCTCCTGGTGGTGGCTATTATGTGTTTAACACACATTGCCAACCCACACTATTTGTATGCTTTTAACCTGTGTGTGTGTGTGTGTGTGTGTGTGTGTGTGTGTGTGTGTGTGTGTGTGTGTGTGTGTGTGTGTGTGTGTGTGTGTGTGTGTGTGTGTGTGTGTGTAAATCCATATGGTTGCTATTCAGACTATTTTTGTCAGGGCGCAAAATAAATCACTACAATGTGACATTATATAATTGCCGGTTGATTTTGTCTCTCTCTCTCTCTTGCTCTCTCTCTCTCTCTTGCTCTCTCTCTCTCTCTTGCTCTCTCGCTCTTGCTTGCTCACTCTCATTTTCTGTGTGTGTGTCTCTTCAGGAGAATGCTGTCAATGGGGACCACCTGTGGCTGGAGACCAGTTGTTCTGGGGACCTCTGCTATCTGGGAGAAGACACCTGCCTAGTTAAGACCGCAGTGAGTAAAGCTGAATTCACACTTTTGCGGACCCCACGTTGGCAGAGCTGCCTGCTTCTTTACCTTTCACGTCGTGTTAACGTGTGCACAAGGGGGCAGTATAGCATTTCCAACCACAACTGCACATTCCGGATTTTCCGGAAATCCGGAAACGCAAGACTGAGTCTGATCCATTGAAAATATGTTGAAAAAAAGCAATATATGCATGCAATAAAGATGCTGCAAAATTGTTCAAATGTACTGCTGAAAAGCGGCTGGTGTATCGTAACCAACTGAAAATACAGCGCTTTGATTTTGCGTTCGTTTTACTCTCATGTCTGGCTTTCTGAAGAAAGCACTGCGCATGCTCCCCCCTTGACCAATCAGCGATTACTTGCCGTTAACCTCCGCAGAGAAGGCCGATGTGTTGCCCAGGGAGGCCTGTGGGTCTCCGCGTATGCAGAGGTCATCGACCGGCTAAAGGGGCATGTACGGTCTCGGAGTAGTGATGCGGATCTTCGCAGACATGCTCGACAGAGAAGTGGGATTTGGACTTAAAACACAAACCCCCCCCCCCCCCCCTCTCTCTCCCTGCTTGTGTGAGAGGAAGGTGGAGAAAGGCGGAGACAGATAGAGAGGTAGATACAGAGAAAGAGTAGTTTACCTGCTGAGCCCAGAATGGCAGTTTGCCAACTTAACAGTGTTCTATAAGTCACTTGTAATCAGCACAAATATGCTAGTATCACTTTCCCCTCTTTTGTTTATCACTTTCATTTTGCAATCTCATGGGAACATGCTGCAGAGCTTAAACGACCTCTTTAGTCGATAAAGGTTAACCGTTCTATGTGTTTTCCTTTGTTCAAATCGTTACCACGGGCAGGAGAGAGTAACCTCAATGACCATAGGCTGTTATTCACTGCTAAGGATGTTAAAGGAACAGGCCGCCACTGATGTCATTGGTCCTGGGATTCGCTTTCTCCATTGGTCCAAATAGGACCAATGGCATCAATGGTCTCACTTTTTGTTAAGTAAGTTGTTTTTTTCGTGTTATGAACAGATATTGATATCACTTTGTACTAGTAGTAGTGGTAATATAGTTGAAATAGTTAAATATTTTTAGTCTATATGGGCCCAACACCGTACATCCTTTTTCCCGAAGTACAGCACATACAAAATGTAATTTCTTTCACATGTTGACTTTTTGTCAACGATGATTGGCAAAGGGCTATTGAGAATACCTATTTTACCAATTTATTGTTCTTTTCTCTGTACGGCTTTGGATCTCATTGTGTGAATAAATTGTTTATCACTCCAACTGCCATTGGGTTGTTATTGTGCACACTGAGCCGACTGAAAGGCTGACTGACTTGCTGTATTGTTGATAACCCAACAGCATCAATGTTTTTTAGTAGTATAAGATGAGTGCTTTTGAGCAGTTTTGTTTTCTTCTTTTGTATCAGCTGTATGCCCCCATGTATGCCACTATTTACATATATTTAAAAGTACACTGGGTTATTATTTGTGGAAATATGCAATGGCTATTTATATGATTGTTAGGACTGCCATGTGTCTGTTAATTTGCAAAATAGTTTGTGTGTGTGTGTGTGTATACGCACTGAATTGACCCTCCAGTAGTATATATGTGTATGTGAATCAGGATTTATGCTTAAAGATGGATTTATTGTGTTTTGAAATGTTCACATATATACCTCTGTGCCCTGCTTCATCTTACTGTCTCTCTCTTTTTATGTGTGTTTGTGTGTGTGTCTGTGTGTGTGTGCATGCGTGCATTCGTGTGTGTTTCTGCATGTGTGTGTGTATTGTCTCTCTTAAGAAGTCAGCACCCAGGAGGAAATGTGCAGCATGTAAGATAGTCGTTCACACAGCCTGCATAGAGCAACTTGACAAGGTATGACAAAGCACACACACACTCACACAAACACACACACACACACACACACACACACACACACATGCAAAACAGCACTTATTATAGTAGCCTATTTCAACAAAAAGCCTGTCTGAAAACTTAAATTGTTGATATCCAGGCGACAAAAGGCACACTCAGGGACCTAGCTGATTGTTGTGTGGGAGCACTTACACTGTGCCTATTCATTATTCATTCATGATCTGATTATATTTATACCACAGCTCTGTCTGTAGCTTCAGGGGTAAACTCAGAAGAGATACATGATGGCAGAATAATATCCCTTTTTATTCCCCTTTTAATGTCTCTTTTCATACGGGTTACCAGATACAGACACATATTGTGACCAGTTCAGTTGCAAATGGATATACATTTGCTTTGATAATTCCCATGATGCCTTGCTTTCTCCCACATCCTTACCCTGATCTCAACCACACCAAACTCTTGGCTTAATCTAGCCGTCTAAAATCCCTTAAATGAACCTAAACCTACCCACTTCAAACCATATCCCCATAATTAACCATCCTTTTATATCTACCTCTATCCATCTACCACTCTCTTTCTTTCTTTCTTTCTTTCTTTCTTTCTTTCTTTCTTTCTTTCTTTCTTTCTTTCTTTCTTTCTTTCTTTCTTTCTTTCTTTCTTTTTTTTTCTCTCTCTCTCTCTCTCTCTCTCTCTCTCTCTCTCTCTCTCTCTCTCTCTCTCTCTCTCTCTCTCTCTCTCTCTCTCTCTCTCTCTCTCTCTCTCTCTCTCTCTCTCTCTCTCTCTCTCTCCTGCTCCCAGATCAACTTCCGCTGTAAGCCCACCTTCCGGGAGGGGGGGTTTCGCTGCCTCCGAGATGTAAGCATGTGTGTTTGTGTGTATGTGGGTGAACGTTCATGTTTGAGTGAGTGACCAGTAGAGATACCAGAAGAACAGAGATGGAGTGAGAGAGACACACACACAGAGATATGGATTTGATGAGTCACCTTTCTGTCTCTCTGTCTGTCCGTCCGTCTCTCTGTCTGTCTGTCTGTCTGTCTGTCTGTCTGTCTGTCTGTCTGTCTGTCTGACTATTTCCTGGACTTTAGAGACAGAATGACAAAATAAATAACTTTTGTTCTCTCTCCCTCTCCCTCTCCCTCTGACAGCAGAGCACATTGAGGCATCACTGGGTGCACAGACGGCGGCAAGAGGGAAAATGTAGACAGTGTGGCAAGGCAAGGACATTCACAAACACACACGCACACAGAATGTATGACAGAGCACATAACCCAATACCAGTTGGAATTTGATCCATAGATTGTTCTGTTTTTGATTGGATTGTTCAAAAGTCACAAAACATTTAGTGCAGAGGTTGCATCGATAGGATTTCAATGCGAATACCCGATGAGCATAACTTTTTTAATGAATTGTTATCATATTACAAAATATCGAATGTCCATGGTAAAAACAGTGAAAACTTGCATCTTGATTTTGGGGTACATTCTCTCTCTTTCTACATCCACAGAGCTTCCAGCAGAAGTTCTTCCACAGTAAAGAGATCATCGCCATCAGTTGTTCCTGGTGTAAACAGGCCGTAAGTGACGGCAGTCGCTCTTGCATCTCCACCTCTTAAAATATTTGTTATCCACACACTCTAGAGACACACACTCTGGGCCTGGCTGGGTTATTGTTATTGCCTTCAGCAGAAACCTCTGAGCTTTGCCAAGCTGAGGATTTAAGGTTTTTTCTGTTAGGTTTGGATATTTAAGTGAGACTATTAACGTATCGTTTGGATAAAACGCCAAACGGCTCTACTCCAGCAATAAAGAGGAAGGAACTCAACCCCATAATATGTAATAATACTACAAACTGCCCCCCACCCACTGTCTTTACCACAAAAAACAAACATGTTGTGATATTACTAATAATGCATTTCATGCACTAGGGCTTGTGGTCACAAAATCGGCAAATAAAAATCCCATGGTGCACACTCCCTATTGCAAAACTACTAAAACCAGGGCCTTAGTCATGACATCTGAAATGCGGCTAACCAGATGCAAATAACAGTTCCCTTTTATTAATACTACAAAATACACAAATCATTCTCAGTAGCATTAACCTAGTTATATTAGCCCATTAACTATGTCTAATAAACGTCCAAATTATTAACACAAGAGGGAGACGCAATACAATAAACTAAATGCCCAGTATTGTCACAAGGCATCGCTCCCACGTTACCATGACGAGGGCTTTGATGTTTGGTTTGCGGTTGGTGGTGAAAAGCAGTTGAACCCTAATGAAACTCTATCCGCTAACCACTGCTTATTGAAAATAGAGCAATATTTGTTTTTTTGCTGTTTGGGCCAAATGCGGCAGCCGGCCCAGAAGGAATCCAAATATTGAATTGAAACCACTGTTGTTTGAAAGGCAATTCACAGAAATAAAATAAAAATTGTCTGTTTGGTTCATTGTTGTTTGGTTCTTTTTTGTTCAGGCTAAAGCCCTAAGCACACGGCGGTGTCGGGAAATGTTGCGTCCAATATACAGCGAGTGGAACATTACAGCCCTGCTACATTCGAGCGCCGCGTGCTTTGCTCCATTAAAAACAACATGAATCTATTTCTTTGTTGGGTCGCGATACACAGGGCGCGCTATACAGGGGAATACTCGCCTGTGATGTCTCAGCTGTACAGACAGGCCTTTTATGAATGATCTGACTTGATTATTTATGTATTGAGGGTTGAGTCTGGTGGACTTTGTCTCCAGTTCCACAACAAGGTGACCTGCTTCATGCTGCATCAGATAGAGGAACCTTGCTCTGTGGGGGCCCACGCTGGGGTCATCGTACCCCCCTCCTGGATCATCAAAGTCCGGAAACCACTGGTAGACACACACACACACACACACACACACACACACACACACACACACACACACACGTACCAGCTCCATCACAAATGAAGTATACATCACACTCACACATTGACTATGAGCTAACTAACTATGAGTGTGTGTGTGTGTGTGTGTGTGTGTGTGTGTGTGTGTGTGTGTGTGTGTGTGTGTGTGTGTGTGTGTGTGTGTGTGTGTGTGTGTGTGTGTGTGTGTTTGCACGTGTGCGTGTCCAGAGCTCGTTGAAGAACTCAACCAGGAGGAAAAAGCGAACGTCGTTCAAACGGAGGACGAGCAAGAAGGGCCTGGATGTAAGGAGAGAGAGAGAGAGAGAGAGAGAGAGAGAGAGAGAGAGAGAGAGAGAGAGAGAGAGAGAGAGAGAGAGAGAGAGAGAGAGAGAGAGAGAGAGAGAGAGAGAGAGAGAGAGAGAGAGAGAGAGAGAGAGAGAGAGAGAGAGAGAGAGAGAGAGAGAGAGAGAGAGAGAGAGAGAATACATGTTTTGGGTCAGTGCCTAATATGTTCTGCTGTGTATCTGCCAATCAACCTATCAGGGTCATTATAATTGAGCTTTGATTGCATCTATTTTGTAACAATGAAGGCCATTCAGAGAGACCTTGAGTGGACTATCCATAACCATTGCAAATGCTTGCCAGAAGGTTATTTTTATTATTATTTTATTTATTTAACTATCTACCTTGCCCTTACATCTGTATATATTATTATTTTCTGTATAGTATATTTATCTTATAGTCGCCTTCAACAACCATATCTCTGCATCTCTATCCATCTATCTATTAATTTCATTTCAACTCCCTAGCCCTCTAGAATCTCTAGTATCACTAGTACTTTTTTTGAATGTATATATCATTTTTATTTGTACCATGTGCACTAGGTTTCTGTTGTCTTCTGTGAGTTCATTGATTTGTCTTGTCCTGTCTTGTTGTGCAGCAACAAACAATTTCCCCACAGGTACAATAAAAGTACTATCTCTCTCTCTCGTTTATAGTCGCAGTTGCATACACAGTCACTCGCCTTACTGTCTGAATATATTGAACGATATTGATTCTTCTAAACGTTTGCTACCATCCAGTTTTGTTGCCTCTTTTAAACAAAGAGACATTTAGTTATTGTGCAACAATGGGGGGTTAGAATAAGCTCATGGGAAATGTAGTTTTGGTCACATTCAAGAGAACTAAAACGGCATTTCCCTATTTGTAATGTCTTGTCTTATGGCTTGTGGCTGTAGGAGTCCAAATGGCGTCCCTTCATGCTGAAGCCCCTCCCCTCGCCACTGATGAAGCCCATTTTGGTCTTCGTCAACCCCAAGAGTGGGGGCAACCAGGTCAGAAGAGGCAACTGTCTAATTTATCCAACTATAACCAATCCATGTTGTTCCATGAGCCAAATTGAAAATCATTGTCAACATGCTTTATTACAATTAAATTTTGTTAATACTAGTATTTATTGTGGTCATTATCATAATCTTCATCGATTAGTGTTATAATATATATGAATTGCATTAGTAGTTGTAGCAATTTTTGTTGTTCTTTATTTTAATTAAATGCTTTTTTTAATACGTTTTTTTCACTTTGTAGATATTTTGTTGAAATTACTGACATGACACATTTTTCTACCCTCTCTCTCTTTGTCTCTGTCTCTGTCTCTGTCTCTCTCTCTTGCTCTCTCTCTCCTCCTTGTCTCTCTCCCTCTCTCTCCCAGGGCACCAAGGTGTTGCAGATGTTCATGTGGATTCTGAACCCACGGCAGGTCTTTGACTTGTCCCAAGGGGGTCTTCGTGAAGCGTGAGTAACTGCAGGGCTCAATAGTGTACTGCTGAAAGGTTATGGGTTCAAACCGTCAATGTTGGCACTGTAGACTTCCTTCAACAAGATGTGTAACCCCTGCCGGCCCATTAATGACGTTAATGTACTTATAAATACTTCAAAATATCTTCTCAATTACTATATATATATATAAGACAGCAGTTAATATCATTATAATAAAAAAGTTAAATAATATTATTATGTACTAATAATAATTGATAAGGAATAGTATAGAAAACCCAAGTAAAAATATGTATTGGCATCCAGTCTATAACTGTGGTTGTTTTTATGCTGCGACCCAAATATTTGATTCTGATAGGATGATTAGTAAGTAAAGAAGTTAGCTAAATTAGTAATCAGTGTGTCTGATTGGCTCCAGCTGGTGCAAAGCATGTTCCGTTCACCTGATTTGCTACCACTGCCCACAATACATCACACATTGAAATCAATAGATGATTCAATAACTGTGGCTGTCTGCACATTCTGTACACACAAGAGTGATTTCAGACAAGGATATTAGAACATTACTTCTTGTGTTTTCACACATACTACGGGCTTTCAGAATGTAGCAGCCTTCAAGTTGCTTGTTTCATTAGCTTGGTTTTAACTGTCTCGGGGGGTTGATATTGTGGTTCTATTTTACATTTCGGCCTTGCCCCTTGACCTCTTGGGTTGCCAGGTTGGAGCTGTACAGAAAAGTGCCAAATCTGAGGATCCTTGCCTGTGGGGGAGATGGGACGGTGAGCAAGAAAAACGTTTCTTCCGATTGGTTGAACAAATTATTCAAATTTATTTGTTGAAATATTCGTCCTCCATTTCATTTTTTCTACCAACCCTCATTGTCCATTTGTCTCTCTACCTCTCTGTCACTTTCTTTGTCTTTCTCATACTCTCTCTCTCTCTCTCTCTCTCTCTCTCTCTCTCTCTCTCTCTCTCTCTCTCTCTTTCTAGGTGGGGTGGATCCTGTCTACCCTCGATGAGCTCCAGATGAACCCCCAGCCCCCCGTGGCTGTACTTCCTCTGGGAACAGGAAATGACCTCGCCAGGACGCTCAACTGGGGCGGGGTGAGCTCTTTCCCTGGCCTTGAGTCTGTGTGTGTGTGTGTGTGTGTGTGTGTGCGTGTACGCATGTGTTTGTTTACACGTAGTTTAAAGCGGTTGCATTGACATCATCAATGCCATTCAAATATTTCTGTCTCTTTATTTTTAATATTTTTTTACAAGTAAGTCATTTCCAAGCCCATGAGCAGAGCTGTTGCATTGGACTTCCTGTGAGATTGTATACAATGCAGTTGTTTTCTTTGCATTGACTTCCTTCGAAGCTCAGCACACTATCACTGGTTTGTGGTTGTTCGTTAGTGTCTTACGTTGGATTTGTTCTTTTTTTGTGTAGTCAGGAGGGATTACACTCCTTCGTATACACCGCATCCAGCGACTCTTTAGAGACTTATTTCAGACATTTACTGATTTGGACTTTATATCCGTATTTATCTTTTATTTCCCCTCTCTTTTCTCTCTTGGCCTCTCCTCTCCTTGCTTTTCTTCTCTAACCTCTCTTCTACTCTCCTCACCTCCCTCTACTCACCTTACCTCACCTCCTCCTCTCCTCAACTGACCTCTTCTCACCTCCACTCACCTCCTCTCGCCTCACCTCACTCGCCTCTCCTCTCCTCTCCTCAACTCAACTCACCTCCACTCACCTCCTCTCGCCTCACCTCACTCGCCTCACCTCTCCTCAACTCACCTCTTCTCACCTCCATTCACCTCTCCTCACCTCCTCTCCTCAACTCACCTCCCTCCCTCCCTTCCCCTCCCCTCCCCTCCCCTCCCCTCCCCTCCCCTCAACTCAACTCACCTTCCTCCCCTCCTCTCACGTCCTCTCACCTCCCAACACCTCTTCTCTCCTCAACTCACCTCCTCACCTCATCTACCCTCACCTCTCCTCACCTCACGTAGTGTGATGGAGAGACATGGGGAGAGACCTGTGTGTGTGTATCTGTGTGTCTGTGTGTGTTGGTATGAGTTTTTTTCCCCACGACACACACACACACACACAAACACACACACACATAGATAAAGATACATATATACATAGATAGAGACATCTATAGCTTGTTGAATTAAATTTGATCAAGATTAGAGTTGGGTGCATCACGATGGAGCGATGAAGGGAGGTAGATGCGAGGCAGGACCTTTACGAACACAGAACAAAACAATTCACCCTTTGTGTATTTGTCCATTTGCTTTTTGAGTTTGTAAGCCTGTATTGGATCTGTATGGATCTGTGTGTGTCTGTGTGCGTGTATGTGTGTGTGCGTGCATGCGTGTGTGTGTGTGTGCATGCGTGCGGCTTTGATTTGCTTTTAAAGTGGTTATTATGGTGTCAGTGAGGAAGCCGCATTAGCCACTTATCAACAGCTCTCCATCTCTCTCTCTGTCTCTTCCTCTCTCTCTCTCTCTCTCTCTCCGTCTCTTCCTCTCTCTCTCTCTCTGTCTCTTCCTCTCTCTCTCTCTCTCTCTCTGTCTCTTCCTCTCTCTCTCTCTCTCTCTCTCTCTCTGTCTCTCTCTCTCTCTCTCTCTCTCTCTCTCTCTCTCTCTCTCTCTCTCTCTCTCTGTCTCTTCCTCTCTCTCTCTCTCTCTCTCTGTCTCTTCCTCTCTCTCTCTCTCTCTCTCTCTCTCTCTCTCTCTGTCTCTTCCTCTCTCTCTCTCTCTGTCTCTTCCTCTCTCCATCTCTCATGCTCTCTCTTTGTGTGATACAGAAGAAAAACCCGTGTGTGTGTCTGCCTCCGTGTACTTGTGCCTTTGGTGGCGACCTTGTTCATAATAAAGGAGATATAGCGAGAGAGCAGTGATAGAGAGAAAGAGAGAGCAGGGGAGAGCGAGGGACGACCTTGCTGACAGGAGAAAAGATGATATAGAGAGACGTATTACAACCGATGATTGAGTCAAAAAAATTGTAGTGTAGTGTAATGACTTGCAACCTCGGAAGAGGGGGATGAAGAGAGAGAAGAGAGAGAGACACACAGAGACAAAGGGAGATAGAGAGAATAATTATTCTGTGAAAGAAGGACAAGCTTGCACCTCCCATCTTCACCTCCAATGACCCGGCAATTCAGTCACCAGCGGTGTTAATACTACTGTTATTACTGTTTGTCGAGATGCAGTTCTGTGTGTGTGTGTGTGTGTGTGTGTGTGTGTGTTTCATGCCAATAAAGGTCAATACAATCTGCAGGCTTCAATTTGCTGTGTACCTAACTTGACCTAAAGACCCTCAATGACGTTGACATTAATATCGTATGCTGAATATTCATCTGTCCATGGTTATTAGCTTTTATTAAAAAGATAAGAGTGAAAGATATGAACAAAACATATTAGCATATTTTAAAGCCAGTTACTTCACTCTTTAGTTTGGCCACCCACTGTCTATTCATCATTTATTTATTACTCTCTCTTTACCTCTCTCCCCCCTCTGTCTCTTTCCCTCTCTCTATACATCCATCTTTTTTCCTTCTTCCTCTCCTCCTCTGTTCTCTCTGTTCCCTTCTCTCTCTATCTCCATCTCTCTTCCTCCTCCCCCTGCTCTATCTCTCTCCCCCTCTCTCTGTCTGTCCCCCAACTCTCTCTCTCTCTCTCTCTCTCTCTTCCCCCCCCCCCCCCCCCCCCCCCCCCCCCCCCATCATCTCTCTCCCTGCCTCTCTCTCTCTGTACCTCTACCTCTCTCGTCCCCCAGGGCTACACGGACGAGCCGGTGTCCAAGGTGCTGTGTCACGTGGAGGACGGCTCGGTGGTGCAGTTGGACCGCTGGAACCTGCTGGTGGAGAATAGCCCTGCCCAGCCCCCCGAGGAGGGCACCCAGAAGGTCAGAGGTCACGGGTGGATGGATGGAAAGATGGAACAATGGAAGGATGGATGTCTATTGTATGTTGCTGCTGTCTTGGCTAGGTCTCTCTATAATACATGTGTTATCTCAATGAGAGCCACCTGGTTAAATAGAAATACGTACTGGATGGATGGTTGTGTGGATGGATGGATGAACAGATGGATGGATCAATGGAGGAAAGATGGATGGATGGATGAATCGATGTATAATAGATTGATGATGGATGATAGATCGATAAATAGATGGATGGATGGATGAAAATATGGATGAAAGATGGGTGGATTTATGATAGGTGGATGGATGAATGGATAGAAAGATGAACAAATGGATGCATGGATGGAGGACAGACAGATGGATGAATGGATAGATGGCAGGATGCTCTGGGGTTTCCAGGGGCTGTTGAAGAAGGTTACGTTTATACAAGATAAGATGTTCTTTATTAATCCCAGAAGGGAAGTTAGGTAAATACAGCGCCGTAATGTGCATAAGAATAAGAATATGCCAACTCCACCTATCTATCTAGAATATACACAACCCATAATCTACATACACAATAGCCATTATTGACCATATTTTCTACATTATTGAAATGATATGTTATCGACCATATACACATTATATATAACGAATGATATAAAGATATGGATTCTACCCCCAATGTTCTGATTTCTCCATTGGTTTTCTCCATTAGCTGCCGCTGAACGTCTTCAACAACTACTTCAGTCTGGGGTTCGACGCCCACGTCACGCTGGAGTTCCACGAATCCAGAGGTCAGTCCAGCTCAAGCTTCGCTTTTTCTTTTCTTTTTCTTTTTTTTACCCGGCCAATTCGGTCTTGTTGTCTTCTGTTTTGTTCTGATGGGGTCTCATTTGATTTGCTCTGGTAGGCTTTCCTCTGATCTGGTCTGGTCTGGTCTAGTCTGTTTTCTCTGATCTGTCTTGTTTGAACTGGTCTTGTCTGATCTAGCCGGCCAGGCCTGGCCAAGCAGAGTCATGGAAAAGGTAAAAATAGAATTGATCATATGCCTGCTATGATCAATTCTATTTTTACCTTTTCCATGACTTGGTTAATCAAGTGAATTTGGTTACTTTCTTGTGACTAATAGGCAGGGCTGGAGGACGCACGCTTGATTGAACACAATCCAATTCAAATGTACAGTTCAAATGTCAGGCTCAGTCGTTGTTAACAACGTCACTTTTAGAGTCTTCAGTCACGTAGTCCTGCCACAGCTTTCCGTTGGGTCACCGCTCTCCATCTCTCACTGAGTCTACACGTGTATGTTTATGCATTCACTCTGCATCCTCTCTCTCTGTTGCTGTCAGAGGCCAATCCTGAGAAGTTCAACAGTCGTTTCCGCAACAAGATGTTCTATGCAGGGGTGAGTGTGAACTCACCCTCGCAGGGTGTCACCTTGGCGCGCCACGATGAGCGAGCGATCACCCCCTGCGCTAAACAAAGTGTGTGTGAATGTGTGTGTGTGTGTGTGTGTGTACATTGGTGTGTGAGGTTTTGAAGTTTGGTAGCAGTCATCTTACCACATAACATAGTTTACGACATGTTACAACGTGTGTGTGTGTGTGTGTGTGTGTGTGTGTGTGTGTGTGTGCATGTGTGTGGAGGTGTGTCAAGTTTACAGCTTGTTGTCAGTCATCTTACCACATAACATACTTTACAACACACTGCGTATGTGTGTGTGTGTGTGTGTGTGTGTGTGTGTGTGTGTTCTTGTGGAGGTTGAGGAGAGGGCAGGGGAGTTTCAAATGAGGGAAGTAATCAGTATTAATTCGATTTGACCAGGGTTGTGTGTGTGTCTGTGTTTGTGTGGGCATGCCTACATGTGTGCGTGTGTGTGTTCAGGCTGCATTCTCAGATTTCCTCCAAAGAAGCTCCAGGGACTTGTCGAAGCACGTCAAAGTGGTGGTGAGTGATATAAACACATACACACACACACACACACACACACACACACACACACATCCACACACACACACACACACACACACACATCCACACATACTCAAACACACACCACACACCTCTGTCTCTTTCTCTCTGCCTATGGACAAAATGTAATATAGATAATCTTATGTTTTGCTAATAATTTGTATGTAATATGTAATTATATTTAAGCATTATATGAAAGTGTATGTATTATAAAGTATTATAAAAAAAAAGATCAAATACAAAATGTTGACTGATTGGTTGCTGTGTGTGTGTGTGTGTGTGTGTGTGTGTGTGTGTGTGTGTGTGTGTGTGTGTGTGCGCATCTGTGTGTGTGTGTGTGTGTGTGGGGGACTCCAGTGCGACGGTACAGATCTCACTCCGAAGATCCAGGAGCTGAAGTTCCAGTGTATCGTGTTCCTTAACATCCCCAGGTAGGGTCCCCACACAGCGCGACATAACACTGCACCATTGATACAAGCTAGACTTCAACGCAGCATTTTGCTTGTTTTTGTTTGTGTGTATTTGTGTGTGTGTGTCCACGTGCGAATGTATGAGTGAGTGTGTGTGTATGTGTGTGTGTGTGTGTGTGTGTGTCCACGTGCGTGTGCATTTGTGTGAGTGTGTATGTGTGTGTGTATGCGTATGTATGTGTGTGTGTGTGTGTGTGTGTGTGTGTGTGTGTGTGTGTGTGTGTAGGTACTGTGCGGGCACCATGCCCTGGGGCAACACGGGGGACCATCGGGACTTTGAGCCGCAGCGTCACGATGACGGCTGCATCGAGGTCATCGGCTTCACCATGGCCTCACTGGTGGGAGAGAGAGAGAGAGAGAGAGAGAGAGAGAGAGAGAGAGAGAGAGAGAGAGAGAGAGAGAGAGAGAGAGAGAGAGAGAGAGAGAGAGAGAGAGAGAGAGAGAGAGAGAGAGAGAGAGAGAGAGAGAGAGAGAGAGAGAGAGAGAGAGAGAGAGAGAGAGAGAGAGAGAGAGAGACATCGATGGGGCTTTAACAGTCGCATCCTGCTCTAGTGTTGTTGTGTATTTAGATTGATGGAAGGAAGATGGTGATTGGTCTCAGTCCCTTAATGGCGTATTGGCTCATGTGAATGCAGATTCGCATGGACAATAGATCACTTACTAAACAATAAAGCTGTCAAAGAGGGGTCGTTTACATGATTCATCTGTATGCCATTTGGTGGACGCTTTTATCCAGAGCGTCTTACCATTGAGTACCTCCAGTGCATCCATTTCCCAGCATGTGATGACAACAGTGGGAATCGAACCCGTAACCCAGGCAGTGTTATTGCCATGCTAATTCCAAGCCAAGCGATTTGATTTCTGGGAATATACACCACTGCATAAATTAAAGGGACTATGAATACTTAAATTGCTCTAAATTGCCAATATATAACAGGTTGTAATTTAACTAGATAATGAAACCCTTTCTCAACTCTCTTCATTACGGAGAACAACCTGTGGGCTAGTTTCTATAATATTTGAACCAGGATAAAAGAAGGAAGTGACGTCTAGGCAGATGGTGACAAAAACATTTGTTCTTTCAGAACTTTTTATTTTATACATTTTAGCTGCATTATATCCACTCACACCACTCCCATTGTCTGTTTATTACTAACGCTTATTTATGATTATAACTGGCCAAAGGGGCCAGTAATGAGAAGGAATTTCTGATTTTTACACATAGTCCCTTTATAAGCAAGAGAGAATGGGCGCTAGTGCTCTAACCCTGTAGGCAATAGGCCTTGTAGTGGCCCAGGTTTGTTTCCTACTCTATGGATAGCCAGAGTGTGGTGATCGTTCTGGCACATACCGGCAGCCGTTCATCACCCAGATGGGTGCTACACACTGGTAGTGGATGTAGTGGTGGTGTCATAATCCCCCCCTACAAACACACACACACACACACACACATCTATGTAAAGCGCTTTGGGTACCCTGAAAAGCACTATATAAATGCAATTAATTATTACGTGTCTACACGTCTCTCTTTCAATATATTTGAAATATATCTTTATTCCCTGTCTTGTCCATGAAGGCACGAATAGCCAATTATAGTCATTGTTAAAAAGCCTAGAGAAATGTATTCTAAAAGCTACAATGTTGTTGAGAGTGTGCGGCCGTATTGGTGTAGTAACAGCTTGTCACCACCAGGCGGCGCTGCAGGTGGGTGGTCACGGGGAGAGGCTGCACCAGTGTAGGGAGGTGGTGCTCACCACGTTTAAAACCGTCCCTGTCCAGGTGAGTGCACATAGGCCATTAAGCAACCATGGTACCAGTGTTTGCATGGGACAGATATTTATATATATATATATATATATATATATATACCCCTGTGTGTGTGTGTGTGTGTGTGTGTGTGTGCCTGTGTGTGTGCCTGTGCATGTGTATGTTTGCATGCGTTTGTGTGTGTGGATGTCTGCATGTGGGTGTATGTGTGCGCGTGTGTGTTCATGCGTGTCTTTGCGTGCGTGCGTGTGTGTGTGCGTCTGTTTGTTTGCGTGTGTGTGTGTGTGCGTCTGTTTGTGTGTGTGCATGTACACACAGGTGGATGGCGAGCCCTGCCGGCTGGCCCCCTCCACCCTCCACATCTCTCTCCGGAACCAGGCGAACATGGTCCAGAAGAGCAAGAGACGAACCTCTGTACCCCTACTCAACGAGTGAGCAGCACACACACACACACACACACACACGTTTAGACAGGAAGCTGGGCAGCAACCAATCAATTTCTCGACGAATGGATCACGATGGAGGGACCTTTTTCCATATATGACTGGTGACGTGATTGGCGCTATTAATAGATATGATTGTTTAAAGTTACGATGTCTTTTAGATGGGATGGTCATACATTGGTTGAATACAACATATGCAACTGTTGCTGTATCACTCATGCACAACATGATAACTTAGTGGGTAGCAGCTAGAACTTAAGACAACCAGCTACACCTTTGCTAACTTATAATCACAATTTGTTTAAAATACTTCCATAGTTGACAGTTGAACAGTTGAACACATTCTTAGCATCTATTGAGCAAAGCTTTTGGTTCACTCCAAAAAAGAAACGTCAAACTCATTTTATTTATTTTACGGATTTTTATCTCGAACAGCCATGTTTCAAGACCCGTAATTACCAAAAGCGTTCTGTACACTGTGCGCACTCTCCCTCACTGTGAGAAGGAAGCAACCATAGAAATTACTTTCTTTTGAAGAGAGCACACTGACAGACAATTCCACATTATGCTGTCAGCCAGTTCCACTCCTCTTTTAATCATTTTCCAGTAACTTTCCATTCCTTGCATAGCCTACATACTGGCTCATATCAACTCATATAGGTGCAATAAAGATACAGTCCATCTTTGTTATGGTGCCCTTGACTCATATTACTGTTGCGACTTAGACTTTACAGTGCACCTTGATAGGCAGGTCCTTCCCCAATTTATTATGCCAGCCATTAAGATTAGCCATGCTAGCTGTGTGGCTACACAAATGGTAGCTCAGAAAAGCTATTCTTTATGGTTATGGTTGCGAAAGCTATGGAAGTGATCGAATAAAAAGGATACACCTAGATTAATGATGTCTATCTTTTCTGTTTTATGATTCTTAAGGCTATTCTTTTTTTTATCTGTATATTTGATATTGTGGCATTATTGTGATATTGTGGCATTTTTGTCTACCTATAGCCATACACTTTACAAAAAGGTTACATAATTAACCATTAATTATACTTAATGCAGTAATACGCATTATTATAAAGTATTAGTATAGAGGTGAGGATTATAGGGTTAGGGTTAACTATTTAGGAGCACCATTACCTTAGTTAACATGAACACCATTTTTTAACATGAACACCATTAGTTAATTGGTAAATGAATGGTCAATTAATGTATCCTTATTGTAAAGTGTTACCGCCATCCAATGTATCCGTATCAAATAGTAAGTTATAGTGTACAGTACTTGTCAGGAGTCGTACTAGGCCCAGGAAGGAGGAGAAGAGCACGTTTCAATAAGCAAAACTCCAAACCTTTCAACCGAGAAGAGAAAATAAACTATATTCCGGAACGTAAGGGAGATTCTGCAACACTCGACATCCCACTTTGAGAACCCCAATAGGGCAATAGGATTCATCATTGTTGCTTACAATCAATCCAAATGCACAAGAAAACACAACAAAAACACAGTTTGTCTGGATTATCCTACTTTCCCATGTTCCTGCCTCCCTTGCTTCACACTAATATCTATCTCTGTGTGTCCCGTGACTGTGTGCCACAGCTTCACTACTACCACAACTACTGCTGCTGCTAATACTACAGTGTATGTGCATAGATTTCCTTCTAGCTGTAGTGGTTTCTGTGTTAGTGTCACTGTGTGCGTACGCAAGAGAGAGAGAGAGAGAGAAGAGAGGGAGACTTCTACACACACGCACTGGTGTCTTTTGCACAACCTACGTTGGTGTTACCTGTATACTGTATACCTGTGGACGTGTTCTCGTCCATTTATACCTCTGGGGTTTGTCCCTTTGTCTGTCCTTCTTTCTGTGTATATATATATCTGAATGTATGTCGATATTGTTGTCTCTCTGTCTCCTTTTTAATTGTGTTCTTCATGTTCCACCTCATTCATGTAATTCTTTGTTGGTTTTCTTTTTCGTTGTGAGTTTTTTTCTGGTTTTTTTGTCTCTGTTTTGTCTCTGTTTTCTGACTGTTTCTGTCCCTCAATTTTTAATTTTTAATTATTTTATATAATTATTATTGATTATTTATATTATTATTTATTATTTATTTTCCTCCTCTCGTCCATCTTCCCGTCCAACAATTTCCTCTCTTATGCCCTTTGATGATTTTTGTTCTCATCCTTCTCTTATATTCGCTTTTCTCTGCTCGTTGCCTTCTATCTCCTTCTCTCCTCTCCTCTTCTAATGTCCTCTCCTTCATTTGCCTCCTATCCTTGGCTCCTCTGCCCTGATCTCCTCTCCTTGCCTAATCTCCTTGTATACTATGCCCTGCTGGCCTCTCCTTGCCACATCTCCTAACCTTGTCCTATCTCCTTGTCTCCTTCCCTTGCTTCCTCTCCTTATCCTGTCTCCTCGCCTTCCCTAATCTCATCTCCTTGTCTCCTCTCCTTCCTTTCGCTCCTCTCCTCCCCTTGCCTCCTCTCCTTCTCTTGCCTCCCTCCCTACCTTATCTCCTCTCCTTCCCTGATCTCCTCTCCTTCCCTATTCTCCTCTCCTTCCATTTCCTTCTCACTTTACTTCCTCTACTCTCCTCCCCTTGTCTCCGCTCCTTACCTCCTCTCTTTCCCTTGCCTCCTCTCCTTATCTCCTCTCCTTCTCTGCTCTCATCTCCTTGCTATCCCTGCTTTCGCTTCCCCACCTTGCCGTCCCCGGTCTGCTCCTCCTCTGTCGGCGTGTGCGCGTGCGCGTGGCGTGCGCGTGTGTGTGGTGCTGTGTGCACCGCTGTAGTGTTCAGAAGGTGCGTGCAGCCGAGCTGCGCCGCCTCTCTGCTCCCCCCGACTCCTTCTCTGTGTAAGTACCTCCTCTGTCCACCTGTGTGTGTGTGTGTGTGTGTGTGTGTGTCATGTTGTTTGTGTGTGTGTGTGAGTGTGTGTGTCATGTTGTGATGAGTCGTGCTTGTGTGTTTTGTGCTCATGTATGTGTGTGTTTATGTGTTTGGTGTTGTGCTGTGTGTGTTTTATTTGTGTGTGTGTGTGTGTGTTTGTGTGTTCATGTGTTTGTGTGTAAATGTGTGTGTAAATGTGTGTTTGGTGCTGTGTGTTTTATTTGTATGTGTGTGTGTTTGTGTGTGTTTAGTGTCGGGATGAGATGTCCTGTGTGTGTATTTATTGGTGTGTGTCAGTGTGTGTCTGTGAGATAAGCAGAGAGAGGTACAGAGGAAACGCATGGTTTCTATGGAAACACGCCGATGCTCCTCTGATCTCAATGCTTCTGCCATTAACTCCCTACTGTGAGTTTCTGTTGCTCTCCTCCATTATCCAAACTAGCCGTTCAAGTTTCTCCTTCATCCTTCACAGTTCCTTTAACTCCTCCCCACCTAACGTCATGTTCATACTGCATACTGCATAGCAAGATAACAGACCGGCATGCCTTAATGTGAGCGCAGCTTTCCTTTGGCTTTAAGTTCAAGCTTTTCAAAGCTAGAACTTCAAGTGAAAGGTTTAGCTATGAGTGATGCTAAGTGCTACTTAGTGTCAAGTCACGTCAAGGCTACCGTAGGTATCACTTTTAGCTTGAACAAAAAAAAATAGAAGTTGATGACAAATGTCGAATGTTTATTGACCAAACCACAGTTCTTCCTCAAATAACAAAAAAGGAGGGGAGCTTTCAGGGCTGTTAATTTTTTTTTCTGTTTTCTAAAATGTACAACTCATCATTGATCATCCTTTCACAATTGCCCCAAACTACCCTTTCAAACCTGCAATCCAGAGTTGGTGGCCAATACACCCAAACTCTTTCAAAATGTTCACGTCATACTAATGCTGTTTCATGATTAAGGCCAAAAGCTTTGACCAATGAGCTTCAGCATTGGAAAATTCATGGCAAAACCACCGATTTCGTGTGATTTTATTCCAACTGTTGTTCTTCTCCCGCACCCCACTGACAATAACCGCCTTAATGATAGATTCAGCAACTCATTGATTCAACGCATTGATGACTAAGCAAGACAACCACCAAATGGATCCAATGTCTCTTTCCAGTTGAACAGGGATCTGACCAGCAGGGTCATATTGAGATGATCACAAGCATACCTCAAATTAGTTAAGGGTCGTGGAGGAATCTAATGGGGTTTTCTAACAGGGGCCCTGTTCAAATAAGTCCACTTGGATCCTATACAGTGCACTGCTTATCGTGTCACCATTTTGTATTGTTAGCTTAGTGATAGTCTGAGCTGAGGATACAAATCCGGTCCACTATAAAGTGCACTAATAAATACCCATGATGCACTGTAAGATAATTGTACAACTGATGCACACTTATTTTCTTCTTATTATGTTGCATAGCGGATTTCATTGTCATCTGACTCCTCCAATAGAGGAGATCCAGCACATACAGGTTATTTTTGCAAATTAGCTGTCATTTGGGGTGACATAACAGGTCAGGTCAGCTTGTTTATACCACCGATACACGTCATGCCCATGGATTTTCCGCACATAATGATGTCCAAATTCCCCCAATACTTATGCCCTAAATAGTGTGCTGTTTAGTGTTCATTATATAGGGAATGAGGGAACAAGTGAGCCAAATCAAACACTGCCAGGGATTATTATCAGTAGTGTGCTTGTGTTGTTGTCATACCCTACATCACCATGGTATGGCACCATCATGACGGATTGTAGGTTTGGATCCCAAAATTTCACAGACTGAGAAGTGTTTTGTGGTTGTTCTTGTGTTTTTTTCCCACCCATACATATATCCCAGGTCCCTATTGTCACTTTGTACCAAAAATACCATCCATGAATTACAACCGGCAATGCAGTTACTCATCCAGCATCTTAGATCTGCAATAGAGAATCATCAAGTCTTTGTAAAGAGCCTCCTTAATGAAACATAGATAGAGTACTTACTACTGGACACTTATCCTCCATAGAAATGTCAGGCTGTTTTTGATTTTAAATGCCTCTTTGTGTGTGTGTGTGTGTGTGTGTGTGTGTGTATGTGTGTTTGTGTGCATGTGTGCGTGTGTGTGCTGCAGTCCTCACGCCGTCCCAGACCGCCTGCGAGTGCGGGTGAACCGGATCAGCCTGCAGGAGTACGAAAGACTGCAGTCCGACAAGGAGCTCCTACGAGACACCTGTAAGATGTGTGTGTGCGTGTGTGTGTGTGTGTGTGTGTGGGGGGGGGGGGGGGGGGGGGGGGGGGGGGGGGGGGTCTTTGATATCTATGCACTGAAGATGCATATTTTATATTTACAGTTATTTTGTGTGTGTGTGCGCACATGCGTGCGTACCTGCATGTGTGCATGCCTGTGTGTCTTTGTTTGTGTGCCTGCATGTGTGTGTGTCGTGTCTATGTCTGTGTCGTGCATGTGTGCGTGTTTGTGTGTGTGTCCCAGCCATCGCGGTGGGCATCGTGGTGGTGAGGGGCGACTGTGACCTGGAGACATGCAGGCTCTACATTGACAGGCTGCAAGAGGTAGGACTCTTCATCACCACCATCATCATCAACAGCATTACACTGAACACTCCATTCATGTTTCCTGTGGCAGACATTTTACACAATGCAAATAAGAGCATTAAATATCGATGGTTTTGTTATTTAATTGAATAAAAAAACTGCATGGGAATTTATGGGGAGTTATTGTGTTTTCAAGGACCTACATCAGGCGCCATCTACGGGCCACAGAGTGCATTACCAGGTAAATCAGCTGGATTTATTCTGATGTTGTGCCATAGCTCCCTCTTGTGGTGGTTTACTCTCTACCTCATTTTTAGTTTCACTTTCTCTTCATGCTTTCTCTGTCTGTTAACACCCTTTGGATCTGCAGTCTTGCAGTCTTACTTGCCTGCTGCCTCTACCCTTTCTCTCCTTCTCTCTCTCTCTTTACTACCTCCTCTCTTTGATCTTTTGCCTTTGCACTGCTCTCTCCTTATCAGTTTTCCTCAGTCTCATGGGTGCCCAGCTGTCTCTACCTTTCCCTATCTTCTCTTTATCTTAATTGAGTCAGTGTTAGTGATTCACACGTAATCACTACTATGATGACCTCTGTCACATTTGTCAAATAAGTCTGTGTGTGTGTGTGTGTGTGTGTGTGTGTGTGTGTGTGCGTGCGTGCGTACGTGCGTGCGTGCGTGTGTGTGCAGGATGAGTGCCGGGGTCTGCCGAGGACAGGCTCGTTCACAAGACTCTCCCCCAACTGGAGTTTCTTGGATTGTAAGTGGGAAAACACTCATTCACTCACTCACTCACTCACTCACTCACTCACTGGACTGAGGAACAAGCATGACCTCATAGAGCAAGTCACGCCCTGTATGTTTGTATATTATCTCAGTTACGTAACACGACCTGAACCTGCTATTTTTAGAGGTATCGCTTTTAAAGATGTGCGCATTCTTTTCACCCATGAGACGCATAACAACACTCATATGATTATATCGGTTATTGATATGGACATTATATATAAGGATATTAACGTGAATCAACGTGATGTTTAGTTTTATATCTTCCGCTCATCCACAGCCACCTCAGCAGACCGTTTCTACCGCATCGACAAGGCTCAGGTAGGACACCCCCCCACCTGCCCCCCTCAACCCTGTGTGTGGTCGTCTACGTTGGCCCTGTTTACACAAAATAAATATATAGATCCTACAACCGTGTTACAATTTCGATTGTATCTACGTTACGAGCCTAATCTGATGTCATCTGCATGTGCATGGGTGTGTGTGTGTGTGTGTCCATGCACGTGTGTGTGTGTGTGTGTGCAGGAGCATCTCCACTTTGTGACGGAGATTTGCCAGGACGAAGTGTTCATCCTGGACCCCGAAGGACCCCCAGTGAGCCAGGGCCCCGCCGCCACGGGAATGCCTGACCTGGTGGTGGAGCCAGTTGGGTAAGACACAACACACACACCCTCCCCAGGATGGATGTAGCTATAGCATGTAGCTATAGGTGACGCACACACACACATGCATACATATCCACATACAGACACACGCGCATGCAGACACACACACACACACACACACACACACACATAAACATATTCAGACACATGCACATTCAGACAAACACGCATGCAGACACTCACACGCACACACACACACGCGCACACACACACACACACACACACACAAACAGATTGAATACAGGCTGTATGTATTTATATATGTATGTTTATGTATATATGTGTACATGTGAAATAGATACACAGGCTGAACAGGGATGACACCATTTTTATATAAATGGTTGAAAACTCTTTCTTTTTCACCAGAATATTTGAATAGTGAAATGATTCTGCAATTATCAACTACCAATCTTTTTCTTTTCTCTCCAGTGTACCTCTGACTCCTGAAGAGCAAAGTAGGAAGTGCACACACACACACACACACACACACACACACACACACACACACACACACACACACACACACACACACATAAACCCAGTGGAGAAGTGCATATAGGATTTTGCTGAATATTTTTGGGGGAATTCTTATTATTACATTAATTATACTTGATTTAAACTTTAGCACCCGTTTGTGATTTGTGGTTTATGCTGTAAGACAGCAACAAACTGTGGAGCAACAAAATGTTGTTGCTCCACCACATGCCACCACTTGTCTAATCTTTAAGGAAGTGAACTGCTCAAACAAAAAACACTAGTGAAACTAAACTGAATGCCCAGGTGGAAAATCCGTCATGCAAGTCACATTTGGGTTTCAGGATCTCTGTGATTAGATGATTAATCCATTCTCCATTGACGATACAGCACAGATCACAGATCAAATAACAACCCTCAGGTTGTCTCAAACGGTTTGTCTAACATGTGTATGTGTTTTTGTGTGTGTGTGTATGCGTGTTGTCCTTCCACAGCTTTGTTATCGGCAGCCAGTTCTGGAGATTTGCTAATGGTAATTCCCACTTTTAAACACACACACACGGGATAATTAGTTATGTATGACCTCAAGTTACATTACCTCTCTATACCTCTCCAATGCATCGAAGGTAAACGCATTAGCCGATAGCGTAGCAGCTGTCAGGGCTTTGCCCAGAAGTGAGGGCCACAATTCCAAGACGCCATGCTTGCTTACACCACGAAGAATTGTTGTTGATTTGGATTAAATTGGAATCATTTGTACATTGGTATGAAAATGCTTCAATCTAGGAGTACTATCGCAGTCAATCTAGATAGATAGAAGATAGATAGATAGACAGACAGACAGATAGTGTGACAATGCGTCTGCAGCTGTTTTTCTCACATCACAGATAACAGAAATGGACAATAATCACAATGGACAATAATCATCTTTATTTAATAACTTTAATAACACATAATCTCACTTTTTACAAATGACTCCCTGGACCAACAGAACATTACCATTACATCATCAAACAATTACAGATTTTTTTTGTGATTCCTTTATTTCTTTGATTATACTTTTATATATATATATACTGTATATAAGTATGTTCAACATAAATGGCCTAATACCTTTTATTACATTAACATTGTATTATGATGATTATACTCGTAGGGAAATTATTTCCTACAATATCATCATAGCAGTCAATTATGTAGTATAGAGACATGTCAAGGCATGTCGAACAGAAATCAGCAACATTGCCTTGATCCTTCAGATGACTCGTTAGGCAACACTAGCCAGTGTTGTGGTTTATAAGCGTAACTTCCTGATGAGCAATGCTCTGGTGATGGGAACTGGATTCATGTGACGATTGGTGTACACTACATTTTGCGCTATGTTAATGTACTGCTTTGTCAACATGGAAGGGATTCGGGATAGTTTGTCGTATAAGACTTGTACATCAGAATGCAAATTGATTTGCCATTGTGTGAGGCCTGTAAGGAGTTGTACTGTAAAATACTGAATAAACGTAAATATACCGTAACCTAGGCTAATCAAAACTTTGTGTTGACACGTCTCGCGTGAGAAACACTGTGGCAGTTTCAAACACAACAATATCTCCCCATAATGACAAATAATTTCACGATTAATTACTTAACAATGACCAAAAGGCCATTACTACCGATAACATTCCTATGCTTCCGAAATGGAGGCGGTTGTTGCGAGGTCACGATGTGAAAGCTTTCTTGATGGTGGCCATATAAACATGCTCAGTGTTCACTGGTGTACAGCTGGGTAAAGTACACCTGCAGACATGCTCCGACCCACTCGACCTCTGCTCAACTAGAACTCCTCACTATGTTTTTCACAACACCAAGATTATCTTCCACACTTCATCCCCCCCCCCCCCCCCCCCCCCCACACACACACACACACACACACACACACACACACACACACACACACACATAAGCACACTCTGTCACGTGTTCCATATCGATTCTAAATCGTTTCGTTCACATAGGAAATTAAGACATAGAATATTTACATCTACACCAAATATAACATATCTAAGAAATCTTAAAGTGTAAAGTAAAGTAATGTATACATTCTAAAATGATGTACAAATGAAGATATCCTGGTGTGGTGTGCACAGCATTGAGGCCATGTGTTTGTAACCTTTCAATAATAATCATTGAAAAGCATAGTCACATGAATACAAAGGTTCTCTCACTCTATCGCTCTCACTCTCTCTCTATGTCTCTCTGTTTCTCGATGTAGCTCTCGATGTTTCCTCTCTTGGGGGGAGTGTTGTTTTTCCTTTTCAAACATGTTTATTTTTGTTAGTTTGCATCTTGCTTTTCTTTGTACATAGAATAAATGGTTCAATAAAATACCTTTTAAAATATCTCTCTCTTGCTCTCTCTGTTTCTGCCAGCTGTCAGAGTGTGTTGGCAGAGGGGTCAGCCTGTTGGTGAGGGACTCTGGGGGATGCTCTGCACTTCACCTGGCCGCGCAGAGCGGACACACTCCTCTAGTCAGCTACATCCTGCACCAGGGTGTGTGTGTGTGTGTGTGTGTGTGTGTGTGTGGTTATGCTTGTGTGCACAATACAAAACGACAATAACCCATCTGTCTTTCATGCATGTGACCTCGCCCCTGGCAGGCTCCAAGGTGCTTCTGGATCTGAGAGACAGAGAAAAGTAGGTTTTATATCAGTCATGTTTATAAATAGGAATATATATATATATATATATATATATATGTATATATATATAATATACCAACTATACTCTGAATTAGGTACATGTTTGAGCTGGGGGTTGTAACACTCTGTGTGTGTGTGTGTGTGTGTGTGTGTGTGTGTGTGTGTGTGTGTGTGTGTGTGTGTGTGTGTGTGTGTGTGTGTGTGTGGTTTCCAGGGGAGACACTGCCTTGCACAAAGCTGCTTCAGAAAAACAGCACGCAGTATGTCGATTGCTTGTGGAGGCCGGAGCTTCACTTAAGAGGACCAACTTCCTGGTACGCACGCACGCACGCACACACACACACACACACACACAGAAGGGACACACACACACACACAGAAGGGACGTACATACACACACACACACACACACACACAGAAGGGACACACACATACAGGGAAGGGTGTGTGCGGCAGGGACTCAATGGTTTCACATCGATATCGGCTCATTCTTGTAAGTCTCCCATTTCCAGTAAAAGCCCAGCTGTGGTGACTCACCGTATAGCTAGAGCATGACACAGCATGACACAGTTGCATGACACATGCTTTTATTGTCAAGTTTTATGTTTTATTTCCAATGCCAAGGCGATGTTTATGATCCAACACCAAAGCCTTGTTACTGTAAATGTTTGCTTGAGAGGCAAACATAACCAACCTGTGGAGTGTTTGTGGTAAATGGCTGGTATAAGCCACCTCACAGTCTGAGCATATTGTTTTTGCGTTGTGAAGGAAACATCTGGTCGATATTTGTATTTGACGTGTGTGTGTGTGTGTGTGTGTGTGTGTGTGTGTGTGTGTGTGTGTGGGTGTGTGTGTGTGTGTGTGTGTGTTTGTGTGTGTGTTCCAGGGGAGGACTCCAGCGGAACAGGCCCAGGCTGAAGGAGACTATGAGCTGTCCAGCTACCTGAGCACCCAACAACTACTCACACCAACACCCGTGACCCATGAGGACCTGGAGACCGCTGTTTGACCCCCCTCTGACACACACACACACACACACACACACACACACATACACACACACACACACTCACGTGAACATTCGACACACACACACACACACGTGCGTGTGATACACTCCAATGTCTGTGTCCTTCTATTCCCTACACATCCCTTCAGATGAAAGGTAGGGAGGGAAGCGAAGGATGATGGTAAAAATCTTTTTTTTAAAGATGGATTCTCGGTCCACATTCTCAGACCAACGGAGAGATAACATTAGTTGGGAAGCACTGAAGAAATATGAAAAATAGACGATTCAACTGAAAAGGACGAGGAGTCAATGAGTGTTTTTAAGCCACAGGACGGCGGTAAATAATTTATCGGCTATTTATTTTGTATTTATTACGATTACTATTGTTATTCTTTTCCAGATTTGTTTTGGTTTGTGTCGGGGGGGGTGGGCGTGGGGGGGATCTTGGGTGTGTTCTGGTGCACTTCTGAATCTTTCACACCACCACACCAATCTGAAGTGTAAGATGACTCCACACAACACACATCCGGTAGAGTTTTCTAGAACCACACACAAATTCAAATCACAGCCGAGATCAAAGTGTGCATAAACATTTGTTCCGCTTAAAACAAATAACCGCGCCACCCAGGGGAATTGAACCGAGGACGCTTTTATGGGTTGATTTGTTTGTCATGTGCCAAAGACGTTGCGATGTCACAGTGATTGCAAACAACTGCCACTGTTATCATATTTATTTAAATGTTTAAATCCATAGAAACAGGAAAGGCCCACTTGGAGGGAGGAGACTTCTCATTTACACGAGAGAGAGAGACGTGTGTGGTTTACGTGTTTGTTCTCAAACTTTATTTTGCCATTTTTCTTAAAATTACAATGCTTTTACAATGCATGCCTATCTAACAGAAGTGTATTTATTGAGTTGGCTCTAATGTTTACTTGCGTTTGTTTATATTTCCGCCCCCCCCCCACCCACACACACACACACACACACACACACTTACACATACAAACACACACCCATATCAGCCCTGGGCTACAAAAGTAAGCTAAGTCCACCCACACCACTGTGGTCTTGCAGTTTACACAGAAAACTCTACACAGACCCAAGTATGTGTTGTGATGTGTGCGCATGTTTGCGTGTCTGCGTGCGTGAGTTTGCCTTTGTGTTTGCATTGCATCTATCGAAGAGGGGACAGTGAGAGGAAAATCTGAGCCGTATTCAATGCAATATGAATATGAGTGGCATGTTATTTAATTTTTTACATTTCCCTATTTAAAGTTTACATTACATTAATGTTTTGAACATAGTTGTCCACAGAGCACCAATGAGTATTGAATGTGCAATTTTACTACAGTGCTGGTGGCGTTTATGATTGTCTGGTTTTGTTCAGTTGTATTATTTTCAGTTTGTGCGCATGTATATTTTGAACGGTTAACACTTTTTTTGATATCGTAACCTATTGTAAACTGAATTAATTGCTGTATCGCAAATAACGATCTCAAACGGGATCTGTGGGGGGAGGTGATTTAAAATGCGTGGCACAGGGACAGCTATTCTAGTCAACAACTTTTATTTATTTATTAATGTATTATTTTTGTTTTAGATTTTTTGCACCCAACACATTTTTGGCCACCAAAATAATTTCTGCTTCCCCAAAGGTCTTTCCCTCAGAATTTAGATTAACGTTTTTAGAAGTCATTGGTGCTCTTACGAAAGGTTGATACCCTGCAGAACCACATACGTTTTACTTTTTCCTCTCCATCCCTCTCACTTGACCTACTAACCTCTCTTTGTACCCTATTATAGACAAACTAAATCCCCCCACAACATAGGCATCTTCTAACAGGGGTATTTACCCTCTAACCTTAAAATCCATCGAACTCTTCCTCCAAACACCCCCTCAAGTGCAGATTCTTATTTTCTCGCCATGTTGAGTGTATGGCAGGGGAGGTTCTTCATTGAGAAATTTTACATTTTAGCTCCTCTGGCGTGTTTATCATTTACACATTGACAAATGTAGAGAAATGAGGTTGATTAACTGAATTTTGCATTCTACAGTTGTGAACCGTGTCTATGCTCTTGATGTGGTTGGTTACTGAGGCACAAGATTCACTCTGTCCTTTTCTCTCCTTTTTTCAAATTGTTGAGTAGAAATATACAAATTGGTATGAAACTGTCACTTGTCAGCATTGTTTTATGCATGGCATTTTCTAACCTCTAGGACTACTTTTGAATATTGACTTAAAATGGCATTACTATGGTTGTTTTACAATACAATACAATACAATACAATACAATACAATACAATACAATACAATACAATTGAACAATTTTAATAAAATTATATAGTTTTAATGGTTTAAAATGTGTAATAGTTACTTGAGATTTATGCTTAGGTTAGAAAGATATTGAGTGTGTTGTTTTCTTTTCTTTTGTAAATTCCTTTTATCTGATGAGGTTTTTATTACTTGAACATTCATTGGTGAATGTGATCACTTATGAGAAAAAAAGTTACGACACTGTGGTGACAAATGATGACGACGTAAACAAACGAAACTTCCCCCTTGAAAAACACACAAAATGAACTCTACGTACAAACAAGCTACGTAGACTGCTTATTATTCAGTTATTGTATTGGGTTATGAAAAATAGGATATGACAAGGTTAAAAGTACACACTCCTTGTGAGCATCAAGCAGTTGAAAGACTCGTGCAGTGGAGAGGAATCCATTGTAAGAGTGTGAAAATGATTGACTGGTCGATAAAAGCAAACGGGCTGTTTGAAGTTGTCACTTAAGTCAACCTGCTGTGATAGTGAAGAAAGTAAGTGTTTCCATGTAGATTCATAAAGGTAAAAAAATGAAAGGTGTGGTTCAGTGGGCTAGATTGTCACACTCTCATACTATTGTTAACCACAGAAAAACATTGGTCTGTGTAATCCCAGATGAAAGAAGTTATATATTCAAGTCTACTGCCAAACCAAGTGATGCTGTGTAACAAGAGTTTATAAACAAACCCTATTCCCTGTCTATAGTCTACTTAAGAAACCATGGACGATTGTTTATTTTTCTCTCCTTTCTCTCCATTCACATATTTACACGGTTTCTTTTTTCTACAGGGACTACTGAGTGCCATAAACAGTGTTGGATTTGGATGTAATATAATCTCACCACTCTATGTTCAGAGAGTGGGTTATATTTGATAAGAAAAGCAAATATAAAAATAGAAAGTCGATGGCACTGGGGAAAAAAGGCTATCGCGAATAGTTTAGCACGAGAGATTGTACAATTATTACATTGTCTAAATTAACCATATCATTTCAGAATAAATAAAGTTTGAAACGTTAATCAAAAAATCGCTTTTTGTGTTCGTCATTTGATCTCTTAATTGACCTGATCATTCACCTGACGATGAGTGTGATTGTGTTATATGCGTTATTGTCTCGAGACAATGAGCGTCATTGGCGTGAGAGATGGCGGGATTAAGTTACATCATTTTGGCAGCGAGAGGCGGGCCAGAGGGATGGGATTTTGAGTGGCATGGGTTTTATAGATCTGATTTTATGGTTTACCGGCGAGAGACCGTATAAAATAGGAAAGAGACGAGAGCGAGGGGGGAACTTTCGATAGAGGGATATCCGTTTACCTTACGTATTGCCGATATTGCTTTGTACATTTTTTTGTCAAAATTACATCTCCTTGTCGTTGTTGTTGTCATAGTAAGAGACCGGAAATTGCATTGCGGTAAACCGGGATAACGCTACAATAAAGGGTCCTCCTCTCATCTTATGACCTCAGGACACTAAAGTGGTGATCACTGCAGATCCAAATGACTGGAGCTTGACCCAGTCCAGCTCCGCCTCTCTGGTCCAGCTGATTGGATCTTATGCTGGCAAATCAACCCGGTTATTATAAATATATAAATATTAATACATATTAAATATTACTTAATTACCATGGTTGGAATTTAAATACAAAAATGAATATAGGCTTACAGGCACAAATGTGAAACAAAATGGTTGTCACATTAAGAAGGGTTACTCACGCTCTCCCTCCTTGTCGATATATTTTGTGTGAATGGAACTTTTGAGGCAACTCACACTTTTGCGCTAAACTTTGTTGTTAAACTTTTGCGCTAAACTTTTTTGTTAAACTTTTGCGCTAAACCGGTAACAGTTACCAGGTTGGGGTGAGGGTGGGTCTAGGGGTGGAGCTGACTAGGCTAAGCTCCAACAAACTTTTGAGGCAACTCACACTTTTGCGCTAAACTTTGTTGTTAAACTTTTGCGCTAAACTTTTTTGTTAAACTTTTGCGCTAAACTTTTTTGTTAAACTTTTGCGCTAAACCGGTAACAGTTACCAGGTTGGGGTGAGGGTGGATCTAGGGGTGGAGCTGACTAGGCTAAGCTCCAACAATTGGAATTAACGTGCTACATTTACAGTAAACTCATGCTACGTGACGTTTAAGAAAGGGGAGAGCGCCATGTGAGCTGACAGCAGAGCAATATAAGTAACGAGACGTAGTCAACACAGTGTGCTGGACGTACCCGGTGACGAGTTCCGTCCTGTTGGAGGAGTTCATTTATAATTATCTGCTCATTATCTGTTCCTGACTGTAAGTATCCGTCCCGACTTAAAGCACGCCATGAGAAGGACCAGATAGCCTTAATCGGATCGTAAAGTCACTTTAAAGTTTTCATGTGGTGCCATCTTTACCAGGGATTATGAAGAATCGAGTAGATTTGACGATAAACAATGTCGGGGATCAATCTAATTAAATCGGTCTGCGTTGTTATTAATTCGTGAATTGGCTGCCACTTCAACTAGAAAAGCACACTAGGCTACCAAGTGGACTCAAATTTACAAGCAAGTGCGGATGTGTTTGACTAGTACCTCGGTCAATTCTCAATTCAACTAGTATTGGTCAACTAGTATTCTTTTTCTTTATTGCGATTGAGCGCGAGGTAATGATAAATGATTTATTAAAGTCCCAGGTAATTAAATCCGTAATATATTTCACACTTGGTCAATAAGGTCAATGTGTTGGCATACAATAGACCTAACTGTGTGTGTGTGTGTGTGTGTGTGTGTGTGCGTGTGTGTGTGTGTGTGTGTGTGTGTGTGTGTGTGTGTGTGTGTGTGTGTGCGTGTGTGTTATTGGAGTAAAAAAAACAATGCTGAAGAACAAAGACTGAGGCATAGTTGCGTTTAGGAGTAATGACTACACCCGTGATTCGTGTGTGTGTGTGTGAGAGAGAGTTGGGAACAATGGTGTACAAACAAATAAAATAAAAATGTAGAGAGTGGGTGCTTTTAAAAAATATAAGTCCTTCCTTTGAAGAAACGTGTCTTTCTGTTTTTACTCTAGAAAACCTCAATAAAGCCATGGCCGCCCAGCATGTGGGCGCCGGCCATGTTCTTCCCCCCACAAATGGCAGGCCTCCGTCCAACGCGGAGCACGACGACATGGAGAACACCATGGAGTTGAGGCTGATGAGGGCCTACGCCCAGCGGAGACGTCCCCAGGACAAAAGACCGATCGCCCACGACAAAGAGACGTCGGATTTTAGGCCATCTGCGGTGCCTCCTTCCGTGGAGGAAGCAGAACCCAAGAAGAAGAAGAAGAAGAGTATCAAGAAACGTTTGCATCAGATTTTCTCATGTGTTGGAGCACCCAAAGGGGCTAAAGCAGACGAGGGAGGGCAAGATGTGGCGACCTTTAGGAACGGTGGCTTTCCACATGACCAGATTTCGGGTGAGCAATGCCGAGTTGACTGAACATTTTATTAACCCTTTTATTAAGGTGTGTCCACTTGAGACGCGACGGAACACCGTCGCGTAGGCCTGGCGTTGTCTTCTCGAGCGCGGCAAGTTTCAAACATGCCTCAGCTTAAAACATTGTGGCTTTTTGGTCTGTACTGCAAATCTATTGGTTGGCACCTTGGTGCGGTGCGTCATGTGGCACGCCTGGGTCAAAGTTGAATTTATTTCAACTTGGAAAAGCAGTCAGGCGCATGGCCCCTCCCCTCCGTGAAATTACTCCGTAGGCGAGTGTGTCCCGCACGTAGGCGAGTGTGTCCCGCACGGACGTCGTTTAAACTGAACACACCTTGATGGTGTGCAGTATGTACTGTCTCGCCACATAACTCAGATTAACTATCAGGAAAGTGCATTCCCAGACATGATCACATACACACAGACACACACCTGCAAAGTCCCTTTTTAGGACCATGAAACCGTAACGCATAAACCTGATCTATCAGTACAGTGATTCCATACTGTATCTAGTCTAGTCTGGGCAGGGCCGTAGCCAGGGTTTGAAAAACCCGGTTGTGCTCAGCTCACGCGCTCACCACCAGATGACACACACAGCGGCGGACAACAAGTAACAAGTCTAAACTGAATTAAGCATGTACTCATCTCGGAGAAGTTATCAGCCGCTGATTTTTCCTTTATACAGTATTTCGTTTCCAAATGTATTTTTAGCTCTTTACTCCAAAGTGTGTCCCTTCCCCCTACCGATGCGTACTGAAAGGTGTTCTCGCCCGTGATGACTCACCTTGTACGGTCATGTCACATTTTCAAAGACTGGTGTCCAGTTTTCATTTTCAAAGAAACCGAAGTCTGACTAATTGTATGCCTTGCATCTCGTGTGTGTTTGTGTGTGTGTTTCCGGGCGAGTGTGCGCTTGTTTCCTGGCAAGTGTGAGCTAACAGTTTCGTCCTGTTTGTCTGTTTTCTCCAGGAGGTGAGGATAAGGAGGAGGAGGAGACGCAAGAAAGCGAGAGGGTCGATGAGCTAGCCACCTCGTTAATTGAGCTAGCCGACATCTCCTTCATTCCTCCTGAAATAGAGGCTGATTCAGTAGATGGTAAGGGGCTCCTAGTTTTATGTTTTATAGTCACTTTTCATATTTTCATTTTCTGTTTTCTGTTTACTCCTGTGTGCAAGAACTCTGTTGACATCCGTTCACATGGTTGCATTACACATGCAGCATCACAACATAAAGGAATTCATTCAACATTTGCGTTGTTGACCTCACAAGAGGAAGGTCTCTCTTGTCGTGTTAGCAATCCAAACTTGTTTTCTCTCTCACACACACAAACGCACACCGTGTGTGTGTGTGTTATTGGAGTAAAGAAAACAATGCTGAAGAACAAAGACTGAGGCATTGTTGCGTCTAAGGAGTAATGACTACACCCGTGATGTGTGTGTGTGTGTGTGTGTGTGTGTGTGTGTGTGTGTGTGTGTGTGTGTGTGTGTGTGTGTGTGTGTGTGTGTGTGTGTGTGTGTGTGTGTGTGTGTGTGTGTGTGTGTGTGTGTGTGTGTGTGTGTGTGTGGCCTATTCCAAAAACAAATAATGCTTTGACAATCAGCTTTTTCAGCTCAAATATGTTTTTTCTGTGTTGTTCAGATGAAATACAGAAGTTGGCGGGCCTGCTGCTCAGGCAATGCGGTGACACAGTGCAAAAGGTAAGAACGAAATCAAAGCCCAGTTATTTTCACTGTTTTAACTGCAGTACATGGAGGACATCCCAACGGTGTAAATCAATGTGTCTCCATTCACAAAGATGAACACATTTTTCAATTTCTTTGTCATTAACCCTGGTTGTCGAGTCTCCTTTACCCGGAGTGGAATAAGTGTACAGTTCACAGAAAGATTAGGTTGGATTTCTGGGCTTGTAGAGCTTTACAGCTGTACGCCCCCATTACAACCACCCCGAGAGACATAAGAATTGTGTGTTGAAAAGGCAGTTTGTTTTACATTTTAAATAAACAAAAATCGTGGAATAATGGGGATCAAGGACGGATGGTTTCACTGACTCTACTCAGACCCATAGTGACTGAAATGACTCACAGGCCAAGTACATTTTTAAGCAAATGATGATGCATACAGTCCAACTCAGTGACTGGATATTTTGTCATTGATCATGAGACTATCCAGGATAGCCTAGCGTTCCCACACTGTGGTACTTGACAGAAGTTTGAAAAGATGAATGAATACAGGACCACGGCAGGCATTAAATATGCTGATGTGGCTTCATATCCAAACTTAACCATTGTCAAACCAATAACATATCTTTTTATTTTTTAACCTGAACTCAATTATCTTCAAGATGGAATGTACAATGTAAGTGTTGAGGATTATACGATTTTAAGAAAATGAGAATGCAGTTCCGGGATCAGCAATTATTCGATTTATTCGTATACAGAGAAAATAGCTTTCAGCTAAGTATTCTCTTTTAGTCTCTAAGGAAATCCGAGAGGAGGAGGAGAAGTATATATGAAAAGCATAATGAACCTTTTCATAGTCTTACTTGGTATTGGCGAGTACCTCTTAGCTACATACATTACACAGTTTAACTATCAGTAAAGGAACACAAGTGGTCATTAGAAGTAAGTGAATATTATGTAGAATATGATATGGTAACGTAAGATCTGGTATTTCTACCACAGTCAAAATCTATGCTCATAAATAAAGGAAAATATTTGCCTTCTTTTTTTTCCTCCTCAAGGAATATGACTGCGGCCAGATCTTCGAGGATCTGCTAAGCAGCTACGGTATGTTCGGCACCTTGATGTCCACGGTCTTCCACAAGATCGGCCTCTCAACCCCCGACCCTGGCGATCAGGGGCCAAAGGATTCCAATGAGATCAAGACCAACATTGCTGTCACTTGTGAGGTAGTTTGTCTGTCTGTGTCCATCCGTTCGACTGTCTGTCTATCTCATTTGGGGGGGTAAATCGATTCACGTAAGAATTGGGACTATTACTCTTCAAGATTCTGAATTGATTCACAACTTCCAAAAATCTATTTACGTGTTTTCTTTTTATCGTTTTGCCGTTGTGTGTTTACATTATTGCAATCAGTTGGTGTACATTTTTTTAATATAAAAACTACATCATCTTATACACACTTTGCTCTGCATTTGTGCCATAATTTGCCACATCGCCTTTCTTAGCGGACTGGAGTAGATCCTGAAATTGGCACCCCTATCTACTGAATCGAGAATCTAAAATATTGACTCCAAGAATAGATAAAAAGGATTCACAGCCCTAATATTTATATACAATGTAAATCATGTCAGTGATAACATTTTACATTCCACTGACAGAGCTCACTACCCTGTGAATTGAACCACTTGGATATGCAGAGAATTGGTCTTATTCATCCAGTGGCCATCTTGGTTATAGAGTGAACCAAGGTGGCCGCTAGTTAAATATAGCCCGTGGAGTAGGACACCTGTTGTATCTGTGTACTTGTGTTCTTGGCAGTTATAAACACTGAACCCTGGACACAAAATTTCAGTTTAAATGGACACTGGATTCTAATTTGGTGGAGCCATTTGTGTAACGTTACTCGGTTTATCAAAATAAGTTGTGAGTGAATGGAGTTTTATTGCCGCAAAGGTGGCGTTCCCATGGCTACACACGGAGTTCTTAAAGTGAGCAAGGCAACTTATCACCGTTCAAAGTGTGAGGAGCGAGAAACACAGAAAGTCACACTGATCGTGTGGCCCCCCCTATCGGTTGTGGCCCTAAACAACCGCATATAGTGTTTATGCCGCTCGTCATCACGTTTATGTACATTTTCCCTTTTAAACCAAAACAGGGGTAATTGTCGCAAGCCTCAGAAGAGGAATGCAATTTGATCCTATAGGATCTGATTGGATCAAAACGATGAAATGTGCTTGCCAGAGGGGAGAGGGAACATCCACGTAAAAAATCTCAGAAACGTTGGACGTTTTACATAATTGATCCGGGATTTGCGTTCTCCATGGGCTCAAATTGGACTAATGACATAAAGTGTTGTCATGGTTCTGCTTATTTGATTTGGGATGGCAAATTGACTTTTTTGCATAGCTTCACAGGCCCATATTTAAAGTTAAAGGTTTGGCTGTGGCATGCCCTTACCGCCAGCCAGTTCTGTAACCATGCACCGTTTCTCTGTCTTCCATCAGGTAGCCAGTAGGCTGTCCGCTATGGACACCCATCCAATGAGCCGCGTCCTCGGATTCGGTGCTCGGTACCTGAAGGAGCACTACTCTCTAGTATGTCTCGCACACACAAACACGCGCACACACACACACACATTAACATGTGTTCATCATTAAAACACACACATTTACATGTGTACATCATTAAAACACACATTAACATGTGTACATCATTAAAACACACATTAACATGTGTACATCATTAAAATACACACACATTAACATGTGTACATCATTAAAAGAAACACACACTAGCAAGTGTACATCATTGAAACACACACACATTAACATGTGCACATCATTAAAAGAAACACACTAGCATGTGTACATCATTGAAACACACACACATTAACATGTGTACATCATTAAAACACACATTAACAAGTGCTCATCATTAAAACACAAACAGACTAACATGTGTTCGTCATTAAACACACACTTATTCATTCATTCACTCACATGTGTTCCTCATTACGATTCAATAACTATTTAGAAATTGTTCAATGAATGAACGACTTTTTGTGCTTTTTAAATGAATTGGTCATGAGCAAAAGATCTCCGGTACTATAAGGAACACCTTTTTCTTTTCCCTCTCTTTTGGTAGGAGGCAGCATTGAATGTGGCCGAGGACCCAGATAGTGACAAAGATGTCGAGTGAAAAAGGGGTTACTTTGTTAGTTGGAGGGTGACCACAGGGTGACAAACCACTGCCCATTGGCAATGCCACGGACACAAAGAGCACATCCCACTGTATGCAAGGATTTGCATAGGATACTTCCTGTCACATGGTCCAACACCATCCACACACTTAAATGTTGGGGAATGTGGGGAAAACGGACTTAATGGCATGTGTGTGTGTGTGTGTGTGTGTGTGTGTGTGTGTGTGTGTGTGTGTGTGTGTGTGTGTGTGTGTGTGTGTGTGTGTGTGTGTGTGTGTGTGTGTGTGTGTGTGTGTGTGTGTGTGTGTGTGTGTGTGTGTGTGTGTGTGTGAGAGACTATATTCTCTTAACTTAATTTGTTTTGCATGTTTAACATACTGATATGTTGAGCAGGGAATTCAATCTACTTGAGTGGAATAGACTTGATTTTCATTTCAAAGAGAAATGAGAAATGTGCCAATGGGGTTGTCATAATTTTGCACAAAAAAAGGCAACATCTTGTTTACTTTAGTTTTTTCTGTAAACAAAAAAATTAAGCTGCTTTTTGTCATTTATACTGGGGGGGGGGGGTAAATTGCCTGTTTATCATTCAATAATACTATTATTTGGTTGTGAAGTGGTGCAAAAATTTATATTTGAATAGTTTTCATTTTGAAGAGTCAAACTCCTGTTAAAACTGTGCCAAAAAAATATATATATTACATTTGAGTTGTTATTATTATGATATGTGTGTTGTGGAATGATTACCCACCAGTGGTCACTCTAAAGCAATTTGTTGGGACAGGAGTGTTATCAATGGTTATAAACTTTTTGGGTATTAAAACGGAATTACCCATAATTTTTGTACCGTATATGGGAATAAATCTGATTACATCTTTCGGTTTGGTTGATTATTTAGCTGTCTGTAACATTGAAATAGCTGTTAAACTCTATTTTTATGGCGAACAAATTGTGCCACGGAAAGAATTCATGTTTATTCATTTAAAGAACACATTAAACAAAGAGAGGATTATTTTCGATAAATGTGCTCCTGCTGGACCCAAGTCACAAAAATAAAGACCTAAGTCACAGGGCACATCAGACTCAATAAGCCGAAGATGTGCAAAACACAACAGCTAAATAAGAAACCCTGAATTCTCAAAAACACGCAAAGCGATGATAAAGAGAATAGAGTGAGTCTGTAACTCCTGACTCAACCCGTATTTCAATGAACATGAAAAAGGGGGAATGCAGAGCAACAAGGCTTCTCCTACCTACGCCAAAGAGGCGACAGGAGGAAACCTGTTGTGCAATGTTTAATAATAGAGGGCAGGATATAAAACGCCGGTTACGAACCGTAATCAGAGTAATAATAACCTGTCACTCCTGAGCTCAGTACCCACGCTGGAACACCACCGGGTGACAGCGGAGAGAGAATGAAGCTGAGCGACATCACGAGCGTAACAGGCTCTGATGAACGATAAACCAATATCTAATTCGTAAACAGGTTTAACACGTCTAACCCCACGCAAGAATCTCTTGACTAGTGGGTGACTGAGAACCAGTTTTCCGTCATATCCTGCGTGGCCAGCCGAAACGGCTGCCGCATAGACTTTGACAGTAAACACTGAAGGAACCCACGCACGCTTCCCACCTCACAGAGAGATGGGATAACGTGGTTGAGGTAACACCACGTAGAGAAAGCGCCCCACATCACCGCGTAAAGGGAGGAAGTGGAAGGCGCGCGAGCACTCTGAATAGTGTTGATAACTGATGCTGGCAGACCTCTGCCTTGCAGAAGCAACCTCTCAGAAGCCAAACCAACAACCGACCCGTCACATTGGGCGGGTGGTGCACCGTCCCGTGAGCCAGTGAAAACGCGTCCGGTCTGATCGGTACCGGCCACGGCTCCGTGCAAGAGAGCACCGCTAGCTCTGGGAACCACAGAGCTGAGCGGTTCTCCGGGGCCAATAGAATGAGGGACAATCCCTCCTGCCTGACCCGTTCCAGGAGAGGATGGATTAGTTGAAGCGGCGGGAACGCATATAAGAGAGCCCGCGGCCACGGTGCGTGCGCCATCGCGTCCACCCCCAACGGGGGAAGATCCTGAGGGCTGAGAGAGAACCACAGACTGCAGTGGGTGTTCTCACTGGACGCAAAAAGGTCCACCTGAGCCATCCCGAACCTCTGCCAGATCAGCCTGACAATGTCGGGATGTAACCGCCACTCGTCTCGGCGGGGACCGCCGCGAGACATGAGGTCCGCCCCAAAGTTCAGGGCACCCGCGATATGCAGGGCTCTCAGGCTGAGCAGGTTCTGATGAGCCCACAGCCAGAGCTCGACTGCTGCTCGGTGGAGAGCAGCGGAGTGCACTCCCCCTTGTTTGTTTATGTATGCCGCCGCTGACACGTTGTCCGTTCGGATCAGAACGTGGCGGCCGTACACCAGGTGAGAGAAATGTACAAGCACTTTCCTCACCGTGGTGAGCTCCAGCACATTTGTGTGTGGAGTGGGGAGCGTCGGCCACTCGCCTCCGACCGAGTGGGAAAGGCACATTCCTCCCCAACCCATCAACGAGGCGTCCGTGAAGACCACCACGTGAGATGTGACTCTGCCTAGGGGAACCCCTCTAAGAGCCGGGGAACTCCCCCAATGTCTCAGGTCTGGCAACACCGAGCGAGGTACGGACAGTAACCTGCGCTTGTGTCGCTTGGGGTCCAATCTATGGCGAGCAAACCACCGCTGTAGTCTGTGCATAAAGAGCAGACCCAGGGGCACCACATGGTGAGCAGCTGCCATCAGTCCCAACAGGTGCATGACGGACAGTGCGGTCACGCTTCTGCGAGCGTGAAAACGGGAGAGCGCCAACAGGACGGCATCTCCCCGGGGAGGCGAGAGCGTCGCTGTGAACGTGACGGAGTCTAGGCAAAGCCCCAAGTAGAATAACCGGCGGCTGGGGAGCGGAGAGCTCTTTACCCAGTTGATGGCGAAACCCAACGAGGAGAGATGATTTATCACCGTCATGGTGTCTCTTCTCGCAGCTTCCTCTGAGTCGCTCAGAATCAGTAAGTCGTCGAGGTAAAAGAGAACTCTCCTTTCCTGACGCCTGAGCGGCCCCAGCGCTGCCTCTACACACTTTGTGCGTGGGGCCAGGGAGTATCCGAACTGCAGGCACTGGTTCTCGTACGCAACGCCCATAAAGGCGAAGCGGAGAAATTTCCTGTGAGCCTGGAGAATGGGGACGTGGAAGTACGCATCCTTGAGATCGAGGGATGTGAACCAGTCGCCCTCTCTCACACACCGGAGCAACGCTCTGGTGGTGAGCATTCTGAATTTCCTCACGGCAACAAAATTGTTGAAGATGCGAAGATCCAGAATGGGTCTCATCTCCCCTGACTTCTTGGGAACCAGGAAGTAGCGGGAGTAAAACCCTAGGCGTGACTCGAGGGGGGGGAACGACAGAGACAGCCCCCTTCCCCAAGAGACGGACCACCTCCGCTGCCAGAGCCGTGTTGGCCGCTGGATCCTGCAGCCTTGTCTCCACCACCCCCATAAAGGGTGGGAGATGGTGCTTGAACTGTATGGGGTGGCCCCACCTCAACGTGTTGTCCAACCACGTGGGTAAAACGCATCGCTCTCGCCAACACGCATGGCGCTCGGTGAGAGGGCGAGCATCCAGCTGAGGAACGCTGTCCAGGAATGCTCTGTATTCCTCGGCCCCTACCGCCTTCACACTGCGTGTGAACCAAGGGGGGCATACCTCGAAAGGGAGGGGAGAGAGCCCCTGCGAGCGGGAAACCCGCTGCAGAGGGCAAACTCACAGCTTGCTCGCTCGCCGTGCCTACGGCTAACAGCTCCGATGTCTCCCCACAGTCATCAGACTGTAGAGCGGAGGTTGAGGGGGCAAAGTCGGGGTCCGAAAGACTGTAACACGAAGCCGCATAGACGGCCTCGTGCGACGAGTCTTCAACCCGCTCATGAAGCGCACGGGGACGCCGCATAGAAGCGGGCGACCCCCTGGCTATACTACACCGCCTAGCCGCCACCCCACAGCCACTAAGCTGAGAGGGAGGGAGAGGCTGAGGGGAACAGGAATGCACGACAGGCGCAGGGCGCGGTCGGCTTAAAAGGCATAGCTCTTTAAAGATGTACTGCCGTTCGGTCGAACGGGCTTTTAAATCTTTATTTGGGAGGGGGCGCCCACGTGGGCACCAGCCTCCGTGATTTCTGCCCCTTCGCTGCCTGACGCTGCTGCGGAGCCGGCGATGGCGTCGGCGGCGTCCTGGCCCGTTGAACACGTGGTCAACCCCGCTTCCTGCTGGCCCGACTGCTCCCGCTGGCCTGGTAGGAGGAGCCCGTGAGAATCGGTCCGAACCGGGAACGATTCTCACGGACGGACTGAAGGTGGGCGAGAACCTACGCGAACCAAGGTCCAAAAAGCCTGTCCGCGGCTAATGGACCCTGTATAAGGCCCGCCCTTTCTCTGTCAGGAACAGAGGTGAAGGACAGCCACATGGCTCGATGACATGGTCGCCTACGCCATCTGACGTCCGGCAGTAACCGCCACCGGCTGGCAAAGCTGGAGGATAGCGCCGGAGAATCTAGTGACCTTCTCCACGTCGTTCTGTCCGAACGAATCCATGCCAACTGTCATGGCCGACAGGGCAGAGGAAAATAGGGCATTGTTATTCACAGCCGCCGCAGCTTGTGAGGCGCAGACAAAAGATCTGTCCCCCAAGGCAGCGAGCTGCTTGAGAAGGCGGTCGGGGGGCAGCGGCTTTTCGTTCGGACGCCATCCGGCGCCCGGACAGAGGTGCGCTGCCATAGGAGGCTCCAGGCGTATCCCCCTCGCCTGTGTGGTCGACCACCCCTCCACCCTGGTGAAATCGGCGAACGCCGTCAGCCGCCGCGGTAAGATACCGCTGGACGGGTGGGAACAGAGGGCATAGGGTAGGCCGTCTGGTCGACGAAAGAGGTCTAAAATAGTCACCCTGCATATCGTCCAGTTCCGGGGAGGGCGGTGGAGGTGGCATGGCGATGCCCTTGATGGCCGCTGCCTCGCCCATGATTTCGCCGAACAGGTCGGCGAAAAGGTGCGGCTTCTCCGGGGGCAAAACCCCCGAAGGCTGTGAAGAAGTCCCCGACGCAGAGTCCACGTCAACGTCCTAGTCCTCGTCCTCCCCCGGTGCTGCCACGGCGTCGAAAATATCGACGGCGTCCGCAAGCTCCACCGCCGGGGAAAAGAAAAGGCTCTTGAGGTAGGGTGGTACAGCCGACGCAGGAACCGGAGCCCGAAAAGGCTGCCATGGCGTGCTACGCACCGAGGCAACGGAAGCACATAACGTGCCCGTCGTCCGGAGAGAGGATAGCCGGGCAAGAGGAGCAGAGAGGCCCTGAAAGGGGCCGTAACTCCGCTGGCTCCAACACGCCGCTGCTGCATGAAGTCATCGTGGTTACTTCCGATTTCAGTCAGTGCAAATGCTGAAAGAAAAAAGAGGACGAACACAGCTGTGCACCGCGTAATATACACGGTGTCGTGGGAAGTGTGGGCGGTGCCCACGTTGATTGGTGCATTGCTGAAAAGTATTCAGTGCACGCGAGTGCGCGCACGGGACACGCCCATAAGGCGAAGCCTAGACGGCGTAGCCTACATGAAATAGAACTTGCTGTGTACGGTAAAGCGCTTGCGCCGACAGGGACTTCATGGTGCATTCGAGTGCACATCGTAAACTCATGCTCGAATGGCAACGAAAGTTGTTTCGACGGGGAATAATTTGGTATTCACAGTGTATCTGTGGATACCTATTGTTATTGTAGGAATTATTATTTTTATTTGGGAGCGCCCATATCGCAGCGGTGGAATGGTAAAATGTTTTGACATTTCTCCACCATATTTGTATCCCGGAAGAGCAGGTCTCCAAAAGGTATGGTGCCGAAATTCGGGCGTTATAGTTTCAGTATAGTTAAGTCAAACGATCAGCCCCGATGCAGAATTCTGAAACTTGGTGTACATATTTTGCATGCTGAACATGTTTGCCTCTTGGGCTCACAATGTATGTCATGATAGATTTTACTGTACAGTGACATTTTCGGAAAAATCTTCTCAGAATCAACCAAAACTCAGAATTACACACCATTTTGTACACATGATTCTATGGACTTGTCTGATCTTAAATTTAGCAACGATTTTTGATACCATAAAAAATGGCAGACTTATGCGGAAATCCATATTTTTCAATATGCAATCAATTACACTTGAGAAGTAGTCAGGGACAGGACACTGGGTCACATAGAGGCCTCCCTCCTGAACATGTGTGCAAAGATTGTGTGTCGATAGCTCAAAACATGATGTCACAGTGTCAATTTGAATAAATGCTAGGCCAATGCTCCATTTCCATCGCAAGTCTGCGTCAGAAGTAGGCAGGAACCTGAAACTTGCTAGGAACATAGAAGACACCTCCCTTAACATGTTTTGTGTTGATATCTCATTCCATGAAGTCACAGTGTCAATTACAGTAATTTATCTTAAGCGCAATGCTCCACTTCGTCAGCAGGTGGCACAAAATAACACATAAACGGCATCTACTATTAAACCTGTGTGTGTGTGTGTGTGTGTGTGTGTGTGTGTGTGTGTGTGTGTGTGTGTGTGTGTGTGTGTGTGTGTGTGTGTGTGTGTGTGTGTGTGTGTGTGTGTGTGTGTGTGTGTCTGTCTCACACTTTTATGAAGAGAGAACATAGTGGACTATGTGAAGATGGCTTGCATGTGGAGGACTCCCGGAACGGACAAGGGGAGCTAAGGAAGCTAGCCCCAGCTGACCCCTTCTCCCTGGGTTGACAACCAACCAGCTGACGTCTGCTGTCTTGTGTCTCCCCCTCCGCAGGCCCTGTCCAAAGACTGATCCCCGCGAGAGAGGATACCCCGGTCCGGGAAGAACCTTGGTTGCCCTTGTTTATCCCCAACCCCATTTTCTTACTTTTGCAGTAGTTAAAATAAAAGATGCCCTGAACGGGTTTTATCCACAGCCGTTCCGTGCCGGTTACTAACTGTCCTGTCTGGTGTGTGTGTGTGTGTGTGTGTGTGTGTGTGTGTGTGTGTGTGTGTGTGTGTGTGTGTGTGTGTGTGTGTGTGTGTGTGTGTGTGTGTGTGTGTGTGTGTGTTGGAGTAAAAAAACAATGCTGAAGAACAAAGACGGAGGCATAGTTGCGTCTAGGAGTAATGACTACACTTCGCTTGATTCGCTTGATTCGCAGCCGCTGGCATAGGCGGTGCATGTGTAGCGGTCGGGGTGATTGCCGCCGCCTTGTAGGGGTAGCACAGTACTTATTCTGGGGAGGACTACACATGGGCTGTGGATACCTCAGGGACTGCTTGTTCTTTTTTTTTCTGCGTGCATTGCTATGTAGGTAGATATAGAAAATTGATAAAATAATCAAATCTAATTGTTTATCTACCAACTCCACCATATTCTTGTTGAACGTTGAACGAACGTTCATAGGTATCTGCGCTGATTTTCAAATATTTTTACTGTAGCATTTTTTAATAATTAGATGTTAAAGTAATGCACATGTATTATATAGGCAGATATAAAAAAAAGTATATACAATTAAATTTTCGTGTGTGTGTGTCCAGATCCCATATAGTACATCAAGCCCTCCCTGCACTAGCCCAATCACCTGGGTTTTCTGTGTCCGGCTACCCACATGCTCCACCTCATCTCCACCTTCTCTGCACGTCTCATTAGCATATCACATCTGGCGGGCTCACCCCAAACAGCTACCTGCCCTGTTTTTCATTTAGTTGTTTTTAATTCTCTGATTTTGTTGCTTGAGGGTGACCTAGACGAAGAGGCCTCTTTCCAGCATAATGACACAGATTCATCTCACATCCTCCTCTCATCTCTCCTCTCCTCTCTCCTCCTCCTCTCCTCTCCTGCCATCTCCTCTCTCCTCCTCCTCATCCTCTCCTCATTCCTCTCCTTTCCTCTCATCTCTGCTGTCCTCCACCTCTCCTTTCTCATCATCCTCTCATCTCCTCTTCTCTCCTCATTCTCTCATCTCTCCTCTCTCATCTTACTCTGACCTCTAAGTATGTCTACTCCTTTCCTCTCCTCGCTCATCTCCTCGAGGCTTGCCTCCCCACTAGCCATATTCACTATTTTATAAACTTCATAAACAAGGCTTCATATACAACTTAATGAACAAAAACAGAAACAAAATGTTTGCTGTAGATGGTCTGATTTGATTTTTGACATTATATTCAAAAAATGACTATGTTTGAAAAACACCCAACATAAGCAGGACTTGAACCGTGAAGTCCCTGTCCCAATCATTTTTTTAAGTGTAGATGGCGTGATCGCAGTTACTACTGTGTGACGTTGGGCCGAGCTCAGTGCGCTCTGCTCGGTCTGCGTATGGTCGCGGACAGATTTCGAAGAGCTCTGCACTTTTCCAACCGAGGCATGGGCGTGCATCGTATGATTATATACGAGGTTATATTATTGAAAAGGTTTGCGTAGTAGCGACGCTGTTTATCCTATTCAATTTCAATATCAACATCAACATCCATAATAATCATTTCAAAATCTGTCTGCTTGTAATGTTGCCAGTTCTACCACTAAGTGTCACTATGCACATTCACATATTTATACCATCAATTAATTAAGGACTACTTGGTTAGGATTAGGCAGAAAACACTTTCTGGCATAAAGGGCTTTCTGGGTACATATGCATCACAATATTTCTTCAGAGAAAAAGTAAATGATGACAGGCAGAGCAACTCTCTTTTCAACAATGTTAAGGAGAGATTTCGTCTGAAATACTCAGCTCAATGTATACTGCTCAAAAAAATAAAGGGAACACTTAAACAACACAATGTAACTCCAAGTGTTCCCTTTATTTTTTTGAGCAGTATATATAAATCAAATGAGTTAGTAGTGGACTATAGATTGCAATGGTCCTGAATCTGGAGAAGTAGACATGGAAGTTGTTAAGGGGGCTAACTTCCTTCACTCACTTTCTCAGGGCTACACACAAGTTTCAGTCTAGCGACTGATATGAAGGGGTGAAATGTGTCAGTGGCTAGTAGGGGCTAGGATCAGAGGCTAAAGGTAGTCCCTTTGTGTTGAAAAGTGGTGGGGACATATGGTTCATATGAAAAACTGTTTGCTTTCCCGAATGATTAGGAATTGTGATGTAAAAAATATCAGTAATTCATATTGTATCGTTAAAAACAGTTAAATGTATTATACAAAAAAATCTTTTTGTATAATTGTCTTGATCTGTGTATTGGTCAGAGCTTTACTTAACTTGAGAATTAGTACTTTGATAGTCACACAAATCAGACGATAGATTAATATCTAAAGTCTGATGGCAGATGAGCTCATCAAAATATGAACAATGAAACAAAACAGGAAACAAGGCTGAACTCCACCCCTTCAGTTTCTTGTTTCTGGCCCAGGCTCTGTACTGGTCTCTCCCCAAGTGTTCTGCTATAACATAGTAGAACTGCTGGTTCCGAGATTAGTACTTTGATGGCTGTGATGCTTTCTGTTAACAAATTTGAAGACTGTAGGGCCAACTGTTGAAATTTTTTTGCTTGATTATTAAAAGCACTGCCACATGGTTACCAAGCTGACCTGCATCTCATGATCTCTCACAGTATATATATTGTTGTTTGTGACGAGTGCACACTCATTTTATTATGATGTTTTTATTATATTATGTTATCATATAATGTTATATTATTATAATAACAATACAAATACAATTATCCCGGCCCGTATATATTTTTTGTCTGGTCCCCCGCTGTCTCATCGCCCGTCTTCAGGATGTTGGGCAGGTGGTGCACAGAGCATGTCGGCAAATAACATCTAAACGAAAGAAAGACAAGAAAACCACAAATAAACGTCGGGTTGAAAGAAGACTTTGGAAAGATTACTTTAGATTAGATTAGGGCCGCTGAACACAGATTAAGTCATTTGAAGCGATAGAAGAAAATGGGGTTTTAAAATGGGGATTCCAGAAATGTACTGTAAAAAACAGATTAAATATTATTGTTCATATGAAAAGATAACCTACTCTTCTTTACCTGACGGGTCCTAATTGTGTTCTTGTGGACATATTAATTACGCTACATTACTTTTAACATACTAAAAACAACCATACATTTTCTACATACAATCTTTAAATAAATCTTACCCAGACGTTCCAAGAGGGCTGTGCAAAACAGAAAAGACAAAGCGTTATTTCAACATAATTTAGTAAAAAAGGTATTGCACATACACAAACCAGTTAAGGTAATAGTAACACATGGATTTGGTTTCATTTAACATACTTTAATGTGTATTTGAATTAAGATTACCGCAGGGTTTAAATCTCTAGAAAATATACATATAAGTGATGGAGGTATGAAACATCCATTAGCCTACTGTCATTTTTAATTGAACTCACCGAGTTGTGTTCTTATCGTATTGGTCTTTAGACAGTCTTGTATGTAATGTATGAAAGTTGAATTAAATACAAATATTGCCTATTATTATCATTGTATTTTTCCCCCTCAATACTCACAATTGTTGTATGTCCTTTCTGCTATTGCCAGAGTGCTGGACTTCAGGCAGTCTTCATATAGGACCAAAAAGAAAAGGTTATGGATCGCATATGAGTAATGTAGGCATAAAACATCCTTTAGCTTACTGTCATTTTAACTTGAACTCACCCTGTGGAGTTCCTCTCTGCTAGGGGACTATTCTCATCGTATTGGTCTTCAGGCAGTCTTCATATAGGAAAAAAGAAAAATATTACAGATTGCATATGAATGCTACATTAAATATGAATGTGTCCTGTATTGTCGTGTCTTTGCTTCTTCTCGAAACTCACCCTGTGGAGTTGCTGTCCAGCCACACATGTTTAGTAAAAAACCTATTGCATATACACAAACCAGTTAATATAATGGTAACACGTTGATTTGGTTTCATATAACATACTTGTTGTGGAGAGCTTTGTATATTAGGACTGGTTTAAAATGAGCAGCATCCACTCCCGGGTGTCAATCAAAACACCAATAAAACAAAATCCACACGGACGGCAGGAGAAAGTTTGACGGTGTTTTATAGGGTTTTCGAGATAACAGTTGTGGTTCTGCAACAACAAATACAGTAATGGCATTATTATTAGACACCGCGGCGGACCGGATAAACAAACAAACAAAACCGACGAGAGACCCATTGATGTCTATAATATGGAATAGAACAGTCTATCGATGCTATTCACTGTATTCAGGGAACCGGAGTTACACGTGAACCACGGCCGAACCACGGTGTGTCGCGGCCGTATTAAGAAACGCTCACAATTGAAAGTCCCATGACCGTATGCATTGCAAAGACATCCATTAACTTAACTAAAACCCACGATTTGGAACGTAAAATTAACCAAGGCTACATACAGACAATGACCAGACACAAAGACGATGCAACTAGTCACACCACACACATGCTGCCGACATTCGCGACCACGCATGAAACCGAACCCGCAATTGCAACGAATGGACAACCAAAGAATCACCCAATGTAGGTTAACACACAGCATGTAGTAGCGGTAGCCCTCATTAATTAGCATTAGCTATTGGTCCGGCAGTGCAGCTACGCGGGAGCCTTTTATACAATACTTTTATGTGTATTTGAATTAAGATTACCACAGGGTTTAAATCTCTAGAAAATATGAGTAATGTATTTTCAATTGTACTGTCACCTTGTGGAGTTCCTGTCTGCTGGGGGACTAATCACATCATATTGGTCTTCAGACAGCCTTCATATAGGAAAGAAAATGATTATAGATTGTATTGTGTATGAATCTTACAATACAACCCTTTTTTGTCTAATAACTCACCCTGTGGATTTGCTGTCCATGAGGGTGCTATTGTCAACATATTGGTCCTCAGACATTCTTCATATAGGAAAAAGATGTATGCATTGCTGCTGAATCTGGCATTACATATTAATATATTCTATATTGTAATTTGTTTCATTTTCCCCCCTCAAAACTCACCCTGTGGAGTTGCTGTCCATTGGAATAGGCCTATTGTCTACAGGCTGAATACGTTCTCTACAGAAACAATAAGATACATGTTTACACAGTTCACAAGTGTTCCGTGCTGAACTGTGAACAATGCTGAAGGATTTCAAAGTGGATGAAACCCTTACCTGTTGACATGTAACGAAGGTACAGGACTTCCAAAGACACAGCCCAGCAGTAGCACAACGACAGACCAAGCAGGATTCATGCTGCTGGAACATGCAGGTCCGTTCTTTCACCTTGAAAAACAAGCAGTAGGCCTATTTATAGCTGATAGGTATGTCTTTAAAACTCCTTTATCTGACCAAGGCGAATAGGTCCATCCGCCCAATCTTTGTGTTTGCAAAGCTAGTTTTTTGTTTTTATGGTATGATATATTTCAGATTTCAGGTTAGCAGATCGGGATTCAAAAACCATGGGTAAGAACCGATACTTCTATCCAATAGAATGAATAGAGCGTTTACCCCAACGCTGTTCAAATATTGACTGGGATTGCCTCAGAGAGCGGGTCAGTGTGTAAGTCGGTTCACTCCACTCTGCCAGGGTCAGTTGTTGAACTTGTTCAGTTCAACACAGACAGTAGTGTGACGTTTAAAATGTGACTATGCAGACTTCTTGCAATCTTTTTAAGATCTTTGTTCCATAACTGTGCACTCAATTGTTGGTATATATTATTGAATTGCATTTCTAAATGTTAGTCTATGTATGCCTACACACGTGACATTTTGAATAAAGTTGAAATATTTTGCAACTGATGATGACACAGTGAACACTATCGTAGGGCTGGGCGATATCAAAAGAAATATTATCACGATAGTCATAGGGATAATCAATAATATTAAATTAATGCCCAGCCCTGATAGATATGTATATCCGTACATTTGAGAATGGCCAAGCACTGCCAGGCCCTGCAGTAGGAGTAGTCTGGCATGTAGCTGCAGATCTTCTTCCAGACCAAGGGTTTCTAGCTCTGCTGGTTGAACCTGGAGCACTTCGCTCCAAAGTACAGGAGATCACGTGGTGACAGATGGCGCAGGATTTTATCCAGCGGTGGCGGAAATGGGATCAAACAAGGGTGGTAAGTAACTAGTCCTTGAGATCCTAAAGTAGTTAATTCAGTAAATATGCAAATGAGTGCTACACATAGGTATGTTAATATGCCTTTCAATAAACCCAAGGTGCTTTACAAGTGATGAGAAATAAAAACTAGAACACAAAACAAAACAAAAATAATGATGTGATTCATCTAACCAGTGATCAAAAGGTTGGAGAGGAAGAGGAAAGGGGTTTCTTACTATCTCGGGAGGAAAATCCTCAATACAGGCCGGGGGTGTGTGGAAAGAGCAGGCCGCTTCCTCGGGAGAGGCGGAGCGAGACCGCTTCACTCCACATGTCTCCATAGTGATAGGTCATTCAGGTGAACTATGGGAGCCGACTCGCCTATCTGAAGAGCCGAAAGAGACATTGTATTATATACATAACACCGATTTTAATTATTTCAGAAGATTTTACCATTGGGAAGTACCTCAAACAGATTGGTGTACTTAAGAATGATTACTTGTGTCCCCATTTGAATTAAACTTAAATCTTTAGTTATGGTTGTTGGCTTGAGTAATTTCAATATCAATACCAATAACAATCATTTCACAATCTGTGTCTGCTTGTAATGTTACCAGTCCTACCACTAGGCGTCACTATGCACATTCATATGTTTATTCCATCAATTAGTTAAGAAATACTTTGTTAGGTTTCTGGCAGAGAAGGATTTCCAGTTATGGGTACATATGCATCACAATATTTCTTCAGAGTGTATGATCAGTAGCTAGTAGAGTGTAGGATCAGTGGCTAGTAGAGTGTAGGATCAGTGGCTAGTAGAGTGTAGGATCAGTGGCTAGTAGAAGGGAGGTTCAGTGGCTAGTAGAGGGGAGGATCAGTGGCTAGTAGAGGGGAGGATCAGTAAAACTGCCCGCTGTTTTATGGCCATTTACTCTACAGTCTGAGCTCACCGTGAACTGTGGGTGGGCTGATGTAAGGCCTCAACACACAGGGCACCAAGGAGGAAACCTAACCAAGTTGGAGGTTAAGATAAAAAACAGGAAAGGATAGTTGAAAGCAACATGACGGCTACTTCACTTGGCCTAATATGATTCTGTTCTGAACCCTTTGATCTAAACAAAAAAAAAAATTTGTTTATTTTACTAGCTGGTATAAGAGTCAAATAAGTGAATAACACCGCATTAATGGTTACGATTTATTTTTTATTTGTTTTTTAAATTGTTAGTAATTTTATTTAAAACCATGTCCATGTGATAACATTCACGGTGGGTGATGGAGATCTCTGCTGGTGGCCTTACAGATGCTCTTTATTTGGGTAGGGAATATGGAATAGGGGCAACAGTTTACACAATAACTAGTAATTATCGCCACTCAATTACAATAGTACTATACATCACACTAGCTAACTTTAGCTTAATCTGAAGCTACAGGCAACCAGTTAATTCGCAAATTGCCTCGTTCTCCAGACAGAAAGGTTTTCACACGTTTAACTTTATTGACGGTTTAATTCCGGTTCACCCTCTCCATTGATTTCAGTCAACCGTGGTCTTCAATACGTAAGCGTAAATTGAAAAGTAGAAATCACACCAAACAAAAAAACTAGCTGTTTTTCCACTTTATTCCACTTTGAGTTTCAAAGTTCACGGACATTGGAAAAATGGAAAATGGGCCGGGTTTGTCGTTTTTGGTTCAAAACAGAAAAACTGAAAATGTGCCCGACACCAAACCAAAAACAAGGTTTTTTCCCCTCACTTTGTTCCACTTGATTTTCAATGTTCGTGGACATTGGAAAAACCGAAAATGGGCCAGTTTTCACATTTGTTGTTTAAAACTGAAAATGGCCCCATTTTATCGTTTATTTGTTTTGGGATTTTGACAGGAAAATGTATTATACAGTACCCTGACACTACAGGACGAGGAGAATTCAACTCATATTTTCATTTTTGGGTCTCGTTATAATCCGAGAAAACCAGATGAGTTGTTTTCTCATTTCGGCCAATCTGTAGTTAATCCAAAAACTCTGGTCTATCAAAACATACACGGACCGTAATGCCTTTGACGTCAGTCATGGCAGGCCTATGTGGAACATAGTTTTCCTAAACACACATTTCAACGCCGTTTCATTGTCTTCAAAAGCAGAACACAACGACCTCAGGTTATGTTGTCTACTTAATGGATTAACACAAATGCACAACAAGACATTTGAACAATGCTCAACCCTAGGTCTCACCTGAAATAATATCCAGCTGCCTTAATACAACCTAGGCTGCATTTTGCATATCATCATTCAGCAAACCAGTTGTTTTTATTGTTTACTAATCAATAATGGTAAGCCTATTGCTTCTCAGACACGTCCACTGAAACCAGTAGACTAAAACCCCGCCACTCAGAAATGATACAACTGATGCAGAACTCGTTTGTCTGATCTCTGATCCAAGGCAGCAGCCGCAAACTTCTCAATTTTCTGGGCTGCGTTTTAGTAAATAAAGAAGTACGAGTGTGAATGATTGTGCTGCGGTTTCATCGACGGCTCCCACATGGTCGCCAAGCTACACGCAACTATTGAATTCAGAAGAGGAAGAAGAGTGCTTCTTTGTTTGGAAAGAATAAATATCCTGTACGCATGCTCTCTGCCCACAGAAGCAAAACATATAAACAAACATAACAAGTAGGCACAGTAGCACAGTTCTCAACATTGTACAACTAATGTTGCCCTGATAATATATTTTTTTCTGCCAAGTTACCTACGTGTTTCACCAGCGCAAGAATATTTTGGGGAGGGGAGTTTTTTTTAAATTAATATATATAATGTATTTGCATGTTAATCAACATTAAATGGATGGTGTAGATATCCATATTATTAATACATTTTATTAAGGTGGTTCTCAGATTCAACACATTTTATTACGGTGGCATAATTTGATTCACAATTTACATTAAAACAATAAAAAGCTTATATAAGAACAACAGAAAGTACCCCCTGCAAACCTTCAACATAACCTTAAGGGAAAACACACCCTAATTTCCATCTTGTGTATTCGTCCCTACATTTATTGCAAGCATTTAATTCCAACTCTTTCACTAATATATGTTGTCTTGCACACACACACACACACACACACACACACACACACACACACACACACACACACACACACACACACACACACACACACACACACACACACAGTACATGCGTGACACATGACACATGAAATTGTGTCAAAAAATTAAATATGGTGGACGACTTCTGTGTATATGCATTTAGCGCAGCCAGTATTTCATAAGACGCATAACTGTAGGCCTACTGAGTGGGCGTCATAGTCTGTGAGGAATGAGGTTGTGGTCGCTAAATTTATGGATGTGACTTGACAGACGTTTCAACATGAATGGAGCGCTGGGAAGCAGTAGAGAGTGTCAGGAGAGGGTTTGTGGTCTCCACTTTATCAGCATGTTGCACTGCCAGGAAACAGACAATCCCACACAAACACACACAAACGAACGCAAATAGGCATGCAAACACACACACACACACATAATAACATGCTCTATGTGTGTGATTACAATTAAAATGTGAAAATACAACACAAATGAATAGTGATGCTACCTTAGAATGAAAATGCCAATGGATACAAATAATGAATACACAAAATTGTGTCTAGTCATTTCGAGATGTATCTTTTTTTTGCATCAAATTACCCATTCATATTTGTATTGCTCTAATCTGTGCTACCTCCACTCATTTATCAGTATATCTATCAATCATTTTCTTCTACCTTACTACCATCAACCAAAAAATAAAAGGGGAACTTCAGGACAAAGTCAGTTGATATTTAAAACCGGTAACCCGAGTGATAAATGGACGTGTTGGGAGGAAAAAAGTGATGTTTATTTGAAGAGGGATTTGACTCTGTCAACATAGGTTAGCCTTTCATAATCATTAACCTTTACATTTAACCTTAAATTGTTATTCAATAACCTGTTGTCGTGGGATGAGATTCCGATTTCAAGTTACTTTCAAGTTACAATTCAAAGTCTTCAACTAGTTGCATTTCAATTTTATTCCATTCATACAGAAAATATTTACGAAATATAGCAAAGCTTCCAGCTTTCTATTTGTAAAGATTGGGGCAAAACCTAATTTATTCTATTTTGTTTTGATGTCATGGTTACCAATGAATCAATCAGTAAGACTAGATTTCAACTTACTGTAAATCAAAAACACAGGGAAAGAAGCACTTATTGTGAACGTGTGATGGACGTGTGTATCTGCTGGTTATGCAAATCCTGTGGTCAAACACAAACACTGGATTAAGAGGGCAATAACAGATGAAGCCAGAGATGCTGGCTGTTGCCTGTCATCCACAGATCCTGATCTTTGGTTAAGATTGCGATGGTCAGATCTGAAACTGATCCATTCTTCCAAAGAGAAAAACAAAAAGAGAAGTATAAAAGGCTACATTGTGACGTCACACTTTTAATGTATTCATCGGCCGCGGTAATTTCGCGGCGAGCCACCATTGGAGGTGTGTGGTCCACCTATACCGTATATATACCTGAGCAGGTACGAGTCACCGGCACTGAAGGTGTTTTACCAAACGCTGAGAGAGCCATGGTCTTGGCTGAGGGTCCACCATACAAGATGGTGAGTCCTGCTACATTCAGAATAATTGTAATTCAAGAATTCAATAATTGTTATCAAACATTCCTCAAATGTATTCCAATTATTTCCATTTCATTTCATAAGTTTAAATGTAATTGTGTTCCCCTTTTTGGGGAAGGAAATGCCTTTAACGTAGGTGCTGTAGATTTATATATTAAATATATTTATGGGTCAGAATGCAAGATTCATTGACCGTGACTTTGAATCCTAGAGTGCCTTGGACACCGACATCAACCAGCATTTCCAGGATGCAATAGATGTGATTCAGCATCACTCGGAAAGCACGTACTGCGACCCAGGTTCGAAATTACACATTACACACACAGCGTCCAATAGGCTACATAACTCTTCAAGAGGCTGGAAGGGCCAGAACTGAGATACATTTTTATTTGTTATTATTTTAAATGTTTTTATTTCATTGATCTATATTGATTTATAGTCACATTTTTGTATCAATTTTGCTGTCATTTCAAAAGAATTGCCCCCCCCCCCAAGTACCTACTACCACTACTACTACTGCTAGCTTTCATCCATTTCCTCAGCTTTTTCTTATTTAAAATGAGAACAGTTTTAACCTTATTAATACGCACGCTTCATCGTTTCTTTCGGAAACCCCTTGAACTAACCTTTATTGGTATTGTTTTATTTTTCATTCATCATTCAGGGTATAAATACTACGAGACGTTGGGGACGCAGCAACCGCTCGGGTGTCAGATCTCCTGTTACCTGGTCACGCCCACCCACCCCGACACCCTGAGTCCTATGTATGACTGGAACAGCGCGCCGCTGGGTAGCCAACAAATACACAGCAGTGGCGTAGGTGACGTTTTAATGTTGGGGGGGGGGACGGACGGACGGACGGTCTGGGGGTTCTCCCCAAGGAAGGGGTTCTCCCCAGACCAAACACTTATTTTCCTGCATCCTGGTGAATTTGTATGCACCAATTTGTGGCTTGTTGAAAATGTTATTTAAGTAAAGGAAAACACTTAATTCAGGCACCAGGTGACAATTCAAAATATAACTAAATATATTGCAGTAAGGCTCTCAGGCATTCTGTATTGCTTTCAAATATTTATTCACCTGTGTGTGTTTTTTGGGGGTGTAAAAAAAGACCCAGTGCTGAAGATAAAATACCTGCCCATGTCGGAGGTGTTGTAGTGTATGAGTAACGTTATAGCGTTTTTTCTAAGTAAAAGTCCTTCTTTCCTGTTTTTATTGGGGGGAACAAATGCACATGTTCTCAATATTGAGGGGGAATTATCCCCTGCGTCCCCCTCGAAATGAATGCCTATGATACCGAGAACACATACACAGGCAGTCATGCATGTGTGTGTGTGTGTGTGTGTGTGTCAAACATACACAGATGTCTGCGCATGAGGCTTGAAACCATGGGTTGTTTTGTCTGTCAAAAAGGCAGCCTACTCAATTTTATTTATTGTGTCTCTCAGCAGCAGTCATGGCCCCCGGGGGCCCCTGATATCTCGGTTGGTCAACCCGTAGCACTTGAGTCCTCACAGTTCTACCCGGTCCTACCGGTTCCCAGAAACGGAAAAGGTAACCCCATTTCTGCACATAAAAAACAAGAGGCGGGAATTCTAACCATAAAAACTAGAGGGAAATACTTTTTCCATTTGAACAATGTACAAAAACATTATTCAAATAATTAAGCATTGAACACATTTTTTAATTGTAAAAATAAATTGCATCGTTAGGTGCTTAAAGCCGAGTGCCAAATACAATTTCGAATTTAATATAACAAACAACCTTAACCTAAGCTGAGGCCTCTGGGTTCAGGCAAGATAGGGATGTGTGTGGGCTAAGTGTGCAACAAGTTGTAGCATAAATGGGCCTTGTTCGCCTAGCGGCCATCTTGGTTCCAGCTGGTTCTAGCTAGGCCAGCTCATGATTAGAACCAACATGGCCGCTAGGTGAAGGCCCATGGCACCATCAAACTTTTCAAGTTTGGACGGACAGTGTGTCCGTCTGGTTGCTTCATGTGCGCATCTGCATTATAATACCCTGCACATCATCCCGCAGCTCGCAAGAAGCTGCGTCTGTACGAGTACTTGCACGAGGCGTTGAGTGACCCGGCGATGGCCGACTCCATCCAATGGACCGACACCGCCAATGGCACCTTCCACTTCGTCTCCAAGAACAAGGAGCGGCTGGCCGAGTGCTGGGGCCAACGCAAGGGCAACCGCAAAACCATGACCTACCAGAAAATGGCGCGTGCCCTGCGCAACTACAGCCGCAGCGGCGAGATCATCAAGGTGCGCCGCAAACTCACCTACCAGTTCAACCCGGCCATCCTCCAGAGGCTGGGTGGGACGGACCAGGGGTCCCAGCTGAGGTCCCCCGCCAACCCCTCCATACCGGGCGGAACGCAGGGTCCGCCTGTGGAGCCGGGGTCCTATGGGCCTGATTGGTACAGCTGGTATGGGCACTACCCTCTGCAGGAACAGTGGTTTTCGGCCACGGATCCACGACACCTTTGACGGAAAGACAAAACAAAAGACAGCACCCATTTCGTCCATGATCGGTTTTATACAGACTTGAATTTGGTTTAGAAGCAGGAGTAGCAGATGCTTCTCTCGTTGTCATTATTATTAACTCTGATGAGCAAAGTTTGTTATAAGGGTTGCAATGCTGTTTTTTAATAATTATAATATTCAGTATATACAGTATGAATTTTAAATGTATAAAGTTGTATTAGTATGATGTTATATTTATGATATTGCTATTTCTATTTCAACGTGTTTTCCTGTAACTTTCTCAGTATTAATCCGGGGGAAAAAACATCAGCTTTAGGCTTATTGTATTTTGCCATATTGTTTTTTTCACTCTATTTGTTTGACTTTTGATGATCTTTAAACAATAAACCTGTGTCATTACATCACTGCCTAATCCTTTCTGCAGCCACCTCACCCGGTCTTAATCTACCTTTGTTTCAACTCTTGTTTTTTTACCAGAAGACATTGTATTATACAAAAACAAAATAACACACACACACACACACATACATATATTTCAAATATCCCACTATACTTTCTCAAGCATAGACATAACGGCCACAACGGGCCCAGAGTAAAGTCAGTCAGTTTGGACACTTTGGGGGTGGGTGAAGAAATATTGCAGCAGCAAACGTGCGTTTCCTCAGCACAGGGAGCCGTGGTTCCCCAGGCATCGCAGCCCGGTGTTATCTCACCCAGAGAGGGCAGGATGTGGTCAATGCTGGAGGTCTCCACTGTTCTCTGTGGGACGGGTGGCAATTGTTGTTGTGCACCAGAGAGGTGGAAAAACGTCGGTGTTAAGACGGGAGAATGGAGGAGGAGAGGAAAATAAGAAAAAAACTGTTCTCAGACTTTCTATAACCAGGGGAGGGTTAAATAAAGAGTCTGTGTAGGTTTTTGTGCCAGACACTCAATTTGGGCACAACACTTTGTTCCTAAGTGGGATATCACTAAAGGAGAGGCAGCCTGAACTGAAACAGCCATGGTAAAGGGATTACTCTTTTTGAGTGCATTGCTAGGAGTCATCCAACAATAAGAGCACCGAGAATGAACCTTATTTATGTTGAATATCTCTTTTCCTGATTACAGAATTCCTTGCAGGATAACCAATCTGATCTGGAGGTGATTATGGACTTTCTAGAGGAGTACTACAGGCAGAACCGGGACAACGGATTGGGAAATCGTTAGTAGGCCTATACACTAGGCCTATATAGATATTGGTTTTGTTTTGCATATCTTCTGGTTTTGTCATGAAATGCCATGAGAACAATTCTTTGAACAAAGAACAACAGAGAACAAAACTTTTTTGAGATACTTAACATTCAGATTTCTAATACATCTATTTTTCTTCATTCTTCCAGTGGATGATGTCTACTGGACAACAAGTGTGTCCGTGGACGACCCATCGTGTGAACATCAGCATTTCACCTGTTGCGAGACCCTCGTAAGTGACTTCATTAACGTCATCCTATATTTCTATAGATATATTCATGTGATTAAAAGGTTTACATGTGTAACATAAGGCCTATATGTCCACTGTCAGAACCCAAAGCCTGTCCTCCTACAACCAATTCTGATGCAAGATAGCGACGCAAAACCGAGCCACAGCCCAACCACCCTGTCTGACCCATGGGTGCTTAATAGGAAGTCTGACCCTGACCCTGAGCAAGGCAACCACGTCGCGATGCGGCAGTCGTCCACACACACATCGCCTGGGACAGGTGAGTTCTGCTTTTCCTCCACCACTAGATACCGTTTAATGAGTTTTGTGCAAGCCTAAGGGAAACAAAACAAAGAGAGCAAATACACAGCCTTCCCTTTACTGTAAAACACAATGGACGCGTGTGGCCACGCTATTTTACATATCAGATAATGACCACACTTTTTAAAACTCGCTTGCCTGGTCTTTTAGGAACGTCACGCAAAAGAGATTTTCGGGCAATAGTTTAGGGGAAATTATTAACTGTATTCTTCCCAAAAACCACAAACTGTTGGGAGTTGACACAAGATAGGCGTACTATCCGTAATAAAGTACCTGCGGCTGAAATCTGTTTAACATGACCCCATGTCATTTCTTCCAAAGATGTAATAGCTCTGTTTCTCCCTTCGTCTGTCACCTGCAGGTAGGAAGACTAGGCTGTTTCATTTTTTGTTCGAGATGTTGGAGGACCCCGCCATGGCCCATTGTGTGTCCTGGGTGCCGGCGGCGGCGAACAGCACCGGCGTGTTCCGGTTCTCCTCCTGTAACAAGGACCAGGTGGCGGCGCTCTGGGGCCAGAGGAAGGGCAACAAGAGGCCCATGACGTATCAGAAGATGTCGCGAGCGCTCCGAAATTACGCGCGCTCCGGAGAGATCTTTAAGGTGAAGAGGAAGCTCACCTACCAGTTCGGCCCGGACACCCTCCAGTCACTAAAACAGTGTCGCCATGGCCGCCATTAGGACTCTTCCTTCCAACGACTTTTTACGCATTCTTTGTTTTGTTACCCCCCCCCCCCCCCCCCCCCCCCCCCCCCCCGTGAAACCTTACCTTCAATTGTGTTCTTGTATTTTTTTCTAAGGTCTACTTTCTTTATTACAAACGTCTGTTTACACTTCATTACCATTTCAAGTTTATAGTAGGCTAACATCAAATGTTTTCTTTTTAATTAGAAAATGTAAATAAAACTGTCTGTCTGATACCTACTTGTGATGTTTGTTGTTTGACGTGATAAAAAAATGTAGGCCTAGTAAATACATCAAAATAAAAAAGTTCATGTTAAGATTGTCTGCGCATACTTACTTTTTTAAATTAACCTTAAAGACACAAATGGTTTACACCCTTCCCCCATTTTCTGTAAAAATAGAAAATGGACCGAGTGCTTCTTTGAAGCGCACACACCCGTGGTTTACCTTATCAGTTGTGTGTGTGTGTGTGTGTGAGAGAGAGAGAGAGAGAGAGAGAGAGAGAGAGAGAGAGTGAGAGTGAGTGTGTGTGTGTGCATGTGCACACATCCACCTGCAAGAGTCAGTGTTGCCCAGCCTGTAGCGTCCTCATTTTCTATTTTCTCCCGCCAGACCAGTGTATGACCTCATGGTTGAGTCGCCCCAGTGATGCGACCTCGTGCATAACCGGTTCATTTCCAAATGGTTTTGTGTTGGGTGCTTTTTGTGGCTGGCACACATGATATCGTCCTAATCCAACTAGCATCTGACGCTGCCCGGAGCCTGCTCTGTATGAGTTATAATTGGGATTAAAACAGACACGGGCCCCCTTGCCTCGAATACTAGGGAAAGACACATCCTTCACACTGGAGCCAAATAGTCACCTGGGTCCTCACTGAGCATGCTCAGAATACATAGGCTTCCGAAGACAATGTATGCAGGTTAGCAGTAAATGTCATTGTTTTCACCACCAGTTACATATTTAGTGTACCAGGTATGCTATAATGTGTTGAACAAAACAACTCCACGCTGACAGCATACATCATCTGTAATGGAGATTTAACAGCATTCCGGTGATGATGTGCTTGAAATATTCAAGAGTTGAATTGATGGATGGAATAAACAACATCATTTAGAAAAAATATACCCTGCTTATTTTCATGTCATAGCTTTCTAAACATGGGTCACATTCACTTATTCATACACCCATGCATCCATTTATTAAGTGATTTATGAATGAATACATTCCTTCATCCATCCATCCACTCATTTGATGCATTTAGTTAATAATCTGCTCATTCATTCATCACTTCATTCAGATTCCACAAAGGCAATTGGTTGTACATCTAATGGGAAACCCTGTACTCATTTGTGTATAACAACCGACTTCCTGTTTTTATGTGTCTGCTGTTTTATTTTGGTGTGACATGCCCTTATCACCCTATCACAGCTATGGGGAAACACAAGTGAACATGCCCTGATCACCCAATCACAGCCGCACCTTAGGGCATGTCGCCCAAAAACAGAATTATATATATATATAATTTCTTTTTTTTATTTTTATTTTTTATGCTTAAAACAACTCACATGCAGTCACATGCATACAACGTTGAAGTGCAACATACTTTACACTACTGCTACCTGTCTACCCCACCTATATTGTGTGCAATACAATTGTGTTGAAAAGGCAGTTTTCATCCATTACAAAGATGATGTAAAATTATAAGATACAATTATTTATTTATGAACAAGCCTATTCATTTATTTAATTATTAGTGTTTCCCAGTATTCAGCCTACGCTGTCTAAGTCTAAAACGGCAGTGATCATAAAATAAGTAATTTCCCTTCTATGTGCATCGTATCCAGAACCTATGAGCTCACCCATATAGATGTTACTGAGACCAACAGCCAGGGAAACAATGAGGCTGAGCATCCATGGATGGAGTTCCACAGAGGAGGGGCCTCGACCATCCCACCCCTCTATATAAGACCCGGGAGCCTTCCCGGCTTGATATGTCCCTCTTTTGTCTCTCCCCTCCCTGTGGAGACCCACACTACCGAATTACACCCAGTGATCTCCTCATCTCCCAACACTCTGGTCCTATCCACTGGTCCTGACAACGCCTCAACCAGCTTACTCTTACCTGTCTCATCCAGGGTCTGAGGGGTTCTGCCCTACCTGACACACCTGGACTCCTCTACACCCCCGCTCCCATCGGACACAACCCCACCTGCCCCGACCTGCCTGCTCTCTCGTTTCCTTGTCGAGTCCTTAACGCCTACATTTCCGGATCGGGCTCAGGATGCCGGAACCCACTAAAAAAGGTAGGCAAAGGGTGGGGGTCAGAGGTCGTTCTCCCTGGAGTTCGGAGGTGTGTTGTCTTTATGTGTAGAAGATCAACAGACAGCTGCAACTGATGGTAGTAATGAATCCCACAGCAAAGTTCTCAGAGTTGATCGTCTACCCAAATATGAGATATGAGATGAGAGATGTGTAATGTAATATTGATTGTTATTGTGAATTGAAATGTTGTTGTTCTGGTTTTAGTCACTGGTTCAACACATTGCTATATTTTCAAGTGTATTGTCACAGTAAGAATGAAAGTGAGAGGCTGCCATTGTCAGCGGGCTGGTTCCTGGGAAAGTAACTTTGATGATGGTGTCGTCTCACAGCTGTCTGCCTGTTTTCAAGGAGACGATCTATGTAGCTTTGGGGAAAGTATTCAGTTGTGGCCTGGGCTGTGTGTGTGTGTGTGTGTGTGTGTGTGTGTGTGTGTGTGTGTGTGTGTGTGTGTGTGTGGGTGCATGCGTGTGTGTGTGGTTTTGTCATTATGGACTGTTCTTCTTTCTGGAATTGTGGAACCCACTGAAGAGGCAAACATAGGGTGATGATGAGGATGATGCTGACGATGAATCACTTATAGTGTATTGTTGACTCCTAAGCTGCCTTGCATTTGGTTAAGAGACAGCAATGTCACTGAACCGTGGCCAGGGTTCGCAGGGGCTGGTATACGAAGGGTTCGTTCTACAGCATATGCCCTTCTTGGGTTTGGAGTCCATATTCAACCACAAAACGGAGCTAAACACATTCCACAGCCCCCCCCTCTCTCATCGCTCCCCCCGTCATTTGTCTGCAGCATCGTGTCCATCAACATTCCCGGTTAAAGCCCCCCTCGTCTGTCACTACGATATTCTGTTACCCCCCTCCGCCCCTCCTATTCTTCTCGATTACCCCAACCCTGTGGGGAGTTTGTTAGAGAGACTCATGTCCATGTAGAGGAAGTGGAACATTTTGTTCATCATTTGGACGGTGGCCTACAGGAAGGTGGCACACAGTGATACGAACACACACACACACCCATGTGCACACACACACATGTGCACTCACTCTCGCTCCCATACACACCCACACAACGACACACACAAATATACATATGTGTGTTTACGCACACACACACACATGCACACACACACACACAGACACACACATACACAAACACACAGAATATCTACAATCTACTATCTTTCTGTCCATTAATCTATCCATTGCATGTATCTATGTATTGAAGTCAACCCTTTATTCTGACTGGATGATAGCTGTATCTGGTGTGAAGGGCAGGCATGGCATTCACTGGCACCGCAGCGCTTGCTCAGACCCATTCAGTCTATCTGAAGGTTGGGTCTCCTGCAGACCCCAACAATGGACAGGATTACGTTGAGGTATGGAAGGGATTTCCACCCCCGCTTTCATGGACGCTATTCTCGTCCAATAATAAATCATAAGTCATATGAGACATGGGGCGTTTGTATTTAGGTCGCCACCGGTTACCTCAGAAAACCCTGGCGTTCGTCGTCCCCACGTTGGGGTTTAATAGCCGTTTACGGTTGAAGGCATGTCCTGGTGCTATTAGTAGCCGTTGACGGTGGAGAGAGAGAGGTGTTGGGCTGGTCAAGAGCAGCTTAGCTCTACAGGTAGAGCCAGGATTTATTGCTGCCCTCATCGCTTACCTCTTGTGATTGGGTTTTATAAGAGCGGTCCACAGCATTCATCACCACCGACCCCGACTGTTCATCCAATGCTGTAAACATGGCTGATCCCCTCTGGAACAAAGTAGTTGGGTGGAGGAGGGTTGGCCGGGGGTGAAGCGATGGCTAAGGAATCTGTGGGGCGGGGGGGGGGGGGGGGGGGGGTCACCACTTGAAACAGTGTCTGAAAATAGCCCCCCTCCCCAGAAGCAAATAAATGGGGGTAGAAACGTATTGTTCTTCAAATGACCCTGAACAGCTGAGACAAGAAGGCGGCTGCCGGTGTGTGGTGTGTGGTGTGTGCGTGTGTGCGTGTGTGCGTGTGTGTGTGTGTATGTGTGTGTGTGTGTGTGTGTTTAGACGACGAGCAAAACTGTGAGCAAAAAAGTCGGAGAGAAGATGATTCTCGGTCGCTCGGCCATCTCTCAGGACGGTGGAGGGAGGGGGGACAGTTTACACTGAGCACTACCAAGCTCTTCTTTCCACCATCTTCTTGACCGCAGATAACCCCAACACCCTCCATTTTATACACACATAGTCTTATATATACACACACACCATACACACTCAAAGTCACATATTGTCCCATAGTTGCAGGCACACACAGACATAAACTCGCTAAGACATAGTCTTACACACACACACACACACACACATATACACATCGTGATACACACATAAGCACACACACAGAAACACATAGTGATACACACAAATGCACACAACCAGACATCTTCTCTTTTCTGTTCTCCATTTTTGATATGGCACCCTGGGGAGACACATAACACATATACACAACCAATGGCTGTACTCTCTCAAAGTTTGTGGTTTCTTTCTGTCCTCACATCAAGATATTAACTAGTGCTGCATTCCCTCTCCTCACCAGCAACTCCTGACAACTTCTTGTCACCTTGTGACACCGGCACCTCACATCACAGTGTAGTAAACACCCAGGAGGAGATGCCTGTCACTGCTAATTGGCACCCATTGCCCCCAACCGGCACCACGCACCACCACCCCAGCACTTCCACCCGCACTCTCCCACCTTACAGCGTGTCATCACGCACCGTCGTCGCACCGTTGTCCCAAATAAAACTGTTCCTAAAGCCGCAGAGCGTATAGAGCTGTGGGTGTGGAATGACGTTCACAGAGGGAAGAGGGAGTGGAAGGGATGGCGGGGGGGGGGGGGGGGGGGGGGGGGGGGGGGGGGGGGGAGGGGGGTTGATGTTTATAAAAGCGGCAGGGGTCTAAATCGGGAGGATGAGGCGGCCACCGCCTGGTGCTTTGGCTCACCCTGGGGCCGGCAATGGGAGCCCCTCTGTCCACACGCCTGTGGGGGCCAACAGCTGAGCATACCTGCGGGTCGCATGGAGCTAACGGGAGCCCGCGGAGGTAAAACAATACCCGGTGTGTCTCTGCGTGTGACGAGACACCACCCGCGGGCGGCTCACCATTGGCGGAGGCATGATGTGACCCCACAAGATTCTGGGAACGCCGCCAACTGCTGGTGGTTTAGTAATGTTTTACATGTGCACCCTTTTCTAATTTGGACCAGCGCTGCCCAGTAGGAGTGGTGCCACATCAGAGGGGATATCAGAGAGAGACTTAAGCACCGGTTGTGGGCCTGTCATACCTAATCGGGGCCATAGTCTGTGACGGCTTCTTTCCAGCATTCATAGGATTCATAGGCCTCGGTAAGAGAGCCAAGGGGGAGAATTTCATAGGGAGATTTACTAGAATGACCCAGGTGCACAACACAGTGCTGGGGCTGTGAAGTCCTCGGCTCGCTCCTTAAACCTTCTCAATGGCTCGAGACATTGGAGAAAGCCTCAGCAATGTCCATCATTCTCCCCAAGGAGGGGTTGGGGCTTCGACAAAGGTCCTATAGCTGCAGCTGCTGGAGTCTACTATAAAGTCCACACCGTGTAGCAACTCTAGGCTACCTCAGGGTTGAACCTCTACCCTCTCCTAAATCTGTACCTCTAATCCCCGACCGCCCACCTTATCACCTCCTCCTCCTGACTGTTCCCTCTCCACCACCACCCCGCCTTTCAGCCCCCCGAGCTGACGACAGATCGATACATGGCCGACTGGTGGTCTGATTTGATCAAGGGAATCTGCGAGATGGATGGACTCAAGTTACAAACTACATGTTAATGACAGTGGACAGCGCACACTTACTTTCATCTCCTGATGGCTAACATTAGACTCATACCAATATGTTGTTATCAACTGACATTGTTGCTGCCGTGCAATCCCGAAGGGACTCTGAACTCTGCACAGTTCAGAGTTCATCAAGTACATGATGAGTCACAGCTTAGGCCATCCTAATCAGTGTCTCTATGTTTCTAAAGCCAGCCAAGATGATGAATGTCTGGACACCACAGACTGGACCATGGCATTATCTGATCACAGGACAGACTCCATTAAACTTCTCGAAGAAGACACTTTGACGGTTTAGACCAAGGAATTCCCAGAATAAAATATGACAATGATTTCTTTTATTTTGTTCTTTTAGATGAGAATACCAATGGGCAGCCAGAAGGTGAGTAAACAGTGATGGAAATCGTCCACATTTCCAAATATTAAATCCTTTAAGAGACAAGGTTAGTCCACAGATAACTCGGAGGCAACAGATAAGACATGAACACATAAGAAATGGAAGCGTAGCCAAGCATTCTAGGCAAGGAAGATGCTTCTGCAAGGGTGTAAACAGTCAACCCAAATCAACATCTTATTAAGTATACACATGCAAGCGTACACACATTCCAGGCTGCCAAGGTACAGAGAGGGGTTGTACAGTGATGTGGGGGTACAGAGAGAGGCTTCGGTAAAGAGAGAGAGTTAGGGTGCAGAGAGACAAGTGGGGTACAGAGAGAGAGAGTCGGGCTGCAGAGACAGAAGAGAGCTACAGAGAGGGTTACGGTACAGAGAGAGGTAGGGGTACAGAGAGATGTGGGGGTACAGAGAGAGGCTTTGGTACAGAGAGAGCGTTAGGGTGCAGAGACAGAAGAGAGCAACAGAGATGGTTAAGAGACACAGAGAGGTAGGGGTACAGAGAGGGTCAGGGTAAAGAGAGAGAGACTAAAGGTGCTTGCACACTGCTCCAACAAACACCAACACTATAGAATGTTGTTGGCCAACACCGATTTGACATGTTTTGCAGCGAGAAACTGCATACAACCACCAATGGGTCTTGCACAATGGCCCCATGTAGGTGTTTGTTGGTGTTGGTTGGGGCAGTGTGCAAGCACCTTTACGGTACAGAGAGAGGGTTAGGGTACAGAAAGCGGTAGGGATACAGAGAGAGGGCCATAGGGAAGGAGTCCAAGCCACCTCCAGCATTCCTCTGTCAGGCCAGCTGATCCCTCCTCTGTTGATTCAGCTGACATGGCCACGCTCCCATGTGACCCAGGCGCTGGCATGCGATTGGCTGTCTGCCGGCAGCATAGGATTGACCTTGGAGTGGCAGCATCTTGGGGTAGGGAGAGACAGAGAGAGAGAGAGAGGGGGGAAGGGAGGGGGGAGAGAGACAGAGAGATAAGAGGAAAAGAAAGAGTATGCGCTTATCCAGATGGACCCTCACTTACTTTTGTTGTATGCATATATATTGTTTATTTTAATGTTTAAGTGCAGTAAAAAAATCGATTTGATTTGATTGAGCTCTTTAACATATCCCATAATAGTCAAACCAGACTACCCTGTTGTGTGATATTTAATTAAAAACGCATGATTGTTTTTTTGGAACTATTTACAGATAAGTGAAGACTCATTTTTAACCCATGTTGTTTATTAATGTGAAACAAAATGCTAATCATACTTGCCAAATACAGAGTTATGTGATGTCAACATTTCTCGATTCTTTGGGAAAATGGGCCTTCAGTACATATTATACAACATACTTTGGAGAGAGCTGTCAAAGTAGGATATTGTGTGTGTGTGTGTGTGTGTGTGTGTGTGTGTGTGTGTGTGTGCGTGTGTGTGTGTGCACACATTCAGGTAAACGTATGTGTGAGGTTGTCCTGCAGGATAGCTGCTGGTATGCGTTCATATGTGGATGTGTTTGCCCATCTGTCTGTCTGTCTGTCTATTAAAGTGTATGAGTGCGTGTGTGCACGTATACATGTGTTGATGATACGTGTGTGTGTGGGTGCATACGCTGAAGCTCCACAACAAAGTGTTTGTTCCATCCTGCGCTCTATATTGATATATCTGTCACATGCTCAGAGTGCGTTGTGCCAAAGAGTAACGGTGCACCACCCTTACCTGAGATATTCCTGGAGATCTCACCTCCACCAGGTGGGTAACCCTCCCCCCCCCCCCCCCCCTTCCACTGGAGGCTCCCCTGTGCACTTTGCTCTGACATCACGGGGTTTTTTGTGTGTGTGTGTGTGTGACGTCACTTTCCTCGGCCAAGTTAACTTGCACTCGCTCAGAAGTCCCCTGTGGATGTGTTTTGGGTCTGGCCGTTGCATCGTTCAGCCATTTCACACACAGTTAAACCTGGCTATGATGGATAGCTGTGATTCCCGATACCCTTTGTGCTTGTAGCGCTGTAGCTGTCTCTACACCCCTTAGCTTGGGCTGTTTTTGTAGTCTGTATGAGGTGCTATCTTTTTTTTTTGGACAGCCATGCTATCAAGCATCAAGATCGGGAAAGATGGATTTTACAATCTCCCTTAGATGATACTCTGCATAACTCAAACATTTTTGGATTTACAGGTAACTACTGTGAAAGACATACACTTTCCAACAGATGCCTTAGCAATGCAGATACATTATAACATGAGTTTTTAAAACCCAGTTCCCTTGATCAGTCAACTTTATAGAAATGCTATGACCAGATAATGTTAGAAATTGCATTTTAACGCCACTATCTGTTGGCTTTTTATTTATTTATGTATTTATTTAAGATTGATTTGGCTGGGACAGTACACATCACTCAATATTTTAGTTCACACTTAAATGTAAATGTGTCAGAATGGCCGAGAGGCTAATAAACATCTGTAGTCCCCAGGCAGGTTAACAACATAACAATTACATATAGCCAATGAAATAAATAAAAACAATGTACATTATGTTAGGGAAAAATTATCACGAATGATGTATTCTAATATACAATACCTAAATGTCTGCCCTGGGATCAATTGTTGTATTTCAACTCTCCCATATCACTAGAGAGATACTCCTATTTTCCACCTATCTGGTCATAAGCATATCTATCCCCACCGTATATGAGCCAGCTGTGTCTTGCTGGGCTGCCATGCTTGCTGCCGTATGTCTGCCGTGCAGAGCCGCTAGCAGACGGGGAGAAGCCAGAGGCCAGGGAGTGTGAGCCGGTTCAGGCTGTGGTGGCACAGGAGCTGGGCCCCGTAGAGGAGGGCTCTGCCATGCCACGGTGTGCCGGGGTCAGAGTTAACCAACAGGCTGAGTCTGGTAACCTGGATGATGTGGAGGTGGACTCGTGGTCTCCCCTAGCCACCGGTAAGTCGGGTCTGCTAACAGACAGAGGTTGATAGCTACCTTACCCACCTAGGTAGATACCTACCTACCTAGTACCTTCCTCCTTCATACCCAGCAACCTACCTGGCCAATACCTAACTTCCTACCCACCTCCCTACCTACTACCTAGTTACCAACTTCCTACCTACCTACCTACCTACCTACCTACCTACCTACCTACCTACCTACCCACCTAGGACCTAGTTACCTACTACTACCCACCTACCTAAGCAGCATGCTACAGTGTACACTAAGCGTTATTGTTGGTGAAGCAATGAAGTGGAAAGCCAGGTGAGAGGTGAGTCGACAGTTTGCAGATGGACGGATGGACAGACGGGTGGACTGATAGACAGATGGAAACAGACAGACAGATGGATACAGACGGACAGACGGATGGACTGATAGACAGATGGAAACAGACAGACAGATGGATACAGACGGACAGACATATGGGCCGATAGACAGACAGACAACACAGCCAGACCCAGGCATTCAGACAGACAGAAAGAAGTACAGACCTGGAGACAGACAGGCGGCAAGGCAGACAAACTGACCTGGAGACAGTCGGATCCACACAGACAGAAAGACGGATCCACACAGACAGAAAGACGGATACCCACAGATAGACAGGGAGACAGATACAATCCAATACATGGACACACACTTCTTTCTGACTTTTTTCTCTTTCTATCTTGGAATTTACCTGTATTTGTATATGTGTATATCCAGTCAGAAAGTCAGTACCAATAGCTCTGGGAAGTACCTTCAGATGGACATACTGCAGACCAGCATCTGGTATCTCTATGGCTCGGTCACTGTGCATTCACTGGGAATTCAACTGTTTGTCACTGCTGCTGCTTCAAAAGCTCTGTCTGCATGTCCTCTCTCAACGGAAGCCCTGAGAGAGATGTGTGCACGTGTGGCACCAGCCAGTTTCGAGCTCTGCACTCCACTGACGTATGGCTCACATTTGCACACATGTACTTCCTGCACATATAAGGGGATGGTCAAAAAAGGGGCAAAACTCAACTACATTCTGTCATTAGAGTACCATTTAGGCATCATCGTCATTCTTCAAGTGTTTTCTGTTTGAAGAAACCTCATGCAGAGCCCCTTTCCAGCTATAAAATAATACACGATTATTGGGGGAGCTTTTTAGGCCTTGATCTAAAGTTATCGAAAGTGAGGATTGCAAGTGATCATTCAATGGTCAACCCATATACTGGAAAGTACGTATATGGTTGAGTTGAAATTATATTTGGTTGCTTTTGTATGTAGTTTTGCACAAAGGTGCTAACTGTCCATCCCAGGCTCTTCCGTAAAGGGGGCATTTTTTATATTTAAGATGCATTTAAAAACAAGATGGCGGGACCCAAAAAGGTACACGATTGACAGAGTATAGATCAGGAGTCTTCTTCACACATCCTGTTGTCTTGTTGAGCGTGTCTCACATCAACAGCCTTGTTGTTGGCCTGCTGCCAGTGTCTTGTGTCTGCATTGGCCCGCCTCTGACCTGGACTTGGAGCTTTGTGATAGGTGGGTATATTGTGTCAATCACGCTTCTATTCCAGATAAAGAGGACAACGGCGTTGCCAGTAACCCCCAGTCTCCGACACCACCGCCAGGTTGGTAACTGCAGCGACCATTTTGTTGTACTTGTAGTTCTCGCGGTCTATTGTAGTTCTTCTGAGGTCGACTCCCCAATAAGAAAGAGAATACCTGTTATTTCTTTTATCAGGAAAAACAGAAATAATGAACAATACAGGTCAGAAAACGTAGATAGTGTCCTCAAAAGCTTTCGTTCGTGAAACCTAATCATTAAAAAAAAGTTTTTCAACTAAAAACAATAATGTGTAATACACAAAACTATTGTGATGTATGTCTCTGTTCTGACACATACATTATTAAAGTGGTAATCTTGAAGATTTTCATAAATTCGTAAATAAGTCACGCTCAATCGCCAAATGAGGTAACCCAATGGTGATTGAGCCTATGACCCACTGATGAAGGCCCTTGCAATATTATGAATATTACGAACTGGGTGTCGGTGGCTACACTGTTTTGATATATGAGAGAAATTACTGCTTCTCATAGAAGGTGTCATCAAACAGAAATAAACAGAAATCTTTGAGATTGCCTCTTTAAGTACAAGTTTGCAAATCCCTGTGTGAAGAAAAAAGACTTATTACGATGAGCACATTAACTACAATCTAATCCAAAATAAATGGATATAGATTGATAAAACCGGTAGATGTATATATGATGCAGGCATGTTCACATGCTGAATTACATCGGATGATTGTATGGTGATTATAGTCATCATTCATATACATCTATTATGTATGCGTGTATGCCATTTTACAACCAAAGGGAATACAACCAAATTAAGAGGTAAAGATAAGAAAGTTATTTAAATTTCTTTAGCTTTGGCTGAACAGCCATTAATACATTCAATACTATTATACATATGCAGAACAGCGGTTTTATTAAATATCCCCTTAATAATTCACTTAAAACATATTGACCAATACGCACCCAAAAGAGTCAAAGTTCTTATTTTGTGTACAAAATAAACCTTTTTTATACAGTACATTTTATTATTTTATTCCAGAAAAAGCTACTGATATACCTAATCGTTTTCTCATTATTTATTCACCACATTCACTAGTGTTCCCTTTTCATGGCCATATATTACAACATACTTCTTTAATTTAGTTAGAGTTACTTATACAATACAAAATTGCACACTGCACATAAGCCCATTAGTTTAGTAGACAGATCCATAATGAGTAACATCGATAATCTGTGTTTTTTTTCACAGAAAACGGAAATTCAGTCAAGAAACTCTCTATTGACCTGCCTAGTAAGAGTGCTCCCTGTTAACCTTCTCACCCTTTCAAAACCACTCGTTCACCTTACCAAAGTACACATTTGAAAGTCACATTTCCTCCATTCATGTTGGTGTGAAATAATAGACAGTGACAGTGTTTATATATATTTGCTATATCTCTCATTTCTAAATGTGCCGATTAGAATGTATCTTTGCACATTAACAAACTGACAAATACAGTTGGAATTCGGATCATATAGCAATCAGACTGAGAATACTGAGAACCTTTCGAAACATGCAGACCCACATTTATAACGATGCAAAACCTGCCCAAATAAAAGTATATAACTTACTAAAATGATATATTTATATATACTATATATAAGTAAATATATATATATATATATTCCTTTAATCATCTTCTGACTTCTGTAGTGTTTTCAGCGTGTCTGTCTGTCGCTTGCTGTGTGTCTGTCCGTGCTTGTGTGTTGCTGGATTTTACAGTATTATTGCTCATATAATATGCTGTAAATTTCTCTCTGTCTTTGTTTAGATGATAGCGTCACTGTGCCAGCAATGGGGAGGAAAGACTCAGGTAACACAAATTTATAATAGCAAGAGATAAAGAAAGAGACTACAATTAAAGTACGAAAGCAAACTAAGCGAACAATTTTAATTAGTAAACTATTACACCAAAAAGATATACTTTGCTTCCACTCCAGTGTAACCTAAAGCCACCTTCTAAAGCCTGTTGTATCTCTCGTTGCGAAACTCCCCCTTTCCCATTTTCCCATTATCTGTTCCAAGGGATCCTAATCAAACTGGACAATGGATAATAGAGACATGTCCAGCCTGGCTATCGGAAAGAATGATTTCATTAAGCACCATAGCAGAACCTTCCCTCCCCTTTCAAATGCTTATAAAATGCTATGCAGTTTCTGGAAACTCCCGTCTTCTACCACAGTCACTTGAAAATGGATGCAAATATATTCCTGTTATGTTATTATTTTGCAACTTCAAGTTCGCTCAAGATTTATCAAGAAACATCATACTAATCTCAAAGGATTAGCATGTCTGACTAGGATTTAGCTAGATTAGAATGGCAGGGAATTTCAGCTCTTTTCAACGCCAAGTTAAGTTGATCCTACACATAAAATAATTAATTGGGAAGAATTGCAACACTATGCTCTATGAGGAATCTCACACCGGAGATGCGGACTGGAGCATCAGGAACATGGAAAAAATAGAATTTCTTCTTGCGGAGGAACCTGCCTTAGCGTTGTAAGTTCTGTGTTCCATATCATTTGATCCACGCTTTTCCATGTTTGCAAAGAGCTTGAAACCCAGCTGTTATTTGTATGGATTGTGATGGTTGAGTTGTGGGGGAAAATGTGTTTGTTGACTGTACCCCGGTCATTGCGTCTATCCTCTGGTCGGATTCCAGATAAAAGCAGAGAGGTGGGTGGAAAAACATTTGCGAACTAAATGCCTTCAACTCTTCTTCCCTGGTTGTAACGGAAGTCTGATGAAGCCTCTGTGTTTGACTGTGTGTATTATCCCTCTCCTCTGTGAGCAGTGTGGTCCCTTGGAGAGGGCCAGGGCCTAGAGGACCTGGACAAGCCCATTGACACGCCCCCGCTGTCCACACTGCTCATTGAGAGGCCCCAGGGAGGCTCCATCTATGTGGGTGAGTGACTGCCACCCTCCCCTCACGTAGAAGAGACTACCATGAAGTCCCTCTAACAGCATATAGGTGGTTCACGGTAGAGACTAGCATGTAGTTCCTCTAACGGCCTATAGGTGGTTCATGATAGAGTCCAGCATGTAGTTCCTCTAACGGCCTATAGATGGTTCATGATAGAGACTAACACTTAGTTCCTCTAACGGCCTTTAGCAGGTTAACGTAAGAGACTAGCATTTAGTTTCTCGGTTTTCGGTTTCCAATTATCTCAATGGCGAGTTCATTTAAATGTATGCAAGGTCCTTGTTTAAAATTATTTATTACAATGTACTGAGCTCCAAACACACCTCGGGGTGACCTGGCTGAGTGACTAAAAGGAGTGAACCTTTGGCCATTAGGCAGACTGTGAAGTGTGAAGACGAACAGAAGTTCTGTTTATGGGTCTGTCACAAACACGTGTTGGTTTTTCTGGATGTCCAAGGTGCTGACATTCACTTCATCGCCAAGGTGGAGGCCAAAGATCTTCTGCGTAAACCCACTGTGAAGTGGTTCAAAGGTAAATGGATGGACCTGGCCAGCAAGACAGGAAAGCACCTGCAGCTCAAAGAGACCTTTGACCGATTAACCAAGGTACAGACTCTCAACAGGCTCTCAACAGACGATCAATCAATAGTGTATAATAATAATAATAATAATAATAATATAATAATCAATAGTGACCGTGTGTGTTCAATTGGACAACTGGGCCATTATCTACAGATGTTAATGGATATGATTTCAGTCAACTGGTACTGTGTAGTACGGTGAGGTATATGATAAGACCATCCCTCCTCCTCTCCTCCAGATTCACACGTTTGAGATGCACATCATCAAGGCCAAGGAGAACTACGGAGGGAACTACAGGTGTGAGGTCAACTACAAGGACAAGTTTGACAGCTGTTCCTTTGACCTGGAAGTGAAAGGTTGGTCAGCCTTGACCCTGTGATTGTATTGTGATTGTAGAGTTTAAAGCGGCTGTAGGTACGATTTGAGAGTTGTAAAAGGAGAAAGCATGAAAGAGCAGAATAGATCAAGCTTTTTAAAATAAACAACCCAAAAAAACAACTCCCTCTCTGCTCCCTCCCTACCTACGTTTCTCCGCCAATGAGAAGTGTTGCATTTAAGCACCTGTGATTGACAGGCAAGATTAATTATTTGAACCAATGAGGGAAGAGATGCCATGATTGGTCAGAAATTTGCCAGGAGCGGTCAAAATGTTGAATTGCCTCATTCAGAAGCAGGCGCAGTCAACCAGAACAGATATTCTAATAGAGCATTTCACTCTTTATTGATGGAATGCATACAGCATAGAGCATTCCATAAAATCGTACCTACAGCACCTTTAATAATAATCATAGCATTGAAGTATGAAATGTACATTGCACACTGTATTTTCTATGATTGTTTTGCAGAAGCCGAACAGGGCTCACAGAATATTGACATTCGTTCGGCTTTCAAGAGAAGGTAACGAGAGCAGAACCATACAGTTGCAATACAAGGCAGATGATTGTATCTAAACATTCTATCCTAAGTCTTTATCTGAGTTCCATTCAGCTGGTAGGCTTGTGGCCCCACCATGCAATGTATACTAGAAACAGTTTTTTCTGGGATAGCAGCATTCAGATAATGATGTCTGACAGTTCCGTAATACTACTGAATGTCCATTGAACTGTACAAATGAATGAGGAACGCCCCTTTTCAAAGGGGGTGGCATCATATTCCAATCATTTTCAAATAGTACACCGTCCAATAATGTTTCATTAGTGTATCTGTGTGAATAGATGGTTGTAAAAATGTCATTAACCTTTTTTCTAAAGGTAATTACAAAATCAACCAAGTTGGCCAACACTTTCACATCCCCCCCCCCCCCCCCCCCCCCCCCCCCCCCCCTTTCCCCTCCAACAATGTGTCTAAACAAGCAACGCAAAGCACCACCGTTTTGCCATCTCACTCAATGTCTGTGCACATTGCAAGCTCTGGAAGTCCGTTACACAAAATCATTTTGGCCTGAATTTGAAAAACAATATGTAAAATGGTTTGCGTGTAAAGGTTTCAATCACGTGTAATAGCACCGATTGAGCCCCGAGCTTTTGCTTTGCGTTGTACCTGACAGCATTGTTCTTTAGAAAACTTGCCTGTGACTGTTTATTATAACTGATTGCCTCTTTATTAATCTCTTCTTGTTAACAACAGCAGTGAAGGACAAGAAGATGCAGGGGAGCTTGATTTTAGTGGTCTCCTTAAACATAGGTGAGAATAATATCCCACCCTTCAGTTCACCCTTTTTTCAGTCTTTCTCTCCTTCCTTTTTCTCCTCCTCAAGCCCTTGTCTGCAATATGCTTCTTTCTTCTTGCTTTTATTTTTGTCTTTTATACTAAATAGTAATTTTCTTTTAACTATTTCCTTTGTCTATCATGTTCCACCATTTGTGCCATTCAATTGTTTCTACAATGCCTTGTATATAAGCAACACATTATGAGACAAAAGGTATCTAAAATCTTAAAAGATAATCTCATTAAGGCATGTTTAAGATTTATTTGGATGTTAAATTCTAAGGCCAAGCTGTATTTTTTTCATTTTTTTTGTTCTTGGATCAGCTCATCTAGACAGTCACAGTTTTGGCAGTAAAGTAAAGTATAACGACACATTTATTTTGGGCTTGTGTCTTCTTCTCCCCTCCCCCTCCACTTATTCAGACAACAAAGGTTAGTAGAGAGAATAGATATTTAAACCATTAAACCTTACGGAGGGTAAGTAAAATGAATTCTCTTAGAATCCCAGCATGAAACGTAGCTCTAAAGAACTGGACGAGTGTTGGCCTACTGTAGTACGGAAACACTTCATTCCGAAAACAGCATTCCTTAGAAGATCCGTGGTGCCCTTTGTTAATGACGTCAAACGGCCGACACCTGTTGGTTGCGGCAGAGAAGGGCGGGGCAGCCGTTGTGGCTCATTAACACTGTGCTGGCGGACAAGGATGATGCTGTGAAATGATGTTACGAACTACATTGTCATTCTATTTCAATTCAGAAATATAATACAATGTTTATTTTGGCTTTTCGCGACAAAGGCCTGAAAAATAAACAGACGTTATTAAATGTAAAAAAATAATGGTACTTTTTTTTACGCCTTTCAATACCGGAATGCCCTTTCAGACATTTTAGGAAGCAAATGTCAACCAATGAAAGGAGAGACTGAATGGTATCTATTCAGCCAGACTAATATTCCGAGCTACTCCTTCTCAGGGTAACATGTTTATTAACCCGGATCTCATAGATCTAACCTTTTCAATGGACGACTTTCATCTATCATCTAACAATACCAGAGCTTCCCTGAAGTGATGGCTGAGACACAAACCCACAAACACAGAGATAAGCAAGCAAACATACAAAGGGATGGGATTTTTGATTGGAAGGAATGTAATTATATTAACGTACATTCACTCACCCTTGTCTGTTATCGACTACCCAGATATCCAAGCATGCTTCGTTCCATTGATACAGCTGACAACAATCTCACGTCTTATCCTTTGCCCTCCACTACATCCTCAGATATATAGAAATATAACAGCAATAATCACATTTTGTACCTCTCTCTAAAAACGTAAAACACTGTATATATTATAAGTGTCTATTCTCGGTCAAAGACTAACAGTAAAAAACATTTCATAATCAAAGCCCTGGTCTATTGTTATACAACCATAATATTCATCTTTCAGCTATAATGATTTTAGAATTATACAGTCGGTGCTGTCCCCTATCCATCTATGTACATGCATGAAACTGATGTTTAAATCAAACGTAATAATCAAATGAAATTCAATTTTAAACTTGAATGTCTTGTAATTCTGAAATCTTGATGATTGATTGCGGTGTTAACATTAATGTAAACAGCGAACATCATAGAGATTATTCCATCCAACTAGGGAATACATAGGGAGATAACGTACAGCAACAAACATTAACAACACATTCTCACAGCAAATGTCTTCAAGGGCTTTCAACAGCATCTCTGTTTCACTGCCATGTTGTGTTTGTCGTGATGCCATCTCCATTGTTAACGCTGGATTGTTAAAATTGTTAAGGATGAGTTAATGCAGGTAGTCGGCTCCAAGTGCCCGTCTCTTTGTGAGAGATGTCCTGAGGAACTCATCGAAGGGTTGAGTAGTTAGAATTTGTGAGAAATAAATGCAAGAAATGAAGATTTGCTCTATAGCGATGAAGAGATATATGACTTAAAGACCCTTCCCAGTCATTTCAAATGTTTTTTTGATTTTGATAATTGTTTAGGCCTTATAGTATTAGTCTCGTAAATAAGAATCAGAATTTTTATAAATGTTATTGTTTTTTTTACATTTATTAGTTGTAATGTTAGTAGTAGTAGTAAGATAGCAGTAGCTAACGTTAACTAGCAACTTTGTCTATTGCCTTGACATGGCGTTGAATGTCGTTCAATGATGCAAACTAATCATTTAAGTTTTGAGAAACCTTTCTTCACTTAATTTACGTGAACAAGGCTGGAAAAAAACATCCCAAAACATAAAATCCAACACAATGTAAACGTATGATCAACCTCCATTTTGGCCCTGTTTTCCCACCTCTAATCCCTATGCCGCTTCAAGCCATCCAACCCAAGATCCCTCTTAATGACGAGTTCCTCAGGACACGTAGCAAACACAGACCAAGAGGCCTTGTTCACCTAGTGGCCATCTTGGTTCCATCTTTGCTGTAAATGCTGGCGAGCTAGCGTTTAACCAAGATAAAACCAAGATGGCAGCTTGGTGTATAACACCCATCAGGTCCCTTTCTTGACAAATACCCCCATCCCCACCACCACCCTCCCTTACCTCTGTATCTGGCACCTGGCCAGGGAGCACAAGCAAGAGGACGTTCCTGAGGTTGATGTTTGGGAGATCCTGAAGAACGCCCGGCCAGATGAGTACGAGAAGATCGCCTTCACCTACGGCATCACAGACCTGAGGGGTCTGCTCAAGAGGCTGAAGAAGACCAAGAAAGTCGAGAAGAAGAGCGAGGGTACGTTTCAAGTTTCACAAACGTTATCGTCCATAAGGTTGTTTTTTTCTTTGGTTTTTCTACTAATTAAAATAAACCCAATTCCACCATTTGGTCACTGAATAATTCAAAAAACATCAGTGTTTTGTGAGTGACCACAGGTGTGAATGCACCCTTATTCGATGAGACTATCTTCAGTTGCTTCAGTGTTTCTTAAACTGTGCAACCCAGTTGGAGGTGGGTTGTGGCATTACTGAATGCACCAAACTCTCAGAAAACTCTGATCACACCATAATTGGTGAATAACTGAAGTTGTCTTTTGGATACCGACATTAAAATAGTTGCATATCCCTGGGTGCAGACCATGAGACCAAGACGATGTTTAAGAATTATTTGCAATGTTTCATGTCATGTTTTTAATCTTTCTTCTGAAGAGGTTACTTACCCTCCGTTTAAAAAAGGGCTTCTTCCAATTCAAGGCTATTTCTTTTCTATTTTTGAAGCATTTGCCAAAAAGCTGGATGCTGCCTACCAGGTGGATAAAGGAGGAAAGATTCGCTTTATGGTGGACCTGGCTGACCCCACGGTCGAACTGAAATGGTACAAGAACGGTCAGGAGATCAGATCCAGTCCAAAGTACGTATCAATTCAAGATTTTAGCTAACTTGTCATTGTGTTTTTATGTTTGTGTGCAAATTCGAAGCATTTTACAACAACTTGGGTAAAATGTATTTCATTTGCAGTTTTGTCCCAGTTTTCTGAATTCATCACACATCTCAAAAATTACTGAAACAATGTTCCAAATGTATGTATTATGCTTCTCGTGCAAATACATTCACTTGATTGTTTCATCAATTGCATTCATTAATTCATAATTCGTTCGGTCACCCATTTATTTGCTCAACTTACTCACTCGGTTACACTCAAACACACAGTCTAGATCCCCGCACTGATAACCAATGTTGAGTAAAGTAGTAGAAAACTCTCTCTCCTTCTCCCCCTCTCTCTCACACATCCAACACGTCACACATTTGCAGTGCTGCACATGGCTTTCAGGTTTCATTGTGATGAAACTTCCAGTGTATGACGTCACTGTTCTGTCGATCTCTGCCATTAACCACATTGTCTTCTCTGTGCAGGAAAACGCCAATACCTCCCTCATAGGTCATTTCTTTGATGTATTGTTCTCTACATAGATAGGCTGCATTTGTTAAAAAATACGTATACATCAGATTTAGAACCATATTATTTGCCATAAGTGAATTCAAATAATTTACATTATGAACTGATCTGAATAAATATGTATACTGATCATGTACATATACATTCCTAGTTTCGATTCAAAGCTGTGCAACAGCTGTACAACAGCTGTACAACAGCTGTGACAAGCTGTCTCGGAGGTTATTGTCGTTTTCTGGTCTCCGGTGTCCTTTTCTCCAGGATTCTGTTTCCGGAAGAGTCCACTGTAATCCATCTGTCTCTCTCGCATTCTGTCTCTCTGTCTCTCTGTTTCTCTGTCTCTCTGTCTCTCTGTCTCTCTGTCTCTATCTCTCTCTCTCTGCTTCTTGGTTGGGATCATGTATTGGGACTTCATATCCATCCAGTCATCATGTCTCTCTGTAATGTATCTGTCTGTCTGTCTGTGATGTCATGCTATGTCATGGCGCTTCTTCTACCTGTCTGCCATATTCACTTCCTGCACACTTCCTGTCCGCCGGCCCTATTCTGGCTCCGCTGCCGACCTTTAGTCAAAGGAAGTAAGTCCATTCATTCAGTTGATTTTCCTCATCACATCATCGCATAGACTCCTGGCGTGACCCCCCCCCCCCCCCCCCCCCCGTCTAGTCTGACACCGGAATTCGAAACAAGCGATGTGAGGTTCAATCAAAGGTCAAGACCGCCATCTTGGTTCTTCTTGAGCACAACGGCTATTATAACCAAGCAACCAGTTGTATAATGGTGAAAAAGCACCAAGATGGCGGCTTGGAATGTGCATGAAATCTTGCGAAACCCTCCTTTAGGAATATTGAGTGATGCGTCTATTTTAAACCATTTTAATATAGATTTCTTATTCATAATAATAATAATAATATCACAGTAATAACACAGTTATTATCTCCAAAGCAACCAAATATATATTTACATTGTGACCTGGATCAGATTTAAAGGGGAATTGCCATGCTCTGCAATTTGCAAGTATAAGAAAGTACTGTTTAACTTGCTTTTCCCTAAATAAATTCCAAAAAAGTTGGACCATTGAAGTCATTGGTCTGTGATTTGCGTAATTTGTCAGATTTGAAAAAATGACCTCAATGGTCCAACTTTTTTGCGTAAATGTAGTTCATGTTGCAGACCCCTATATCTTCTGCAAAACTCCTATGAAGCAGGACTCTTAGAGAATGGCCAAGCGTGACGGTCTCCCCTTTAAGTTACCACAGAGTAACGTTTCCGACTCTACTGCCTAGGTATATCTTTGAGCACAAAGGAACCCAGAGGATCATGGTAATCAACAACTGCTCCATGCTGGATGACGCTGCCTACTCTGTCGCCGCAGGGGACGAGAAGTGCACGACTGAACTGTTCGTCAAAGGTAAGACCACTTCACATGCTTCATTTACCTTGACTTGGTGTCTGTGTGAATGTGCTGTCATGGTTGTCATTTGTATTTTTGCAGAGTTAGGCATAGAGTCATAGACCATGATCTTACAAGTATTTGGACAGAGAATATCCAATTTTGTAATGTGTTTATGGTGGTTATCTCCCCTTCATCTCCCAGAGTTACCGGTGAAGATTGTGAAAAACATTGAAGCCGTGAAGACCACAGTGAACGAGAGGATTGAGCTGGAGTGTGAGGTGTCAGAGGAAGGCGCCCAAGTGAAATGGTATCTATGACGTCAAGAGACGTTTTCCATCTAGTGGCCATATTGGTTTGTTGGCTGGATAAACCTTCTAGAATCTTTAGGGGAAACCATGACAACTAAATGGAAATGCATTGTAAGTGCTAACTGTGTGGTGAAATGGAATGCAGAACCAAAAAGTAATGCGATGAGATGCATTATTTCCCCAAGTCATGGTTTCCCCAAAGATTCTAAAAGGTTTACCCACCCAACTAACCAACATGGCCGCTAGGTGAATATTTTTTATAGATGTTGAAGTGAACTCATAGTTTGAATGTTTTGGAGTGAATTTGCACCAACCACAATTTGCCTGACGAATGGATCATCCACTATTCCTGAACCTCTTAGGATGAAAAATGGCGTGGAGGTTCCGACTGGGGTGCGTTCAAGATACCGTGTGAAGGTTGAGGGCACCAAGCACTTTCTGGTCATCGACGACGCCTCAAAGGAAGACACCGGCGTTTACTCAATAATGGCCACTGGTGGCACATCTGAAGCTCATGTACAGGTGGACTGTATGTAGTACTCTATGCCTCAAGCTTTTTTCATTTTCTTTCCTTGTAACATTGCCCCTTAACTATAAAGCAAATACTGGATGTATTGTCTGGGTTCCAGTGAAACCCTTGAAGATCTTCCAGGATCTGCAAGACGTGACATTAAAGTTGGGCGAGCCCCTGAAGCTGCACTGTGAGATCTTCCCAGGCAACGTGCCGGGACGATGGTACCGCAACGGACAGCTGATCCAGGCCAACGACCGCATCAATATCCTGCACAGAGCCAAGTACTCTCTCACTATTTCACTGTCTTGATCTCTCTCTTTATTTCTCTTTCTCTCTCTAAAATGAGGCCAAAAGAGAAATATGTTCCAGGATATGTTCTTTCTCTGTCTCTCTCTCTCTCTCTCTCTCTCTCTGAGTCTCTCTCTTCTCCTTCTGTCTCTCTCTGTATTTCTTTGTGTTTACTTAACCAAATGAATGAGATTAGCCTGATAACCTCATGGCATGTGAAGAGTGGGTCATTGGGTTGTACTTATTATGAAAATCAATGCACATTTGTTTATTCTTATGTACCCTGTTCAGGCAAGTGCCATGGCCCTAGTTTAGTACACAGGTGTTGCTCATAGAAATTAATTAGTGGTTTGTTCCATGCATCAATATAGACAAAAACCGGTGAAGTAAGTCCACGTTGTCCATGATAGCAGTGTGATTCAAATGTACCAGGCATATTTTGCACTGCACCAGTGTGAACAGGTGTGAACAGGTGCATGGTCAATCATGGTTACTATTAATCCAATGACAGTGCTAAAGCTGAAGCAACCGTCAGCAACTGAGGCTCTGCTGGTTCCACAGGAACCACAGACTGGAGGTTGGGGCAACCTCCCTGCACGACTCTGGGGAATACACCTTTGTACTCGAGGGATATTCGCAGAGCCTGTCGGCCAAAGTCCACATCATTGGTAAAATAAGAATTTCAGTATACAGTTCTCACAACTTTTTCAACATGCTCGATAAAAATGTTAAATTTACTTCCATTTACTTTGATTACAGATCCCCCTAGGGTGCACTTGGACACTTTGAATTTCCCAGACAACACGGTGACAATCGTGGCAGGAAACAAGTTGCGTCTGGAGATTCCCATCAGCGGAGAACCGGCGCCCAGGGTGGTGTGGATGAAGGGAGAGAGAGTCAGTCGCCCTTACTTCTTACTCTACCCTTCTTACTACAGTTGAAGGGCATCATATCTTCTTATTTCAGCGCCTATACATGTTATTCTCTGTCTCTGGCTTCGGCTCAGGTCATTCTGGAGTCTGGCCACCGTGTGCATGCTGAATCGTACGGCGACCACACCAGCCTCACCATCGAGGTGACAGAGAGGGAAGACTCTGGTAACTACAAGATCGTCCTGCAGAACGAGGCGGGGGAGGCCACCGGCAGTGTCAAAGTCAAGGTCGTAGGTCAGTGAAAACACAAAGAAGGCTGGAATCGGGGAGAATAGAGCACAGATAATCATGAACATGAACGATGACTCGTGACCCATTAATGACCATGAAGACTCAGTAAGCTTATTTCGTCTTGTTTACGTGACGCTCTCTCTGGTTGATCTGTCAGACATCCCAGACCCTCCAGAAGCACCTTTGGTTCCTGTGGTGGGTGGCGATTGGTGCTCAATGACATGGGAACCGCCAATCTATGATGGCAGTTCGCCAATTTTAGGTAAACATTACACATGACTGCAATTTGAATGACAGTTTACACCATTTCTTTTTATCCGGGTCATTCATCGGTCTGCTTCGTGGATCTGCTTTAAAGGGTACTTTGTGGAAAGGAAAAAGAAACAGAGCTCCCGGTGGATGCGGCTGAACTTTGACCTGATCAAGGAAACGACATTCGAGCCCAAGAAGATGATTGAAGGCGTGCCATACGAGGTGCGCGTCTTTGCCATCAATGCCATCGGTGTGTCCAAACCCAGCGAGCCATCTAAAGCCTTTGTTCCCCTCGGTGAGTACCACTAAGTCTTCCTTGGATTTCTGCTTGGCAGTCTCTGCTTGCCCCACTGCAACCTTTAGAGCTGCAGATGTTGTGCACCAATGTACCGACACACCGCTCCTTCTGTCAGGCTACTTACTGTTTATCCAGCAGTTGTTTCGTAACAACGGGCCAAATGTTGAAAGTTGTCAGACCCCTGGATGGTGTTTATGGAGATGGTCTGAGTGCTTGTCCGTTTGATCTGCCCTTGGTAACAACGCCTCCACCCCCCGTAGTGCAGCTGTTGCTCCCCATACTCAACTAGACCAAGCACTCTGACCATGACCTCCACTGGACACGCATGAGCTTTAGAGGATATTAAGTATGTCTTTATAATGGCTGCCAAATCATCTGTGGATTAGGGGTTTAGGAGGTCGGCCTGCAATAGGGTTCAATGGGAGTAAAGTATGATTCACCATTTAAGAATAGCCAGCAGGACAAGGCTCTAATGAGATCTGATGAACGCAGTGAAGACATACCAGCCATTGAGACAGGCGCCCTGCTCGCCCATAATGGCATGACATTTTGGGCAACAGTGTAAGATCTTAATCCTGGTCTCTTTTATCTCCCCACTGGGGGGAGGAACAGTGACCACAAACTATCAACAATGGTTTTGACTCTGTGGCTGTGTTCGATTTGGCTCACTTGTTCCCTCATGTCCTATTCCCTGTATAGTGAATACTATTTAGGGAATGAGTATAGGGGAATTCAGACATTAATTATGCACCAGAAATCCATAGACGTGATGTGTATTGGTCGCATAAACAAGCCAAATTGTGTTAGATGGTAACCTGGGACAGCTATTTTGCATGAAGCACCTTAAGTGCCGGACCAAGTTTATTGCCCGAATCTGATGAGAAGAACAATATATCACATTTCAGTGACTACAAAATGGTGACACCCTAAATAGTCCACTATATAGGGCACAAGTGGACACATTCTAACACAGAGTGTTTTTGCTTTGTGACGCGTCGCCAATGGTTCTATGCAGCCGTGACCAGTGAGCCCACTATGTTGGTGGTGGATGACGTCACAGACGACACAGTGACCATGAAGTGGCGCCCGCCCGACACCATTGGCGCCGCTGGCCTGGATGGCTACCTGGTGGAGTACTGCTTGGAAGGAAGTAAGATATGTGCACACCACCTGCTCAAACACAAATGTGATTGATGATGATTAATTTCTTGTAAAACAAGTCGTGGCGGCAAAGTGTTTGGTTTAATGGAGCATGATTATGGTAAGACACGCTCACAGAATTGACCAAGCACCTTCAGAGAAACAATGTGCGTACATGATTTGTTTAGGGGAACATCACTTGGTGGGCAGTAACATCAAAGCATTTTAGGTCTGATATTATCAAAGTAAAAGGTCAGGGGAGTGGCCATCATGGAGCCTGCTATAGATTGGCCATGGCTGAAGCTAGGCATGGCTGGAGAGGCCAAGTTAATTTGCCATACACTATTGGGAGGAACGGATAAGTCTAATGATGGCAAGGAAACTAAAGGCATCTACAAAATAAATAGGGTTAGGGTTAGGCAATTGACATGGTTGCAGTATCAGTGGAGAGGAAGGGAGATACTTCTAGGTGCAAAGGCCCATTAGCAATAAATAAAGTCAAGTGATATTATGATATTATTATTTGGATAAATGTTTCCACGGCTGTGGAATTCCATATGATGAAACATCATGGGAAGAGTAAGTATTGGCACCATACCCAGTCAGTGCTGTTCTGTTGGATCCACAGCTGATGAGTGGATACCGGCCAACAAGGAGCTGACGGAGAAAACCAAGTACACCATCACAGGGCTCCCCACAATGGGCAAGATCTTAGTCCGGGTGAAGGCCATCAACGCAGCTGGGTCCAGCAGTCCACGCACCATTCAGCACTCAATCCTGGTCAAAGAAGTTATCGGTAAAACTCACATACAGTATATGAACACATAATTGTGTATTATATATATTTAAGTATATAAGCTCTCAAACAGTACTCTGTAAGGATGCTGAGAATGTTCTGCTGTCTAACAACCACCGAAGGGTCTGGCACACTGGGCAGATGTTGGTGTTTGTTGGGGAACATCTGCCCAGTGTGCCAGACCCTTCGCTGGTTGTTGTCTGTTGTCGGATTCAGTTTTGTTTTGGTGAACAGGTCGAATCGGCGTTGGCTAACTTCAGCCATCATTCTATAGTCAGATGTTAGTGTTTGTTGGGGAAGTGTGCAAGCTCTTTTAGACAGCATGCAGCAGAATATTCTCATTGTCTCATTGTCCTCATTGTCTCATTGTCTCATTGTCTCATTGTCCTTACAGAGCACTGTTTGAGAGCTTATATACTTAAATATACATAATACACAATTAAACAGAGTCTAATAGATATGACAAATATACACTCATGTCAGCCCAAAGTTTAGAAAATCAGTTACTGTCTAAATATAATGCATTAACAAGCCATTTTATTTTGTCACTGCGCACATACAGAGCCTCCCAAAATCAGAATCCCCCGGCACTTGAAGCAGACGTACACCCGAAGAGTCGGAGAAGCCGTCAACCTTGTGGTTCCCTTTTTGGTACAACGGACACACTCCTGACTCAACCACCTTGGGTTTTTACTAATCTTTCAGCTGTTTTCATGCTCTTTCTTGAACTTGTGCTCTTTCCAGGGTAAACCCAGGCCCAAGGTCTCCTGGCTGAAAGAAGGCCAGCCCATCGACCCCACCCACGTCAGCATCCGCAACACAGACTGCGACAGCATCATCTTCATCCGCAAAGCCGAGCGCAGCCACTCTGGGAAGTACGAGATGACGGTGCAGGTGGAGAACCACACTGACACTGCCATTCTTGACATCCAAATTGTTGGTAAGGAGACGAAATCAAAGTTGGCTCTGTGGCTCAACCCACATATGCACCAAACACTCAGGCAATATTCCTCATAGTGACCCAGGTTCAACTCCTGATCTGCAGACCTATGGTACACGTCATTCCCCTTTGCTTTCAACCCACTTTCCTGTCACTCTCCATTATCCCGCCACTAAAGGCATTAAAAACCCATCAATTTTTTTTTTTAAGGAAATGAGATCTAGTGTCGATGGACAGTCAACAGCCACATTATAATAAAACTGCCCCTTTTTGTTGCCTTGGTCTTGCATGAACTTGATTGGGATGTATATGATGGTTTCAATGGTTCAAGATTGTTAAAAAAAACAATATCCTCATCTCTTCTCTTAGACTTGCCCGGGCCGCCCCAAGCAGTGACCATCGAAGAGGTGTGGGGAGGAAACGTGGCCCTGGATTGGAGCCCTCCCAAAGACAACGGCAACGCCCCCATATCTGGCTACACCATCCAGAAGGCGGACAAGAAGACCATGGTATGGTTGATTTGGCTTTCCTCGTGTAAACGTCATAAATATATGCAACTTTCCTTCTTCGTCCTCCTAACACGACACTTCTGATGTGCACGACAGGAGTGGTACACGTGCATTGAGCACTACCACCGCACGTGCATCACCATAACAGATTTGGTGGTTGGCAACGAGTACTTCTTCAGAATCTACGCCGAGAACATGTGTGGTCTAAGTGAATGTGCCACACAGACCAAGGACAGCGCTCTCATCGTCAAAGAAGGTACTGCAAGAGTATGTTAACGTAAATATGCGGGACTTGATAGTTTAGACCAGTGGTTCCCAACCTTTTTTAGGCCTGAAATCCCTTTTCTAGGGTCAGAAAATTCTTGCAACCCCAACTTCTGTTCTTCCATTCGCATCTGCACACATCGCTTTAACCTTATCAACATCTTCCCATAATATCAATCAATTTAAAAAGAAATGTACCATCAAATATTTAGAGAACATCTCTAAGTCTCTAGAACACCCAGAGATTGAGAACCACTGGATTAGACAGTGTTTGATTTTAATGAATGATTGAACTTCTTTCCCTCTCCTTCCTTTCAGTCCCTTGGATTTCACTGCTGTTTTACCTTAACCGTGGACCACCTCACTTAACTATTTATCCTACCAAACTTCTTCTGTATTTCCAAATACAGTGAATGTGTCCAAGTGTTCTAGTAATTGCATCTTTATTGAAGGGTACGTAAAGGAGACTGTCAGTGATATTGTTAGACCTAAAATATAAGCAGGGATTCTTTTCTGTCCTACATTTATATGTAACAGATAAATGGGTTTGTGGCGCAAAGAAAACAAGCAGATATGGCTGACATCTCCTTCGACGATTCTTTCGGCTTCGTCTTTTTTTATCCAGCGATGAATTAAAAAACCATGTTGTCTATCCCTCACCACATAGGGGAATCCCTTCATGATACAGCTCAGCGCGCGTATCATGCACAACCCCGTTCCTTTACCCTTCCTCCCGCAGGTCTGCAGCTGAGGTCCCCGGAGTACATCGACCATGACTTCAAGGAGCCCCCCCGCTTCACACAGCCCCTGATCAACACGTACGCCGTCGCCGGCTACAACGCCACTCTCAATTGCAGCGTCCGGGCAAATCCACGGGTTGGTCATGAAAAAACTGTTGATGACATTTGTTATATGTAAAGTATTTCATTTCATGGAGCATGATCATGGAAAGCCCACAGGCAGCATTTAGAGAGCTACTTCTAGGTGGAAGGATAATTTGTACAAAGGCCTTTTAAATGTACAAGTATTCAAGTAAAGAAGGTTATATAAATTGTGATATTATTATTAGGATTCATTCCACGACAACGGTAATAATGTGATGTGTATTGGTCAGTACAGACTCCCCACTACAGTCCCCACCTGGTGAATCACATATCACTATTCTATTCTATTCTATCACTTAAAACGTCACACCTGGAATGCAGAAACATTTATTTTGCGTTCTTTTTTGTTTATAATTTAAATAAGGATATACTTCTTATGTTTTTTAGATATTACAATAAGTGAAGGGGTATAGTACTTTCGCAATGAGCTTTGTCGCTCATTATTACTGCCAGAGGCCAATAACACTTCACAAAACCTTTTTCTACTGCAGATAATCCTAATCATTAATTATTGTCATTCTAGCCTCCCATTTTCGACTAGGCAATGACTTGTATTCATTACATTAGAGCCAATGCAAAGACAATGATTTAGTCTAACTGACATGTTCCTAGATGTAGGCTAATAGAACATTGTTCCAATTTGATTTTTCTTTCTCCATCTTTTTCGCTCACCCAACTGCAGCCCAAAGTGATCTGGATGAAGAACAAGATCGCCATCATCGACGACCCGCGCTACCGCATGTTCAGCAACCAGGGGGTGTGCACCCTGGAGGTCCGGAAGCCCAACCCCTACGACGGCGGTGTGTACTCCTGTAAGGCTATCAATGACCTTGGGGAGGCCCAGGTGGAGTGCAGGCTGGAGGTCAAAGGTGAGTGTGGACTCGGAACCGCCGGGGGTGTGTGGCACCTTCCTAGGGGTTTCGGAGTCGGGTTTCTCAAAGCTTCACGAGGGGCTTGGTCCAAAATCCCTTGAATGTCTTTTGTTGTCTCAGGAAAAGATAGCACACTCATATTATTAGTTATGTTGCTTCCTAGGATGAAAACACAAAACTTGCGAACGTTTTATGGAAAACATGCCTTTTACGTTTAAAAAATAAGTTTTAATCAAATCTATTCTGGCATTTTTCTGTGATTTCATTGGTGCTTTTAAAGATTTCCTATGTATGACATAAGAGTGTCTATTTCACCTCCTGGTGGCTCTGTAGCTCAGCCAATCAGATGTCTGGGTTTAGCCTACATGTGATTGGCTCATTGGTTATTTATTTAAATAAATCAGGATTGTCAGGTTGTTTAATTACTCTCTAAGAAAAAGGTCTGTGTTCAAAAACCAAGACATGGCTTTGGGAAACCAGTCTCTGTCAGACAATGTTGCCTAGAGTTTGGTGTGTGCGTGTGACAGGACACACCAAAGTCCACACCCTGTACCCATTGACAAGTAAGTATCTACAATTCTAAAACATCTACATTTAATGTGACACAGGAATCACAATAATCCCCTCACTTTCACGTAATAATATCCAACAACATCCATCACTGAATCCCGTAGCATTATCAATTCCTAAATTCACCCCTCATACAACTATCCAGACCAATCCATTCATCTTGTTCATCGATACAATAACTCCATACCAGACATGACTGGCCATGACTCAGTAGGCATGAGCCCGGTCAATTGTTCCTCTAGATATATATTGTTTCTCTTGTGCTAGCAGGGTTTAGAGGCAATGTGTCCTCACTGGTAAACTCTTCCATAAGATAATCAATAATCACAAGGCACCCCTTTGCTTGCGGTTTACGAACAAACACACACGTGCACGCACACAAATACAATCAGAAACACACACACACAAACACACACACACACACACATTTGTGTCCAGATGCGTGTGTGCATATAACTCCTTCATGTAAACAAGATGTTAACCCCTCTTCTCTTCTTTCTCCCCCAGTCCAAACTCAGGAATTGTGAATGTATGTTCTCATTCAAAGGTAAGCTTTCATATGGTTATGGCATATGAAGCTTATGTCATTCATTATGCATTTTCATTGGCCTATAACCATGCGTTTATCAGTAATGGGACTGTGGCTGTTTTTTATTTTTTTACCACACACACAATAAATGTTTGCATGACAGTTATATATCTGCTATTTATGCTGTTATAGTTATAGTATATAAGTAGGCAAGATTCTTTTTTGGTCCCAATAATTGTCCTTAAAGCGGCAATCTTGAAGAGCTCCATTTCGTTCTCCTTGGCGGAAACAAACAGTACGCCACTACACACACAAGTGAGTTGAAGAGCGAGTCTGTTGCGGTAGCTGCGCCATACCCTCTCTGGCGGAACAACCACTGCTTGGTGATTGAAAACACGTCACTTACTTTGCACCCGGTGTGATTTCAATGCATACCGGGAATGTTGCCACCAACACAGTTCGTAACATTCATAATACTGCAAATGCAAGGGCTTTCATCAGTGGGCCATGGGCTCAATCACCATGGTCTTGCCTCATTAGGTGAAAGATGGTGACTTAGAAAACATTTATTCACACAAAAATCTTTGGAGATCTTCGAGATTGCCACCTTAACAACCAAACTTGTGCATGACTAAAGTAAATACAATGTGCATATTTTAGATGGTAATTTCTAAAGGCTTTGGTCATGTGATCATGTGATCGGTCATGTGCTCGGGATTAATAAAGTAATATTTTATCTTATCTTATCTTATCTTATGTGATCTGTGCCCCTGGTGGAAGGTAAGGTAAACTCTGCATGGTCCATTCTGACAGAGTTCATAAGTTCAGAGTTATAATATCTTATAATTCTAGCCTTTTAGACAAAGATCGGGCTGTTGGCTTGAACATCATTATCTTTTCTGCTGCTCTACTGCTCGTCTTCTCCCCGCTCCTTTCACTATCTATTGAGTGGTCTCAGAGGCCTGTATATATGACCCACCACTAGGAGGCCAGTGGATCTATTTCACTCTTAGTTTAACATCTTTCTAAAGGGTAAAATCAGCCAAAGAATGCATACTGAAAGACGGATAATGACTTCATACTATTGTATCATATCATTTAATTGAATCGCTTTGTCGTAGGATAATCAAACCCCTCCTCCTTCCCAACAAACATAACCTTTAACCCCACTCGGAGGTTAAGGGTCTCTCTCTCTGTTTCCCCCCCCTTACTCTCTCTCTCCCTTTCTTTCTATACCCCTCTCTCCCCCCCCCCCCCCCCCCCCCCCTTGCTCTCTCTCTCTCTCTCTTTTCGTTTCTCACCCCCTTACCTCTCTCCCTCTCTCACACCATACGCAGCCATTGTGTTGAGTGTGCTGTGCTCTGCCCCCTACAGGAGGCTTCACGTTTATGGAGCTCATGCAACGTGGGGTCCCCCTCCATCTCATCGACAAGTACATGAACGAGGCGAAGGCGGCGGAGCAGGAGAAGTAGGGGCGAGAGTCGAGAGGGGGATTGATTTATTTAGCTGCCCCTGGAAAAATTTGCTTGGTAGTGGGGGTGGTTACTGCCTGAAAGATGGCGAGACAATAGTGAGAATGTGTGTGTGTGTGTGTGTGTGTGTGTGTGTGTGTGTGTGTGTGTGTGTGTGTGTACATGTGTGTGTGTGTGTGTGTGTGTGTGTGTGTGTGTGTGTGTGTGTGTGTGTGTGTGTGTGTGTGTGTGTGTGTGTGTGTGTGTGTGTGTGTGTGTGTGTGTGTGTGTGTGTGTGTAGGTTGTTGAAGTGGGAGTTGTAGGTGTTGTTGTGGGTGGGGGTTCTACCTTCTGCGTGGCGTGCTGTGTGCGCAATTGACTTTAGCTAGCCACCATAGAAATGTCCATCCATTTTCTTTGTCGCCCTCTGGTGTTGGACAACAAAATCACCTGTTTCAGACCAGATGCATGCCAGAAGTGTTTTGGTTCTTGCTTTGAACTACAATGTATGTAAAATCTATATATATAGACAAAAACAAGTGTGTGTTAAAACAAAAGGCACAAAAGATTTCACTCACCTATCCTGTAATCACATTGTGTTCTTTATGGGTTGTTGGCATTATTTCTGTGGTCTGACTAAAAGAAGTAATTTTGAAATCGAAGAATGTGTCACAGAAATTAAGGCTATGAATGTTGGCTTGAGGAAGGGAAGGCCTAGCATTTGACATGGTCTTTAAAACAGGTTTCAATTAGGTATACATCTATACGGTTATTTCTGTTCTGGGAATAGGCCTAGGTGCAATGCCTGAGGAATAAATCAATGGGAATAAGATACACGTTGTCCACCTGGAATGTTCTGCATGGTGTTTTCTCAATTCATGGTCAAACAATCCGGTTATAATATATGCGCATGCACTTGTCTATGTAAGTACGTTTCATTGAATAAAAACCTATTGTACCATGTCTTCTTGTAATGAGAACTGTATTGGTCCGTACGTTTTTTGTTTGAAAGCAAGCACAACAATAACATTTAATTATATATAGACTTTACATTACTGACTTTTAATACTAAAATATTTGGATTAGTTTGGATGACAAGGTTATTGGAATCTATTAGGCTACTATTAGGCTACTCATTATTAATTGTAATGTGAAGATAAGAAACGAAAGGGAGAAGTATTAAAATCCAAATTATTAGCCGGATAATGAAAAATAAAAGGAGGGAATCGTATAGTACACCAATTCTAATCTGTTTAATTTGATCAACTTCTGGGGTAAAACGCGAGGCCGATTTTTATTTATTTATATATATATATATATATATATATATATATATATATATATATATATATATATATATATATATATATATATATATATATATATATATATACCAAATAAACGAACGCTTTTTCCGTGTGAACTGTGAACGTGATGTATAATCAAGAACCACATTCACATGTTTGAATTTCCCGGCGACAGCTCGGCGTTCCCTTCCGGACTTTTGCTTCCTGTTGAAACGTAACTCGATCAGCATTGAGGGAAAGACATTATCGACATCTTACAGTTCCGCTATTGAAAATGTCTACCCAACTATAAATGCCAAATGAGCTTGAGTGCTGTGGCTCGTGGACGCGAGAAGTTGAAGAAGTGAAAGGTCGAGGGGTTTAGGAGTACCACCGGGTAACTTATAAGCGACGAGGCCCGAAACGATGCCACATTTCATGTGGCCGGAGCCGCTGTCGGGCGCTCAACTCAAGCGGCTTGACGACCACAAATACAGCGCCGCTGGCCGGTCCCTGCTGGAGCCTCCGTGTCAGATCTACTGGAACTGGCTGGTCGAACAAATACCGACATGGATAGCACCGAATACTCTGACTATTATTGGACTCCTGATCAATGTACTGACAACGATGGTGCTGGTGTATTACTGTCCTTCGGCGAGGGAAGAGGTGAGTTGGCGGCGACCTCCAGAGCTCAAGTTGGTTAACGGTAGCTTGTTTCTCGTAATGGTATGGTGTGGTTTTCTGTCGTGAAGGGCAGCGTTGTTACCTTGTGGACAACATACATATATACCTGCTGTTGACCTCATACTCATTAGCCGGGGTTCTCCCTGGAAGGCAATGGTAGTGTCTCGTTAAGTCGCTTTATGTGAATAGAACGTGTCTTTATTGTAAGCAATTCCGTGTAGCATTGGGAGGTCCAGTAGTCTGGTGCTTACGCATGTAATGTGCCATGTGACCGGGTTGTGTTTCTTTGGACAGGCCACCTGTAGGTCAAAACATTGTTTTTATCCTTTAGGGCCCAGCAGTTTCCAGCACTTCAGTAGCTTACAATGGCATTATTATGTCATCAACATAGTCGGCGTTGCAGCAGACATGTCTGCATTATTCAGAATCGTCATTGTCAGTATCGTTGTGCTCCAAGAGTACAACAGTGTCTTTATCTGAATAATTTGCCAACTCAGACGTGATTGGAGGCGCTGTTATCAGGGCCGTACCTTTGTCCACTCATACAGCTGTTGATGTAGCTTATGAGACGGACCCAAAGTCCGCACGCCATCAACGCTGACTCTTATCACTCCACCAATCAATGGCATTACTATGATACTGTTCACGCATCATGGACTAACTGCCCATGTACATTACTAAAGAGTAGATGTTAAAGTGTGAAAGAGCATTGAAATCACGAATAAAGATTCAATTGTCTTATTAAATCTTCATATAATAGCTTGCCCAACTGATTTGTTTCTTTGATTAGGCCTACATAGACTATTAGGGCCTTTGGTTTAAACTGCAGATTACAAGGACACACACACACATACATACACATACACACTTTCCAGATGGGGTTGAATCCTTCCCCCACACAGAGAAGCGAACCCAGTCAGGTCACATAGGTCAGCCTGACCTTTTAATGTTAGGATTCTTTTTTTTCATGCTAGTGCTACAAACAAGAGGCATACACATGTGCACACAAATGTCTCTCTGTCTTCGTCTCTCTGTGTCTGTGTCTGTCTCTCTCAACTCTCACACACACACTCAAAGAGTCGCTGCGGTTTAAACTATTTGATGCCCTCAAACTGTAGAAGCAGCAAAATCAAGACTGCAATGAAATAGGACAGCATAGGACACCGGTGTAATTGGCTGCTTCAAGGAAGAAAAACTGTGTGTTGTTGAACTGTGTGGTGATCACGGTACACTAAAGGCCACTGTGTTAAAGGTTGCTTTGCTCAAACCGGATCTATTTAAAGTGTCTCTAGCTCCCTGATTTGCAACATCCTGGCATTAACCAGTTAGAGTAATAAAGTATGAATCTTAATGGAGACAGCCGCTATATTTGCATAAGTAGAGCGAGATATCTCTCCACAGCCTATGTTCTGTTATCGCTATATGAAAATAGCAATTTCACTCTGTTGGCTGAAAATAGTCTCACACTATCACACAAATCAAATCTGTTTGAGGAAAAGGCCGGCTCCCCTGCTGTGAACCATCAGGCTGGTATTATTTTGGCAGCTTCCTCAGTGGCAGTGTTCCATATGAATACATAACTTGTTTTTTTCATTGTGTTTGAACTCTCCCTTTTTTAATTAAAATTTTTACTATATTTTACTCCAATGATATAACATGATGGGATCCTAATAGGAGGGTTTAGATCAAATGATCTGAAAGTTAGATAAAAAAAAAAGGTTCAAGCCTCCATCTTGGTACTTCTTGACTGGAAATTCTAGAATAACCAAGCAATCAGCTATTATTTTATACCACAGCATTGTTGAATACTTGATCCTGATTGGCCAATACCATTCCAACTTAGGCTAAGCATTATTTTTCAATAACGGGAAACCGCTGCCTTTTAAAAGTCTGAAATCAATGCACTACAAATCCAACATTAACAACAACAGTCAAATACAACTATCAACCAGATATTTCTCAGACAACCCTAAAAACAATATGCCCAAAGCACTGCAGAAGAATATTTTATTTTCAGCAGATTGAAAGAAAAATAACGTTCTAGATGAAAGCGAGTTAAGTAACTATATCTAATCATTGTGGGTAACTGTGGTATAAGCGGAATAAACCATTCCGGAATGTTCCCTTCTTCTCTGTACTTAGATGGTGGTAGGCAACCTCAATTTTGCCTCTGCCGCATCGTACATTATTTTCCAATAACCGGACACCCCGGCGTGGTTTATCGCTTTCATAATGATGAAAAAGCACCAAGAGGGCGGCTTGGAATAGTTTTGTTTTGCTTGATCCATGACCTCAAGTGAAACCCTCCTAAACGGTTGTCTGAGAGAGCACTGAATCAAAGTCTGCATCTGTGTCTCTTGTCCCGGCAGGCTCCAGCATGGGCGTTCATCCTGAGCGCCCTGGGGCTGTTCATCTACCAGTCTCTGGACGCCATCGACGGGAAGCAGGCCCGGCGCACCAACAGCAGCTCCGCCCTCGGGGAGCTCTTCGACCACGGCTGTGACGCTGTCTCCACAGGTGCTTGTCTGCTCGCCCCAAAAGGGCGTCATGCTCATTCCTTCTTTTTGAGACTATGTCCATAAGTGGGGCATTTGTTTTAAGGTTTTTCTTAACTAATGTCCTGTGAGTGGCCGGTGTTACTACTTTGCCATGCCACTTTTTGGTCTGGATCAGGTGTTCTTATCTCGGGACCCGAAAGACAATTGAGGTGTTTCTGTGGGATCCAGCCAAAGTACACTCAGAAAACTCTTGAGTGTTCAGAGTTTTCGGAGCGTTCTGTGCGTTGTCAAGCCACTACCCATTTTGGGTCCCGACTCCTGACCCATCATTGAAGAAATTCTTATCTAGATGGTTAGGTTGATGTTCACGCCTGTTGCCTGTTGCTGCTTTTTTTGATGTCACTGACCCTTGCCTCTCTTACTCTGTCTCTCTCTCTTCCCTCTCTCCACCCACCCACCCTCTCTCCCCACCCCCGCCCAACACATGACAGTCTTTGTTGCCGTGGGAACCTGTATATCGTGTGGGATAGGATGGTACCCCGACTGGTTCTTCTTCTGTGGGTTCATCGGCATGTTCATGTTCTTCTGTGCCCACTGGCAGACCTACGTCTCCGGCACCCTGCGCTTTGGCCTGTAAGTCGCACCGCCTGACAGAGCAGTCCGACCAGTCACACCAGTGGTTTTGCACCCGTTGGCTGTGCCTCAATTGCAATGAATGCTTCCTAGATCGTTGGCAAATATACTGTAACATGGAATTGTCCTAATTCAGTAGGAAGCATAGGAAACCTCTGCAACATAAGGACAACATAATTGTCCGCTTCATCTTTTGAAATAAGCACATGTAAAGGCATAATTACATGAATTTGTCAACTGTAAAGGTTTGACCCGTGTTAGTCTTCCTTTCACTGTTATTTTATTGAGAACAAGGGTGGGCATGTGATAAATATAAAATTCTTTCCTCCAGGGTTGATGTCACGGAGGTGCAGTTTGCCATCGTCACCATGTACATGATGACAGCGTTCGGCGGGGTCGGCCTCTGGCAGGTAATGGTACCACACACAGACACACACACACACACACACACACACACACACACACACACACACACACACACACACACACACACACACACACACACACACACACACACACACACACACACACACACACACACACAGCTGCTGTCGAGTTCTGAGGCGAGATTTAAAAATCTGCGGCGCACTGTCTGAACCAGCAGCTAACCAACTCCTAGTTTGTAGCGTCTTTCATTTGTTTTTTAGTCATTAAAGAGTTTGTGTTTCACTTTCGCTCTTTGCTGCCTCTGGAGGCTTGCCGGCTAAACGTAAAGTGAGAAGAAGGTAAATATTATGGTTAACGAATGCCATGGCAAAAGGTCATCTATCAGCCATGATCTGGCTTAAAAAGCTGACGATCCCACTTGCATAGATTTATATCTAATATATGCATAAATATAGAAATGTTTCTCTTTTGCTTTATCGGCCCCATCTTGCTCAGCATGCCTGACCTGCTTTCATAAAAAGCACCTGTGTTTTACCGTGTCAAGCCAATAAGATTCATTCTGTGGACGGCCCGGGGATGTCTTACCGTGCGTGTGTGTGTTTCCTCCCGCCAGCTGACGGTCCTCGGGCTGAAGCTCTACGTGTTCCCCATCGTGGGCATCACCGGGGGAGCGTGTTACTCCTGCTACAACTACTTCCACGTGATCCTGAACGGAGGCGTGGGGAAGAACGGCTCCACCGTGGCCGTGAGTCCACATCATGAACACCCCAATGCACCAATCGCAATCAGGCCTCCCCACTCGGAACTATGTTTTTAAATTGTATTATATTCAATTTAATGTACTGCGTGAACATACACGACAAGAACAATAATGCATTCCAGTTGGGCTCGCAATCAGACATGCAAAGTTGTCAACACTGCCTGCTTGAAAACAGGCAGTGTTGACAACAAAAGTTGCCCACAAAAGTACAGCCGTAGAGATCAACAAGGGGCGAACATGTGTCAGCGCAGGGTTAAAAGGTGCACTTCCTCCGTTCATTTGATGTTCCCGGTTTGTAAACGGTGGCGTTGGCGTGTTTTCTGTTTGCAGGACACCAGCGTGCTGAGCCCAGGCCTCCACATCGGCCTCATCCTCACGCTGGCCTTCATCATCTACAAGAAGTCGTCCAGTCAGCTGTTTGAGAACCACCCCTGCCTTTACCTCCTGGCCTTCGGCTTGGTCATCGCCAAGATCTCCAACAAGCTGGTGGTACGTCTACTGCGCCTGTCTGTGTCTCTCACTCTCTCTCGCTCTTTATTTATTGAATTCATTCATTATATTTAGTCCAAACAAGCCAAAATCGTACTCTGCAACATCAACTCCCGTTTCCGTGAAACAAATCTCGGAAAAGTTGCGCTGTTGACCTCATCGGTCCAGTATATACAGTATCTCACAAAAGTGAGTACACCCCTCACATTTTTGTAAATATGAGTATATCTTTTCATGTGACAACACTGAAGAAATGACACTTTGCTACAATGTAAAGTAGTGAGTGTACAGCTTGTATAACAGTGTAAAATAACCCTCAAAATAACTCAACACACAGCCATTAATGTCTAAACCGCTGCCAACAAAAGTGAGTACACCCCTAAGTGAAAATATCCAAATTGGGCCCAAAGTGTAAATATTCTGTGTGGCCACCATCATTTTCCAGCACTGCCTTAACCCTCTTGGGCATGGAGTTCACCATAGCTTCACAGGTTGCCACTGGAGTCCTCTTCCACTCCTCCATGACGACATCACGGAGCTGGTGGATGTTAGAGATCTTGCACTTCTCCGCCTTCCGTTTGAGGATGCCCCACAGATGCTCAATAGGGTTTAGGTTTAGAGACATACTTGGCCAGTCCATCACCTTTACCCTCAACTTCTTTAGCAAGGCAGTGGTCGTCTTGGAGGTGTGTTTGGGATCGTTATCATGTTGGAATACTGCCCTGCGGCCCAGTCTCCGAAGGGAGGGGATCATGCTCTGCTTCAGTATGTCACAGTACATGTTGGCATTCATGGTTCCCTCAATGAACTGTAGCTCCCCAGTGCCGGCAGCACTCATGCAGCCCCAGACCATGACACTCCCACCACCATGCTTGACTGTAGGCAAGACACACTTGTCTTTGTACTCCTCACCTGGTTGCCGCCACACACGCTTGACACCATCTGAACCAAATAAGGTTATCTTGGTCAGACCACAGGACATGGTTCCAGTAATCCATGTCCTTAGTCTGCTTGTCTTCAGCAAACTGTTTGCGGGCTTTCTTGTGCATCATCTTTAGAAGAGGCTTCTTTCTGGGACGACAGCCATGCAGACCAATTTGATGCAGTGTGCGGCATATGGTCTGAGCACTGACAGGCTGACCCCCCACCCCTTAAACCTCTGCAGCAATGCTGGCAGCACTCATACGTCTATTTCCCAAAGACAACCTCTGGATATGACACTGAGCACGTGCACTCAACTTCTTTGGTCGACCATGGCGAGGCCTGTTCTGAGTGGAACCTGTCCTGTTAAACCGCTGTATGGTCTTGGCCACCATGCTGCAGCTCAGTTTCAGGGTCTTGGCAATCTTCTTATAGCCTAGGCCATCTTTATGTAGAGCAACAATTCTTTTTTTCAGATCCTCAGGGAGTTCTTTGCCATGAGGTGTCATATTGAACTTCCAGTGACCAGTATGAGGGAGTGTGAGAGCGATGACACCAAATTTAACACACCTGCTCCCCATTCACACCTGAGACCTTGTAACACTAATGAGTCACATGACACCGGGGAGGGAAAATGGGTAATTGGGCCCAATTAGGACATTTTCACTTAGGTGTGTACTCACTTTTGTTGCCAGCGGTTTAGACATTAATGGCTGTGTGTTTAGTTATTTTGAGGGGACAGCAAATGTACACTATTATACAAGCTGTACACTCCCTACTTTACATTGTAGAAAAGTGTCATTTCTTCAGTGTTGTCACATGAAAAGATATACTCAAATATTTACAGAAATGTGAGGGGTGTACTCACTTTTGTGAGATACTGTACATTCTCCATCGGTCCAATTCACAGAAACAGAGTTGTGGTGCAGGCTGCCATTTTTTTCACAACACGCGTATGAAGTAGTACTCTCTCATATTACAAAAATGATGTGTGGGACGGTTCCCCTTCAAGATTTTATTTTTCCTGTAGTTTCTCATTGCTTTCAACATGTTACTTGTGCGTACCGTAGTAGTGTGTTAGTAAACCGGTGTTGCAGGAAATGTAGTATGCATTTACACAGTGTTGGGTGTGTCATGTTGTTGTGAATCCAGTCGGTTAGACTAGGGCAGACTAAGAATTTCTTAAGCCGTTTGCTTCCTTGAACATCAAGCAATTACATTTAAATCTTGGGTAGGCAATTTGGAGAAACAAGCTCGATTTTGAAAGTATCCAAATCCCACCCCTCCCTTCAGGCTTCCCTCCAAAGCACCTCATGAGTAATCAAAGGATGACGACTCATGAGTGATACTTTCATAATAAGTATATTTGTTTAAGGGAAGAAGCGTTCATATATATGTCTCCACCTTCTGTTTATTTCTGCATAGGTTTAAAACAACACCACCTATTCATTAACGATACAGAGTACATACATCTTAGTTTGGGCCGATGCAGAGTACCGATCCGATATTGTGTGTGTGTTTGTGTGCGTGTGTTGACCTGTGCAGGTGGCTCACATGACCAAGAGTGAGCTGTACCTCCCGGACACGGCCTTCATCGGGCCGGGGCTCCTCTTCCTCAACCAGTATTTCAACAGCTTCATCGACGAGTACATCAACTAATGATGTTATGTCTCACAGGACTTTTGGTTTATATAGTTGGATAAAACACACAATCAGTGACACCACCTGTTTCAGTTAACACACAGAGGTACATACATATCTTAGTTTGGGCCGATGCAGAGTACCGATCTTGTGTGTGTGTTTGTGTGCGTGTGTTGACCTGTGCAGGTGCTCCTGTGGACCTGAGCAGGTTACGCACGGCCTCTGTGACCAGTATCTCACGGATCAGTGGTTTCGCATCGGAGCACAATACATTCAAACACCATCACACACACAGCAGACCCTGAGTGCACGCATTAGTTGGTCAAGTTTGTTGATGGCAATCATTCTGTGTGTGAGGTGTGTGTGTGGTGTGAGTCCCTGGATGCCCGCTCCCCGCTCCTGAGGTGCTCTTGACTCTCGCCACCCCACACCTCGCATCCAGCGGTACGCACGCAGGTACAGCCGCCCCGCGCAGCCGCACTGCAGCGACTTCTGCCCGTGCAAGTGTGGAACATGGAGATGGTGGACAAGGAGTCCTGCCTGTCTGGTGTGGAGACGGAGGCACCAGGCTCGCACACCTCCGCCCCCCATTAAACTGACAAACACATCTACAGGTGACAGACACGAACCCGAGCCACAGAGGAAGCTGATCGCCCCTGACAGAGGGTTTCATCACGGAAAGTCAAACAAAAAACCGATAAGTCTTTAGGGACAGAAGTGAGTGCGATAAACAAAAAATGGATCTAAAAGGTTGGAGTGAATCAGTATTACTGGTGAATCCTTATAGTGATCATGATGTGTGCTGTGATGTCGCCACCCAGTGGTGGTATCCAGCAGTAGATTGTAGGTTTCCCTTAAGTTGGCACTCCCTTATCTCTTGCTAGTCAAATCAATGACCAAAATGTTTTATTTTAAAGGTACTACTTAGCTTGAGCAAATATCAAATGGACCCTGTAGATGACAGAGTTGGTTGTTGCAGTGTCTAGTACAGTGAATAGACTCCACTAAACAGTAATGTTCCAAACTAGGATAATCGATTTGTATTAAAATGATGAAATTCACTGGGCTTCATCTCACATTTCGCTGAGAACCGTAGCCATCACGTTTTGATATTTGCCCAAAGTTAGTGTGGTAACCGCCTTCAAATCATGTTTTATTTTCCTGTTATTTATTGAATAAACAAAGTTAACTTGATCCAAAATGACAAGGAGATGATAAGATGAAGTTCAGGAACCTTCAGACCTCTGGTATTTCCCAATGAAAAGTATAATGCTGGGTTTCAATAAGGTAGAGCTGCGACGTGACGAAAGGTTGTGTGTTAATGCTGAGCGATTTTTCAACGCGTGCTCTCACTAAAAACACAGCACCAGTATAATCATCTCACCCCCATGGCCTTGGTTAAACAACAACAAACCACCACTCAAGAACAACCGAACACAGGGCTTTTATTTTGGCGGTGAGCTGGGATTGGTGTATGACGCATGGACACACGACTCTGGTTCTGCTTTCTTCTCCCTTAAGGGCTGATGGGAATTCAATGTGATTGTACAGAATTCAAATGACGACGCCTTAAATGTTTTGTTTTAATTCATGTTTAGTTTTTTGTGTGAATATTGTGAATATTTAAAGCCGTTTTTGTTGTGGGAGGGGGAGGTAGGGCAGCTGCAGAACTCTTCATTGATGATGCAGTGTTGTAATCACTGAAGTATTATGCAAGATGCAACCAACACTATTTACAAGACACACACAGTGCTAATGTTCTCGTTTTCTTCACACTAGGACTTGTTTCTGCTCCCTTGTACAAACGTGTACCTTGTATAGGTTACATATACAGCATTTGGTACTTAAAAAAAAAAAGTATTTGATCATTAACATTTTTATAATAATCGATGGTGTAAATGGGGAGGGGTGTCATAGTCTTGATTTGGGATTAAAATGGTTGTGATTTCAGGTCCACTAGGATTCAAAAGGGATTTTTGCTACGGTTTAGACACTGATACATCCCTCTCCCATTGTTTTGATTTTATTCCTTCAGGAAAAGTCCATAGTTCCTCTCTAAAAGTATGATAATGCACATCGTCTTATCTTCAAAGATTATTTTTATTAGCCCTGATGGACTTCGGAACTATGCATTGAAAGGTACACCTTGTCTCTTTTGTTGAGCGGTTTAACATCCAATGGAAAAGCCTTTCTAATAAGTGTGAGAAAACATTGTAATAAAGAAATCCTTTTCAATCACTATGTGGTGTCTTTAATTAAACGAAGGCACAAAACACAAAGTGAACCAAAATCATTTTATTGCAGTCAAGAGACTCCGCACACATCCAATGAAATCTGCCAGTTTATAAATGTTACTCAGTGCATGCGTGTAAACTATGGTTATCACGCTGCAAAAACAAAGATCCTATGGGGTAGTCGGTTGTATTATGAGTCAACATGTAAGACAAACTTCTACGTCATATCCTAAGAACCTGGATGGAGTCAATCATCAGGGCTGCAGATAAACATTGTGTGGAACAGCGAACATGCTATCCATGGCATTTTTAAGTTTACGCAACTGTCGCATCGATTCAAAGACAATTGTTAAAAAGGGCTAGAAAACCCCCCGGTGTGGAGAACTTCCACACAGGAGACAAAAAAAGTGGAAGAAAATGAGTGCATTACAAAAAATGTATGCATCGTGTTTCGGACTAACCGGTGCGAGGGCCGCAGTAAAACATCTGAAAGTACATTACACTCGCTCAATTCTCTATTTTACAGAAAACTCAACATCATTTATTTTGGCCACAAATTTGTGTTCACCACTTAGTGACCTGAAATGGTAAAACAAAAGTGAATGCGGGGGGGGGGGGGGGGGGGGGGGGGGGGGGGGGGGGGTCACTTACCCTTAAAATGTATTCATTAATTGAATGAATCGAATTAAAAAACATCTAGAAAGCATGCAGAGAGGGAGTTGGTGGTGGGTAGAGGAGTGTCGGGAAGGTCTGAATTTCAGACACAGGCAGAGCCTATTGGGTCCCACAGGGACACATACCGGCGGTCCTCATCACGTAGGGCTTAACACGCGTACATTTTCATTCAACACAAAACAACGATCAAAAGCCTGTGTAACCCTCACCCAATTTGGCTGCAGTGGGGACGGGACGACATATCAAAGAGGACTTCTTTATGTATCTTGAAAGACGGCGTGAACAAGAGATCAACTGACAAGCAGCAAATGCATTGTGAATAATTGAAAGCAATTTAAATATTCGACACACCTGTCAGGAAAGGCACTTAAAGTTTTCGTTTCCGTTTTTTGATTTTCAACAGCAGGTAAACAAGACAAACAAATCAGCGTGGCAATTGTTTCCATCGTCATAACTCCCATTATTAGGGCTCCTACGAAATCCGTAGGAACCCTATTGTATTAGTACTACTGTCATCATTATCATCCTTATTATTAAAATATCACCGGGTCAAGGCTAGGAAAAGTCTGTCACAAGGCTAGCGGTTAAGACTGTAAACTTGGGTCCACTTCATAGGACCTCACTGCTGACCCGGTGGCTCTGGTGTCTCACACTTCAGCAGGCCATCACTCACACGCCAAGAGAGGAGGGAGGACGAGAGAGATTAGGACATTGTTGACACCATATGGGGGGGGGGGGGGTTGTGCGTGTGTATATGCGTGTGTGTGTGTCTTTTGCACGAGTGTGAGTATGAGTGTGTGTTTGTGCATGTGCGTGTGAGGTGGATAGAGACGCAGGTTTCTGGTTCCACAACAGTTGGAAGGGTTGCAGTGACGGACATGGCAGCGTTCAAGTGTTCAACTCAACCGTCATCTCCTGATGACATCATCGGTGGTGACATCATGGCCGAGACTTGACGACGTCACGATGGTTCGTTCTTCTTTGCTTTTTTTCCTGGCTTTGGTCTCGCTTACCTCACATTCATACACCCACGTTCCTCACCTCGTGGAGGGGTGAGGGAGTGAGGGCGGGTGAGGGAGTTGAGGGCGGGTGAGGCTTTGCTGAGAGCCAGGAGAAGGTGTGGCGCTGATAGTCACGGTTGGAGGGAAGCTAAGGGCAAGGATCTTTCTTTCACACCCTCTCAGAGTTATTCTCCTGGCTGACCCGGTGTCTGGGAAACAGCCTGCGCTTCAGCTGTATCAACTGAGGGAGAGGCAGAGAGACACAGACCGAGGCAGAGACATACAGAGGAAGAGACACAGACAAACAGAGACAGACCAAGAGGCAAAATATCATTAAAAACTGCAACCAGGAAGCAAAAACAATATATCAGTTGAATGTAAACTGAATAAGGGTGATGAGGACATGGCCTTAGGTAACTGGTTCTACGCCAAAGAGGAGCTTAGAACCAAGTGCAATCCACTGTCGTGGATTGGAAATGCTGATCTTTTCTTATGTGGAGACGTTGGGACAAGTTACACCCTGGGTGTTAGGGGTAGGACCCAGACCCTGGGTGTTAGGGGTAGGACCCAGACCCTGGGTGTTAGGGGTAGGACCCAGACCCTGGGTGTTAGGGGTAGGACCCAGACCCTGGGTGTTAGGGGTAGGACCCAGACCCTGGGTGTTAGGGGTAGGACCCAGACCCTGGGTGTTAGGGGTAGGACCCAGACCCTGGGTGTTAGGGGTAGGACCCAGACCCTGGGTGTTAGGGGTAGGACCCAGACCCTGGGTGTTAGGGGTAGGACCCAGACCCTGGGTGTTAGTGGTAGGACCCAGACCCTGGGTGTTAGTGGTAGGACCCAGACCCTGGGTGTTAGTGGTAGGACCCAGACCCTGGGTGTTAGTGGTAGGACCCAGACCCTGGGTGTTAGTGGGAAGACCTAGACCCTGCGTGCGTACCCTGATCTCTCCGTCTCCCGGATCAGGAACCTAACACCCTGCATGCATGAATAAGATTATTGTATCCTGTGTTGGCAACGTGTGAAGACAATACTGTCCACATTCAAGACACGATTACATACAGGTCTAAGGGGTTCAGGTGTGTGCGTGCGTGCGTATATGTGAGGAGGATTCATCATAGGTCACATTCAACAGTTGACCTTCATTTCGGTTTACTGGGGAAGCAACTGGAAACTGTCTTCAGCTTACTGCGAGACCCGTGGTGTGTGTAAATACTTCTTGGCGGTAATTTCAGCTTAGCCTCTGGGATGCCCACGAGACGAGATCTCATATGTTAAGATAGCATTGGGTAAAAGTGTGTGTGTGTGGTGGTGGGGTGGGGTTTAGTAATGAAAGCCAGACAACAACAAAGGGATAGCTTCATCACAGAAGACATGACATCTCCACCTGTCTCTTGTATAAGAAAGGGTGGCGATGATGACACCCCAGAGAGACTCTCTGTGTGTGTGTGTGTGTGTGTGTGTGTGTGTGTGTGTGTGTGTGTGTGTGTGTGTGTGTGTGTGTGTGTGTGTGTGTGTGTGTGTGTGTGTGTGTGTGTGTGTGTGTGTGTGTGTGTGTGTGTGTGTGTGTGGACATGTGAGATGGAAGCGGGTCCAAAGTATTTAAGTTGGCAAGGCCAGGAATCATAGTTCCACCGTGAATCATGGAACCCAAAAGAAGGGAGCACAGGCAGGTGTGTGTGTGTGATTATGTGTTGGCGGTTTTACAGTGTGATGAGTGTGTGTGTGTGTGTGTGTGTGTGTCTCGAACTGACCTGCTCGGCGAAGAAGGACAGGACGGTGAAGACGACGAGGGTCACCAGCACACAGTGGGTCCAGAATTTCAGCTTGTCCCGGTAAACACGCCTAGAACACACACCCACACACATTTTAATGACAGCCAACATATGTGTGTATGTGTGTGTGTGTGTGTGTGTGTGTGTGTGTGTGTGTGTGTGTGTGTGTGTGTGTGTGTGTGTGTGTGTGTGTGTGTGTGTGTGGCAGGATTCAACAGGGCAACAGAGTAACAAAGTGAAAACACTCACTGTTAGTTTGCTAACACAACACCCACCCAGATGACAGGGCTTGATAAATGTGTGTGTGTGCGTGTCTAGGGTATAAAAAGACCCTGGTGTAGAGTCTAAACTGATCCAATGGGGACGGTCTAATTTTAAAAGGCCAGATCTCTCCTCCTGAGGCCCCAAGGGTCCCCTAGAGAACCGGACCCGGACCCTCTTTCAACCTCCAACAGCCCCAGATACTGACAATATTAACACGTTGGCAAAAAGAAAACAGACAAGGAAAATCACTTGATGAATGTTCAGCTCAAGACAACACTAGGAAAATCCCATGGGTCCCTGGTATTTCTTTATGCAATACACCCCTCTGAAATACCCGTGGTCTGAAGAAGAGCTGTGGACCTATGGGCCTTCTTCACCTAGCCGCCATTTTGGTTCCATCTTGGTTCGCAACGCTCGCTGCAGTGGGTGGAACACCTAGAGTGGTTACACTGAATGCCGCATCCCTCATTCAGTGTAACCACTCTAGGTTTCTTTCAAGGAGAACCACTTCGAAGCAAGACTTGCTGAGATTGTGAGGGATGATGCACATTTGTTGGATTGCTCAAAGCAGGGACTACAAAAGACGCAGAGATGGTAGGAAACTCCTGGTGCCATTAAACAAACTTCCGTCGCATGGCAGTGACTATATCGCACCCTTTCGAAATAGCGATACTCTGCAACAGTTTGTCAGCCTATGCAAACACTCCTATTTAGAGTATGTTGTTAGTATATCAGGGCCTTTAGAGTGCCGTGTCCCCCTCCACTGTGGACGTACCATTCCTGGAGCTCGTCAATGTGCAGGAACCTGTTGCGGTACTCTCTGGGCAGCTCGAACTGCGACGCCAGGGGGAACATGGACTCATAGAAGTCTCGGAGCACGGCCTTCACCGTCGACGCGTCCTTGTGGCCGTGGTCGATGTTGTCGTTTAGACAGATGAACTTCCTGTGAGGGCAAAAAGGGGTCATTTTCATTTTTCATTATTTATGTCATTATTATTCCAAAATAGTATTCATCAAGTTGGATTTTTAGTTTTTTGTTGTATTGCAAGCACACTGGTGGTCATTTATTTCAATAAATGTAAATTTTTAAGTCCTGGAAATGGAATGCCTTTGACATATTGATGTTTTTATTTAAACAAACTTATACAAAAAGAAAAACTGATATTACTGAAACTACAAAGAACGGGATCTTTCAAACAGAAACTAAACTGGAAATACAATAAGAATAGAAACAGATTAAAAAAGTGAATATAAAGTGAAATGCCACTGGCGTGTGCATGCTGCTTCTCTCTGACCTGGGGTTCCTCCTGATGTCATCCAGCTGGCCCACCACGTGAGACACGTTGGTGCGCACCATCTTGAAGGCGATCTCCTCTTCCCCCATGATCTCAAACCTGCGGCACAGACGAGAGGAAAACAATGTAAATCGAAGACATTTGAACCCTAACCCTTAAACCAAACCCACAACCTCAAATTGAACCCTAAAAACAAACCCAAACCCTAAATCTTAACCTAACCTTCAATTCAACCCTTAAGTAAAACCTAACCCTAAAACCAATCCATAACCCTAAAACCAACCCCTAACAATAACACCAAGCCCTAAACCAAACCTTATCCCTAAAACCAAACCCTAAAACCTAACCCTAAACCAAACCCTAAAACCTAATACCAATCCCTAACCCTAAAACCAAACCCTAACTCTAAAACCCTAAAACTATTTCCATCGTTTTCTCGGCAGACATTGACCCCAAGGTTGAGAAGCCTTGTCCTTTGCGAACATGTTTTAAACACACCAGGGCCTTGGGGATCCCCTGAGCTTCATGGTGGAGGACCTACTTGTATTTGTTCTGGTCCTTGAAGGCCTTGTGAATGAGCTCTGTGATGGGTTTACAGTGCAGCACGAGGCCTTTGGTCACGGGGGGCTGTGGATTCAACCAGAAACACTCAAGACAGTCAAACGCTTTGAACACTTTAGCTCGTCAGTGAGGATCTCATTCAGTGTATGGAAAATGTGTTAGCTCTTACAAAACCCATAATAACCATAGCATTTTGGCCATTTTCTTTAAAGGGGAACAGTCACCCTCTGCTTTTTTAGAGTACTGCTTCATACGCATTTCTGCAATAAAGTCTGAACCTTTACGTTGTTTTTCTGAATCTGATCAGTGATATACAATAGCAGAGCTAGTGTGACGGTTCCTCTTTAAGTGGAGATCAGAAGTGAAAGAGCGGGAGCAAAACCCTGCAAAAGCAATATGTCTGGTGGACACTAGTACACTAATATTGACCGGTCAGGGTTTGACCGAATGGGGAGAGGGGTGTTCCTAGCTCCTGGGATGGTCTCACCATGCTGGGGTCATAGTAGGACTCCTGGGAAGGGCTGACCACATCCAGCTGGGTGAGGTTGCTGGGCAGAGTCTTGGAGCAGTTGATCAACATCTGCTCCAGGCTGGTCAGATCCTGGACACACACACACACACACACACACACACACACACACACACACACACACACACACACACACACACACACACACACACACACACACACACACACACACACACACACACACACACACACACACACACACACACACACACAATGACATTTTATGATACAAAACAAAAGGAGCACTAGCTAATGGGGGTTGACCGCATAGGTGAATGCTTGCTGATAAACATAGAAAAGCATTCTCCAGATACCTCATCATGATAAATACATTTGGCACATAGTATTTTATACAGTTTTCTTCACACAGCATTTCCCCGACCGACCAATCAGCTGACCTGCAGGCTGAGCGGAAGCTCGTGGACCCGGGTGGCGAGCGTCCGGATCTCGCGGTCCGACAGCACGCCGGAGTGGTCCGTGTCGATCTCCTCGAAGACGTGTGCCATGTCCAGCTGCCGCAGCGCGCTCATCAGGAAGTAGAAGTAGGAGAAGGCAAACTGCATGTCCTCCGAGTGGCGCACGCGGTGCTCCGACGTCTTGTCGAAGTCCCGCGGGAACCTGGAGGAGACGCACGTAAAAGCGGCAGTGGTTAAAACCCCGGACCTCTATTTTGTCTTTGTTTTTCTTCCGGTTCATAGGGACGAATATATATTATATTGTGATAGAACACGCACGCGCGCACACACACACACACACACACACACACACACACACACACACACACACACACACACACACACACACACACACACACACACACACACACACACACACACACACACACACACACACACACACACACACACACACACACACACACACACACACACACACGGTCATTCTATGGCCCAGTTCAAGGAAATATAAAATATTTTGTTGTACTGGACATTATGTTGTTAAATGTACATTTATCTTTGCCAACCTCCGGGTGCGCTGCTTCCTACACAGGTTGTGAAACCAACTCAAACTAAACAAAACAAAAAACAAAATAACGGGGAAAGTTGCACCACGGACGTCTGGGATTTGCGTTCAGCAAAATCGGACTCGCGGGCCAATCACGCGCTTTGCGGGCGGAGCCAAACTCACGTGTCCTGCAGCTCCTGCATGACGAGCCGGTCGATCATGTGGGGCATGTGGGCGGGGACCTTGCGGGAGGTGAAGCCGAACTGTCCGTTGAGCAGGCGGTTGACGTGGCGCAGCGAGTCGGCGAACGTGTCCTGCAGCCTCCGGCCCGCGGCACCGCCGTCGGCCCGGTACGCCAGCTCCCTCCGCAGACGCTCCCCTTCCTGCTCGCCCCCCCCCCCCCCCCCCGCATGGACGTGCACGGGAAAACGGGTGAAAAGCCAGACACGTGAAAAAATGTATGCATGTGTGAACACCAAAACACGGGTGAAAACCCTGAAACACAACATTATCAAAAAGGCATAAACATGGAATTACACATCAAAACACGCGAAAAACACGTGAAAACACAGACATACAACACAAAAGCACGGCCGCACACGTGAACGCACGGACATTCATGTGACGTGAAAGCACGGAAATGAACATAGATGCACGGAACTAGGCCGAGCCACCACGGATAGAGTGGGTCTCTGTGGTCAGAAGAAACTAACAAACAACAAACATGAGTGAGCGGTTCTAAAAGGCCAGATTTCCGCCACAAGGAACTGAAATCAGTCATGTTCATTGTACAGTGGAAGGAACTACTTGCCTGGAGGAGTTCATGGAAGTCCTTGCTCCTCTCCCAGGGCAGGAAGCCAGGGTCCGGGGGGGCGTTGTATTTCTGGAGCCTCCTGCCCGCGAGGCCCCTCTCTGACCCTGCGCCTTCAGCCTCCCCCGCGCGGGGCTCTGGGGCCTTGGTTTTGGACAGACTCTCCACCAATGTGTCCAGCAGCTTGGAGGACTGGGGCCTCCCCGCCACGTGCCCCTCCACTCTCTGAAGGCTGGCGGGAGACGACGGGAGCCTCTGTGAGTCTCGAACGGGCTGGTCGTCGATACCGACCGGGGTGAGTCCCCTGGACGTTTCCTCCCGTAGCTTTGGATCGTTGATCCTCTGCGGGGCGTCAGCTGCCTCAGCGTTATCCGCCACCGGTCGCGGGTCCTGAGCGGGCTTCACCTGCTCCCCGACCGGGTCCCAGGAAGCAGGCTGCTGGTTCCCCTGGGCGCGGTAGGGCTCCAGCAGAGCAGCCTTGGTCAGGTTGTACCCCTTCAGTGTGATGTCCCCCCCCAGCAGCTTCTCCTCCAGCCGCCGCAGCTCGCCGCGCACGACATCGGGCAGAACGGCCTCGTCGACGACGGGCACCTCCGGGGCCGCCCGCGCCTCCCCGGGGGCGCCGGTCCGGACGCGAGGACCCCTCTTGCCCTCTGGGACGTCCACGAAAGGGAAAGGCGTCTCCGGGTCGGGCGTGGGTTTGGGGTCCTCGCCTCCCTCCCCCCCTCCTCCTCCTCCTCCTCCTCCTCCTTCGACGAGGGGCTGGGAGGTGTTGGCCTTTGGCGGGGGAGGCGAGGGCTCCCGGGTGTCCACAGCAACGCTGAAGCGCAGGGTGAACTGGGCTTTGTCCTTGCCCTGGCAGGTGAGGTTGTAGTGGATGAGCGTGGCGTTGTGGCCGGGCAGCAGCAGCAGGTGCAACGTCTTCCACTTGTTAGCCACGGAGGTGTGTCGCACCACCGCGTCGTCGCTGAACTGGGCGTCGGACACGCGCCGCGCCACGCCCTCGAAGCTGAAGTACGGCCGGAGCTCGCCCCGCGGCACAGTGTAGAGGCTCTGGTTCCTCTGCAGGGTCACGCGGTGCATCTGGCCGAAGTGGTCTGGGAACAGACGCCGGGGGGGGGGGGGGGGGGGGGGGGGGGGGTTTACCGAATAACATTCGTACATTAGTACACCCACAACAACAACTCGTTATTGTGGGTGTACTAATAGAGACGTAGTTTGAGTCTCACAGGGACCTCATTTAGAAATGCTCAACCAAACTAAAGAGAGGTATCGGAAATGTTGTTGAACTTTTAGGGGTGCTGTTTTTAAAAGAAAATTAACAAAATAAAATTTTCCCCTTTTTCTTTCTGCTTTTTAAAATCATTTATTTAATTGTCTTTTTTATTCTATTTCTTAGAAAACCCAGCCAAAAGATGAGCTAAATCTGTTAATGGGGATCAAAGCTACACAAGGATTCTGTCAGCTTTCTTTGTCGTCTTACGAAAGAGGAAAGAAACCCGACACGTCCAATAACATAACAACACGCCTTAATATGTATGAGTAATGATAATTCGTTATACCACAGGCCATTAACTCCACGGGCCATTAACTCCACACACACAAAACCAAGTTGAAACAAAACTAGGTCTGGATAATGTGCAATGAGGCTGGGGGAGTTTCAAAGTGAATGTGTTTGGGGGAAAAGTTCTCACGGGGGTGGGAGGGGGTGAGGGGGTGAGGGGGTGAACTAGGGGGCGTAGATGGACACCTAACGATCGGCAGCCTTTGAATCATGAATGTGAACGCACCTTTGCCGCAGTCTCCGACGTCGAAGCCGCAGGCGAGCACGTTGCAGGCCTGGTCGCAGAACTTGTCAGCCAGCCAGGAGTTGGCGCAGCCCTGGTTACAGTAGGACACCGCGCCCAGACCGCCGGCAAACTGCCAGGGCTGATGCCCGGCTCCGCCCAATCCGGCAACAAACCGGTTGTTGCTCCCGGTACCTGGTGGTTAGAGGGCAGATGGTCAGGAACACTTCCCCACAACAAAAACAAACAAGCCCTAGTGTAAGACAGGAAAAAGTTAGATTTAGCAAATATTTTGGCTAGGTTCTCTCAGAAATTACAAAACATTTATTTAAAAAAATCCAGAAAGTGAAACTGCAAAAATACTATATTGTTTTCATTTGAGAGCCACTAAAGTTCAACAACATTTACAATACCTCTCTTTAGCTTGGTTCAGAACATCTCAATGGGGACCTTGTTAGACTCAAACTGCTTCTCTATTAGTGCACCCACAACAACGTCAGCTCGCCATCAAGTGCAGGAAGGCCACACATGAAACCGCTATTAGTATGCACCATGAAGGGCAAGGTCTCTCTCTCCCCCTCTCTTTCTGTCCCTCCATCTCACCCAGGCAGTCTCCGCCGTCCCAGTCGCAGGCCGAGTTGTTGCAGGCCTTGTCACAGTAGCCATCTTTGATCCAGGACCCAGGACAGCCCTCGGCACAGTTGGGAACGGGCCAGGTGAGGTAGACCTGAGAGGAAAGACAAGGGGTTAAAGGTCAGGTATACATGACTCCCACACCATTCTGTAGGTCACAAGGCGGCTGCTATGCTGTCAATTAGTTACTGTTCACGATACGCAATCTTGGAAGGGGAACCGACTTCCTCAGCTATTTTCTAATACGAGAGAGTACTGCTCCATACGTGTGGTGTGAAAAATCATGATCTGCAACATCAACTCTGTTTCCTAACAATATCTCATAAAAGTTGGACAATCTACGTCAATGGTCCAGATTTTACAAGAGTCTTTCTAGCGGAGCTTGATGCTTGATCCCTTTAAGGCAGGGGTGAATTACAGCTTTGTTTTCTGGCTAACCATGGAGGAGGAGGAAAGGGGGGGGTGGGGGGAAGAGGAGGAGAAGGATGATGATGAATAGGGGGAGGAAGATGAAGATGAGGAAGAGCAGGGAGGCAGGCACCTTCGGTCCTTTGGAAGAGGAATAGGAGGAGGAGGAGGATGAAGATGAGGAAGGAAGAGGATTAGGACGATGAAGATGAGCAAGAGGACGATGAAGACAATGACGAGCAGGATCGGAGGCACCTTCTGTCCTTTGGAGTGGCTGTAGAAGTCGTCGGGCCACACGTCCTTGCCGAACATGACGTCGTCGTTGAGGTAGATGAACTTCTGGGAGAGGCCCGGGATGCGGTGGATGTGGGTCTCGATGGCCGGGGAGCTGAAGGTGGGCAGGTGGCTCAGGTTCTGGAAGATGTCCTGGGAACACCAAAACATTTGTCATTCAATGTTTTTATTATAATTAATATCTGTACATTATTACTCAAATGTGTTTCCAGAACATACATTTGACAAAAATACAAATTATACATACAATGAGACCAAATTGAAAGGTTATTGCTTTGATTCAGTTACAAAGTAACATTTACTCACTTCAGAGGTTTAGGTTTAGTCTCTAAAGGGAGACTCCACATTAAGGTTTAATTTTACCCAACATATCCCTAAGATTCTGAAGAAAGGACATGTATTTTCTTAGTAAAAGGAAATTTAAAACGCAAAATAGTTTTGTTTTATAATTTATAAATAGTTTTTTTAACCATCATAATTTAAAATATACTTAGTTAACAGTTATTTATTTTCCCTGGTCCTACACTGAAATATTTGTATTTTTTACGTTATTTATTATTATTTATCGAATTTGTTTTCTTTTGACACACATACCGTGAAGATTTGATTGAATGAAACGATTTTAACAAATTATAAAATATTTCCCATGAAACCTCTATACCGTTGCATGCAACAGGAAACTACCTGGTGAGCAACCACAGTGATTCTGGAGTTGTCCAGGTTGAGCCACGAGGGGATCTGCCCATTGGTCACCACGAAGATGTGTCGCACCCAGGGGGCGTGTCTCTCCACCGAGCGCAGTGAATAGCGGAGCTCCTCGTTGTCCTCAAACCGGCTTGCCGACATGTCCTCGTCTCGTTTGGACTGGAGCCAAAATGGGAGAGGGAAGGGAGGAAATGGTGGAGGGAGTGAATTGAATCCTGTATTGTCTCATGACTCTTGGATTTGGTCCACTTAAAATTGTTGCCTGAAATCAATCTGCAGGGACTGATTGCCACAAACTGGATTTCACGAGTGATGGTGAAATTAGGGAAATTGAGGTCAACACACTTTTTGAGAATGTCGTCAAGTTGCGCTTCAAACTTTCCATACGATATATAACAATACAAACATAGCTTTTAGATTTTGCAATACTGTGTGTGTTATTGTCAGTCTATAGTCACCCCCAATATGTTTATATATCTTTTACCCAATTTCCTCTGACCTGCGATCCAAATATATCCTGATATCTTGACACAGTGAAACTATTGATCTCTCTAAAAAGTGTGTTCCAAAAACACACCAATCCAAAACGCAGCACAACATGGCCGCCAACACCAAAATAGTAAAGTTGTTTTACTAGTCTATCCGCATGCGTGTAATTCACATATGTAATGTGTATGTGTTTCAACAGATAATAAAGTTGGATTGGATTTGAAGAAAGGAGTACCCACCTGTGAGATGGCGGTGAGGTCCCAGAACAGGTAGGCGGGGCCGATCGTGAGCTCCTTCCCCTCCAGGGACAGGTTCTTGCGGGCCTGCTGGCTCAGGTCACTGAAGTCCTGCGGCCCATTGAGGTGGAGCAGGGCAATGCTGGCCTCAGAGTACAGCTCAAACTGGAGGGAAGACACACACACACACACGATCAGCTTCTATTTTAATAATCCATTCTGTTATGTTATTTCTACAACGGCCATTTTGAAAACATACTTCTGCAAAAAATGATGTGGCACGGTCGAACATGTCAGTAAACTAGGCAAGATAACAATAGTAATTAGTAGAATTTATGCATCGTGTTAGAACAATGACTACAGATATAAACAGAATAATGAAACATATGAACATTACACAACACATTTTTTACACTCTTTCCTTTGAATGACAGATTTGTTTAATCTCTTTTTGATCAATCACCACAATTATTATGCTTCCACGTTTGGTCATTAAAAACGGAAATATAAAACATGTGATATGGGTTTTGTGGGCAAACCCAGGCCAGTATATCACAGAGCCCAATGGAACACTAAACTCTGGGCTCTTGTAAGACACAGGCGTCATGCCAGAGTCAGAAAAACTTGACTTGGGTTCAATGTCGGCCTGGCTGACCCTTGACCTCTGATTGAAGAATTGGGGGGAGGGGGAAGAGAGTTAGCGCCTAGCCGTCTCTGGGCTTCATCCCCTTGAGACCCCCAGGCCCAATGACGAGGAAAGCAAACCCTGCGTGCGTGCACTTGACCCACACCGTGTCCTGTTTGAGGTGAGGATTAGGGCTTTTTGCGTAAACACAGCACAGGATCACATACCCTGGTTTTATTACCACTCTGTTTATAGGTAAATGAACACACACACACACACACACACACAGGGTGGTATGTGGAATGCAGACAGCATAATAACTTCACATATTAATGATACAAGTACACACTTTGACACACACACACACACACACGGTGGAAAATACAGTGGCATCCCCATCTGCGAGACCGCCAGCCGCCCGGGCAAAGTGGACATCTTGATACTAGAATGTCAGCCTGCGTTGCCAGACCCTGATCATGGTCCAACATATAAATCACCACACAATCACCACGTCCTGTTTGTCCCCTGACCCAAACACAAACACCAACCATAGCTGAGCCATACGGTTACCTCAACAGCAATGGCAGTGACATAAGAGCTTAACAGAAACTATTACCATTTATTTCCAGTTGAGCTTTCCTTGGGTCCTCTGTCCTGGTCAAAAGAGAATGGCATGAGCTAACATGCTCATTCAGATGTACAAGCCCTATAACATGCACAGGAAATAGATAGAGTGGGGCGTCTTATTTCCCAGGGGAGGGGGACGAGGTCAATGTGGCGGCAGAAGAAACCAATTAGCAGCAGCAGCAAAGTGCTTTAACTCAAGGGGGTGACACCGTGTGGACAAATGCATCCGCATCCAAAAGGAATAAAAATACACACAAACACCCAAGATATATAGACGATAGGGGTGAGGGCCCATCTCTTATCACCATTGCGCTCAGTCTAACGCCAGCTATAAATTCTCTCTCGCTCTCCCTCTATCTGAGAATCCGCCTGGCAACAGAACGAAGAACCTTGACATTAGCTCAGAGCCCACTTATATATAATTAGAATACAGCTCAACAGACACGTATGCATAGAGGAACGCTGACAATGGGTTAAGAATACTAAACTATTCCCATAGTCGCCCTCTGGTATTTGGTTTACCGAATCGAAAACCAGGCTCAAACAAGTCCCTGTAGAAAGAACACTTTCACACATTTAAGAGTAGAACCACACACACTGCAAGCGCACACACACAAAATACATCTCTACTTGATCCTGCGTATTCATTTCTCTGCAGCTCTTATTCCTCCCTCACTGTAAATCTGGCCTCTACAATAACTTATCACAGCAGTCATCCCATCAGCTGTTATCACCTCCAAGACTCTGTGTGTGTGTGTGTGTGTGTGTGTGTGTGTGTGTGTGTGTGTGTGTGTGTGTGTGTGTGTGTGTGTGTGTGTGTGTGTGTGTGTGTGTGTGTGTGTGTGTGTGTGTGTGTGTGTGTGTGTGTGGCTCAGCTAGCGTACAGGTTAAGAAGAGTGTGGTCTCCTTCCTGCGTATCATAAACCACTAGTACTGATTATATGAGTACTATAATAACAAAAACTATTATAGTACTTATTTGAATAAATAATTGTAAACAAAAACAATAATCCATGCTTACAATAAGTCATTTGTTTGTATTATCATCGTCAACTGTGTCGTTTTTTTGTGTTACAATAATGGAGTGTGACACTGGGAGACAGGAGAGATAGTCCATCCTGGGCCAGTTCATTCAGAACCAGTACTCAGTGCTTACTGGTCCTGGCTAGTGGTGCGATTGGACCAACACAAGACACAAGCAGCAGACCAATTTGTTCACTTTGCTCACAGGTTCCGTCTCGTTACTGCCATCCACCCCCCCCCCCCCCCTACAATACCTTGGGAGGGCCGAGTTCTGACGAGAGAAATTTGTTAGCGCTACGCGCGGCAGCCCAGCCTCTATGCTAAATGAGGGCCTCTTTATCCTAGTCCACGGCTAACCATTTTAAAATAGAAAAACACCATATTTAGGAGGAGGGGTTGTGTGTCTGCCCTGAAAGAATAGTCCAACAATCAAGATAAGCCCGTATTCAGATTACAATTCTACCATGTGCAAAAATACCAAGCACATATTTTGCCCACATCTGGTAATCAAAAACAAGCTACACCAAGGATGGCATCATAGGGCAGTCAAAGCTCGACATCTTGTGGAGAGTTATTTTAGTTCCACAAATATCGCTAATCACTCAATTACTGTTTTACACTGCCATCATCATTGATAATATAAATACATAAGAAAGGCTGCATAGACTTGATGATGAATATGATCCTTTGTGAATTCAATGAAATGTCCGGCAATAACCCTATTGTTCCCTGTTCTAGCAAGTCAAACAACAACACAACAATGCCCTCTTGTGTTTGAAAGCAAGGTATGTTTCAACTGAACAAAGTGACTGATGTCTACAATGTGATAAATAGATTTATGAACCATTGACTGACCATTGGCCTATACGGTGTATATATATATATATATAAATAGACGTTTGTCTATAAAAAAAAGGTATTAAATAAAAGGGAATGCCAAGTGGAAAGAAAATAGTAATAGCAACTAGCGGCAGGGAGATCCAAGCATTTAGGTTACACCCTGAGCATATTTGCAGGGTAATTAAAAGCTAACTGACATCTGGCATCTGGCGTCTGCTCTCAGCAAACAACCACGTGTAGGTTGCCAGCATCAAAACAAAAAGAAAACCTGTAACAACACCCGTGTAACAGCAATATGTAATAACATTACAACAGCATGTAACTACACAGTGTGTTTAGGATTGGTGAGGAAATCTCTTTTGCACCTGATCCTAACCTTAACCTCTAACCCTAACCCCACTGTGAAGTTACATGATACAGTCAGTACATATCAAGTACATGCTGTTACATGTTTCAGTGTAATTACACGAGTACTGTGTAAGAAACAATGCAAGGACACTAATGTAAATTGTAACCAAAGAAAGAATAGCAAACAACATCCAAGTATCGAAACAAAAGCATTCTAAAAAGGCGTTTAGTGGCTGGCTCACTTCTTTGATTTTACTGGTGATGACGTAGGGCAGCTTGGCTCTGAGCTGCTCCGTATCCTTAAAGGTGGAGGGGAAGCCACTCAGGTAGGCCAGGCTCTGCATGCTGACCAGACCCGGAGCCTCCCGGTCTGCCGTCTGTCAGGAGAACAAAAGACTCATCAACACCGGGGGGGAGGGAAACAGAATGATGTCGTCACTCATGAAACCAACAGCCGTCTAGTCACTGATGAACATGGGGTCGACATGGTGAACTATTTAGATTGACTTTGTTACTCATCAGAAGCAACAGTGTATGTTGGTCAAGCAAAGTGTGACTAGGGAATATCGAGTAGATATATAGAAACAGAAATGGGATTACATGTTTATTATATTGAATAACAATTTAGAAAGGCATATTTATTTACTTTTTGCTGTGAGACGTCAGTGCTAACCACTAAGCCATAAACGCATAGAAAGCTATGGACAAAAGATTGAATCTAATCCAATCTATTAGAAACAGAATAGAAGAGAAAAAGAAACTCACAAGGTAACATCTGGAGACGGAGTGCTTCAGGTCTTCGCCTGATGTGTCTTTATAGGCTTTATCCGCTTTGGAACAGAACAGAGTTATGATTGGTTATTATTAGTTATCTCTAAGAGTCACTGTACAGAGGAACTATGACAGACACAGTCAGGGATGTACGTGTAACATTCGTTCCGAAGACTAACGTTTAAACTGTCTGCCTTGGTGCGTTGGCCGATTTCACTGCTCGACACAAGCATAGTAACCATTTTGTTACTATGGCCCTTGAACAGGGCCTTAAATGAAAATGCCAAGAGTATAGAGAACCAAGAGTATACAAGCTCAAGCACGCGATCTTTGCCATATACTGACGTGGTCAGTTGTGTAACCCTGATGCCTGTAACAATTTCCAGGTCATTTAAGAGATTGCCTTCCCCAGGCCATTTTTCTCTGGGTTTTGAATACCGTGTATTGTGTTTTAATGAACTGCAAATGTCAACACATTTAGGTTTTAGGTTTTAGGTTTTTAGGTTTTAGGTTTTCAGTAAGCTCACCGTCAGCCTGGGAATGGAAGATGAGCACGGAGACAGTGGTGGACGGTGGGAAGGGCTGGGTAACCAGCATGAGCTCCTTGGCCGTGGAGAAGGAGGGCGACAGGAGCGATGGCAGATCCTTCACCGTGACGTTGGCGGGGAGGGCCGGCTCGAGCGCCAGCATGGGCGCTACGATGCAGTGTGTGAGCAGGCATTCTTGTTTGGCACTGAAAATCAAACAACGAACATCTTTCATATGCATTCAAATTGCGGAGCAAACAATGACTTCCTCTATTCAGTGTGGTTTCATAGGTGAAACATTTTTCTGGCAGAGATTGAGTCAACACACTTCCTTTGTGTCTCACCTTCCTCGTTGTACTGCCCTTTTGACATGTTTTTTTTTTTTTTACAAAACTGAAACCCTACTGTGAAATATCAATTCTATAAACCTTATACTTAGTAAGAAATATGATGGTACCAGTAAATGTGACGGACATTGTTCATGCTCTGCTTCCTGTACTAGTGGTGGAGCTAAGAATGGGTCCCAAGTGGTTTGGTGCTTTAGATTAATTTAGATGATTATGATGAATGCAATCACATTCCAGCACTCACCGGTTATTTGGCACCTCCGTTGTAACACTTGCATTTTTCCCCAAACGTTCCCTGGGGGGGGGGGGGGGGGGGGGGGGGGGGGGGACGACGACGACGACAAGACAGGTGATATAACATGATCCATTCATAAAACAACGTCACTAATCACTGGTGTCATATGCACATGCATATGAGTGAGAACCAGTGGCAACCCAATAACAAGGTATTTTGAGTAATAATAAGAGCTTAACTTGTTTCCAAGAAAATGTAAAATAATAATAATGTTAGCTACCTGATAGCTCGCTGCTCCTTCTCCAACTGTTCTCTGACTGTTTTCAGCTGCTTCAGCAGTGCTGTATCGGTGCCATTCACCCACGTGTAAACCACATCAATTGGCATTGGTAAGCATAACCTACAGTCGTTCAAAACAGAAGAACAATGTCATTGGATCCAGTCCACATAAACAACCAGCTTGTTAATGATGTACACAATTCACTTCCCTATGTCGTTATGTCTAAGCACGATTTCCATCGTCAAATTGCGTCTCTTACCTGCTTTGGAAAGATTTCCCTCCAATGTTATCTCGATAGGAGTCAAACAACACATGGTATTGATCCCGACTCCATTCCACCAACACCTGTGTGTGCAGAAAGGCGACATTAATCACCTCCACTCACCAACAGATCTAACACACACACACACAACTCTCGTTGTTAGTCGTTAGCATATGTCGGAAAGCATTTTACCTCTCCAAACTGAAATGCGGAAACTATCATGAGAACAAGCCCACCGAAGCAGATGTACAGTCCATAGCGGTGGGACAGACATGTGTACGTCTGTCTTTGCAAGAGCTTGAGCAGTGAGTTGATGATTACCATGGCTCTCGTTTGAAAAACATAGCAATGAATGTACTCATTCGACTACGATGACTAAATGCACTCTTGAGAGTAAACATCAGAAGTCTCTATGCTTATCACTTGACAAACTGTCAAACCAGTCAGACCCATGACAACACATACTTCTCCAACGTTGATGACGCGTGTCTCGGCACATTTCTGGCGTCTGCTCTATCGCCATCTAGTGGCGGGGAGGGGGCGTGTCAACACACCGAGGTTCACCGAATTCCGTGATTGCTAAGGGAAAAACTTACTGTGGAAACGGCATTTGTATTTATGAGGTACAACCAGCTTGCATTCACAAGCTTACTTGCTAGCTTATGACCGAACCGTAGAACATGGGCGATGAGAGCTCTACCTTGACACCGGTTCGAAACTCACCTGTGACACTGCGTTTTTATATTTTATGTAAACATTAAAGGGCCCCTATTAAACCACCAGGTGTGAGTGTTATTAGCCATTACAAGCCGTTTGAAATTCTGCCTTTTGCTGTGCCTTAGTGACATCGCAAGTGGGCGTATCCACCTAGATGTATGCTGCAAAGATCAGTCTACTAGCCTACTCAGTGGACTGTAGCAAATGTTGCTTATCTATCTATCATACATCTAGGTGGACACGCCCACTTGTGGTGTCACTAAGGCACAGAAAAGGCCGATTTTAAACACTCACACCTGCTGGTATAATAGGGGCCCTTTAACATGAACCTCCAATTCCCCTTCAGGGAGGTCGAAAACATTTTGTTTCTTATGGGGTGAATACAGTAAGTGTTACTTTGGCATTTTCATTTTAACTACAATACAACTTCACTACATTAGCATAGAATGAGAGAGCCCACAAAAAAACCGTTAGGAATATTGACATACATTTATTCCCTTTATAAACCAAATCATAAAACCATAACGGGTACATGCACCAAGCTTCCTTTCTTGTCTCTCTAAACAAATACAAAGCACAGTAAACCACTGGTATAAACACAGTTCATAAGGGTACATTAAACAGCCCATACAATTACAATGTTTAAAACAACAGCCCTTTTACCACATTATCTAAAAAGCAATTAACAAAATAATAATACTGGACTTCAGTCCCTTTGCAAAGTGACTTGAAGCGATTGGTGATGCTTTGATATTGAGGCTAAGAATAAGGCTCACACAGTGGTAAAATTGAGGACATTTTATACTATGAACTTTAAGGAAGAGGAACATCAAAAATTTTCCATTACTGGATATAGGAGGATTGGCTTTTCTGAAGCTAGTGGATAGGAATGTAAAAGAAATGTCTGTTGTAGATCGTTTTCTTGTTGTATAGTGGCCCTAAAACCAACCAAGAACAGGACACTATATTTTACATACATGTAAAATACCCACAGGAGGCACATCATCACACACACACACACACACACACACACACACACAGTGCATTTACTAAAATAGCCCATTCTGCAAAACGTTTACAAAATATTGTACGTGTATATACAGTGTATCTTGTCACAAAAAAATAAATAGATTTTTCTTATAAATAAAAAAACAAATTATCCAGAACATTTCACACAGTTCAGACTATTTTGAACAGAAGACTTGGCCAGGTATTCGCTAGACTAGAGCAGGGTATCTATTCCTGTCCACATCTATTCCTGTCCACATCTTCACACATCCGCCTTCAATTAGAGCTGAGAGAGAGAGAGAGAGAGAGAGAGAGAGAGAGAGAGAGAGAGAGAGAGAGAGAGAGAGAGAGAGAGAGAGAGAGAGAGAGAGAGAGAGAGAGAGAGAGAGAGAGAGAGAGAGAGAGAGAGAGAGAGAGAGAGAGAGAGAGAGAGAGAGAGAGAGAGAGAGAGAGAGAGAGAGAGAGAGAGAGAGAGAGAATTATTACAAGACATGCATGTATAGAGGTTGAATGTGTACACATAAACACAAACACAAACAGACACAGACAGACACAGACCGTGTACCTGTCAGCCCCATCCTTATGGGACTCTGCAGCGGGGTCCTGTCGTGCGGAAGAGGCTCTGGGTTTCCCAGTATCTGAGGAGAGACCGACGGTTAGAGAAGGATTGAACGCCTTTCTGCACTTGGGGCCAAACCACTGTTAAAATGAATAAATAAATCCATGAATCCATAGATATTATTTGTTTTGGTGCTGAAACAGTTTGCACGTCCAAACGCTTTTGAGCAGTACATTAAAAAAAAAACATTTTCGTGAATTACGTGAATGTATTGCTTTTCCAATGGAGCAGATTCCTTTTTCCTGATTTGTTAGTCGCTTCATGATGTACATTTGGAGTTAGAAGCTCTTTACGGCCCCCCTGTGTACCAATAACATGACTAGGAAGTATAAATGCAGGCAGCTCTATAAACTAGCTGTGATTGGCTTTAGCTGTATATCCAGCCAACGCCGGCAAAGGGAACGGACGCCCGAGTACGAGTCTCCTGGCGACGAGGCTACAGCAGTACTGTAACCATCGGCTTTCAGGTCCATACCTTGTATCCAGCGGATTTGCGTGGCGGGCCCGTAGCCCTGCTCGTTCTTGGCGGCGATGCGGAACACCATGGCAGGGCGGTTATTGGCGGAGCTGTCGATGTGGGCGTTGTCCAGGTGGGCGGCGCCCACAGTGCAGGAGGTCTTGGTGCCGCGGTACACCCGGATGAAGTTCATCTGGCCCGGGCGCTCCGAGCTACCCGAGCGGCCCTTCCTCACCGCCAGGTACATGGAGTACTCCATGATGCGGCCTGACGGAGACGGGGGGGCCTCCCAGGTGATGTGCACCGAATCGTTAGCCTGGGGGAGAGGCAGGAATACAAGATGACACGAGGCAACGCGAAAAAGAACCTTGTTATTAGAAGGGGAGCCGTCACGCTTGTCGTTTCGTAATATAAGAGAGTACGGCTTCATATGAGTGTTGTCAAAAAGAATCTGCGGTCTGCACCATCAACATTGTGTTCCCACGGAAAATTATAGAAAAGTTGGACCATTGACGTCACTGTCCTAGATTTGCCTTCTCCATTGGTTCGATTTGGAAAAGCGATGTCAATGGCCCAACTTCTCCGCAATTTATTTGTGGAAATGGAGTTGATGTGGCAGTATGCACCAGTAGTCTGCTATATCAGAAAAATAACCAAACGTGCCGGGTCCCCTTTAAATAGCAATTATACAGACAAACTCTTCCACTTAGGTACATCGCTCTTCCCTAAGTACACTGAGGGGAGCTGTACCTTGGTAATCTTGACAGAAGAGGGCGCTCCAGGGAAGCCAGGGAGGCAGGTCCTGAACTCCCCAACGGGGCTGAAGTCCCCCTGGCCGACAACGTTGATGCCCGCTACCCTGAGCCTGTAGCTGTGTCCCGGGGCCAGTTCCTGCTTCTCCCGGCCCTCGTAGTCCTGGGGCCCCGGAAGCTTCCTCTGGAAGGGGAAGAGGAGGAGTATGTGACAGTTAGGGCTGCAACTGTGATTTACTTTTCTGGTTGATTAATCGAACAATTCTTTTATTCGGATGAATTTATTAATCATTTAGTCTATAAAATGTCATGAATGTTACCAGTAGAAGCGTGTCAAATTTATAGTGATCCATTTCTGAAGCAGAAGTGGATGCAAATGTTTAGTATTTGTAGTTGATAAATTACTAAAACGGGTGATGAATTATCAGCATTAGGTTTGCTTCATTTTGAGTAATTCGATTAATTAGTTGGTTCATCAACCCATAGTTGTAGCCATAGAGACTGAACATTTCAAAAGGCCTTCATCTGAACTGTATTTTTTCTACACAGTCCTGGTTTTAGAGCTCCTGTCTGGACAAAACAATTACTAACTATGGTATAAAAACCCATCCCGAAAGGACCTCAGAAATGTACCTCTGTGGTGTTTGTAGGCCGGCTGGTGGTTGCCATGGTTTCCTGGTCGTTGTCAAGCGGGAGGTAGTAGTGTGTGACCTCAGAGAAGAGCACTTTGAAGATCCCGACGTCAAACCACACGTCGTCCTCGGTCTTCTCCAGAACCTGTGGTGAGATGACATCATGGGTTCACAGTATTATATCAAATTAAAATGGCGACTAGCTGGCTAGACTATATACCTAAACGTACATTTGGTTTTGAGCTTAATTTTCAAAAACTAAGTAGAAAAGGTGACCCCCGATTGAAAACAGGAAAAGAATGGAGACAGGTGGCTAGTGTTGTTGTGTACCGAATAAAGTGTACCGAATAAAGTTTAAGACTTTTATTTAGAACTTTAAGAAAGTAATAAAAAAGCAGAGCTGGTCTGCAGAAAACCCGCTTTTCGTACTTCGGCAAAGTCGAAGTCCGAGAGCAGTCGTGCTCTCGGATTCATAAGCTCCAAGCCCAGGTTGTTATCAAACAATGCCCATACATGGCTTCACCATCAACCAACTTCCGTCATTTTCGCTATTGTTGGGATTTGTGCCATGTAGCATCATCTAACTTGTCAATGTCCTTGTCTGAACATTCTCTAACTGTGTATCAGACATTCATGCATGTGTCATTCCCAGATCTTGTTATTAAAGCCCTGAAGACAACTGTACAGACTCTTCAGTTTCCCTCATCCTCTAACCTCGCCTCTCTTATCCTTTCACCTTGGTGGATACCCTTGTCCATTCCTTTTTACAATATTCTCTAACCATTAGGTTGCCTCGACCTTAACAGAAGAATTATATTGTACAAAGCATACAAGTACATGCATGTGGCACAGATCATCCTTCAGGAGACTCACCAACGATTCTGTATTTTTCCATACTCATCTCATTCATTTAGCATTTAAGGTAAGATAATGATTATAATCCTTCAAAGGATATACTACAATTCTTCCAGTGTCTGACCTGCTGTGTAGGCGACTTGGGGTCCTTGGAGTGGTCCTCTGAGAATGGCACCGTTCCAACTGAAGATGAGGAACAACAGCAATTAGAACAATCTACTACTACTACTACTACTACTTCACCCCCACAAATTCCACATCATGCCTTTTCCTCAGCTACTTGAAGGAAGTAATCAGCCGTGGGTAAAAAGACACATAACCCTTACCCTTGTATGACACCGTTCAAAGTGAGAGCCAATTGGAAACCAAAACAATGTGATGGATGGATGGATGGTCAAGAAGCTGCTGATTACCATCCCTATTGTTTATTACCTGCAGGTGGCGGAGATGTGCTCAGCGCCAACTGTGTCAGAGTGGAGGCAGTCTGCCCAAGAGCTAAAATCAACACAAGGTCAACGGTCAGGATATAAAGTGCATTCAAGAATGTTCTGTGAACAGGGGTCACAAATTCAAGTCTAAAACATAAACTTCAAATTACACACACAAACGCAACATTTGTGCGTTTGTTTCATACATCTAATAAATGCAGCTAAAATATTTGCCAGGAAGTATACAATGATGCTTGTTTTTTCTTTCTGCACATAATGTTTTGATGTCACAATATTGACATATTTAGATAAGAGTTAAGAGAGATAGAGAGAGCTAAATAAAGAGATAGAAAAGTTGTATTAATTGATTGCAATAATGTAAACACACAAAGGCAAACCTAAGACAAAAGAAATGGTTGAAACGTTGTGTCGGGAGAATTGTGCATGTGTAACAGTGAGATATTCCATTGAGAGGACTGGGGAGCTAAATGAATGGTACCACAGCATGGCTTGGCTTCTAGAAGGAAAAGCCTATTAGTTATACAATGTTTTTGTGAGGGTAGGGGATTAACTCAGTCTTCTGTATGTAATTTGAGTTATGTTCTGCTTTAAATAAATGTAATTATTGTTTGTTTGATAAACCCTTTATGCAATAGCAGTGGCACTCTAGAGCACATTCTATCTATCTATATGAGACAGACGTACAGTAGTGCCGTTCATCAGTCTCTTCCTGGGTAGGTCCCCCCGAGCTCCGCCCCTCCTGTGGTACTGAACAGCCATTGGACACTTCCATGGCAACACCCTCATTCGCTACAGGCACCCCCTAAACAAACAAAGACAACCGAAAAGAAATAAAACAATAGTTATGCTTATGGAAACCTTGGTTTTACGGTCACTAAAACGACACTGACATCCTAGCTTTGTGCAATTAAAAAGCGTTCAGATGAAAACATGATAAGATTACCTGAGCAACAGCCGTCTCTTTTTCAGCTGCTACGTCACCCAATGGGTCACAGGACTTGACACCTGCAGAAATGAAAACCATACCCAAGGTCCACTGTTTCGATTACAAAATAGTGCTTACAAAAGCTGTTTATTGTATCTGTGTTCCGCTCTTTCTACTAACTCATCATCCAACTTCAAGACACAATCGTCATCTCAGTTCAAATGCAGGAAGAACATTTTATACGTCCATATAATATTAACAGTAATGATAAGGCTATTTAACTATTTAAATGTGCATTCCATAACATGGAAAAAGAAAATCATTACAAACATTCCACTTAAATAAAAGAGTGTTGACACGCTATGACAAAAAAAAACATTTCTAGAAGGAAGCAATTTTATAATTCTCCAATCTTGGTTTTTTTTCTACTCAGGAATAAAGTGTTTCTACCTGAGGAGGAGTCTTCTGACGTCCCCTCGTGTCCTCCTGGGCCAGTAGAGGGCGCTGCCCCACTTGGTGTATCAGAACCAGGCTGCGAGCTCTGGGTAGATACGGGCTGGATCTGTAGGATGTAGCACTCTGCTGCCGCCAGTGGGCGCCAAGTCACATGGATCATTTTCACGGTAGACTTGACGAGCAAGACCGCCTCTGGTACAGAGGGCCGATCTGGAAACACATTTTACGAAAAGAAAAAAATAAAGACAAGAAATCCCTTTTCATTTACTGCCATGAGACATACAAAGAAAATGTATAAACATTTCTATAAGCATGTAATATACAAAGTATTTCATCCCGCAGCAATCTAGTCAGGGTTATTGGCCAATATTTATTGGACAGTGCATCAGTTTCTTTACAGACGATGTTCCCAATGTCCTTTTTAGGAGTTGTTTAGTGAAGGTATTTATTGTAGCCATTCCACTTTGACAAAACATTTTTCTTTTATAGCCGTTTTCCCCTTAATCATTTGCAGGTGCAATACCAAATCCCAGCCCACATCAAATCAATTCAACATTTTTCATTGTTCAACCTACCCAACACCAGTCCATAATGACTTATGGACTGGTATAAAAGGGGGAATGCATGTCAATTACAGCCTGGCCCAGCCCACCCATCACTCACCGGTTTCCAGGTACCAGAGGTCTTTGCAGCACACCTGGTAGCTCCAGCTCTTGCGGTAGCCGTCGCGTCCGCTCCAGATGTACATCCTGGAGCCTATGGTGGTGGAGCAGTGGCCCGCCCTGGGTTTAGGTCCACCAGGGTGTGAATCCTCCAGCTCCAGGTGAGGGGCCTTGGAGTGGCCCTGGGCCTGCTCGTCTGGGCTCAGATCCTGCCAGCTCATGGCGTCTGGAACAGAGAGAGACTTGGATGGAAGAACTGCAAGCAGTGCAGCACACAACTCAAAGAAAGGAGGTGGAACAGGCTGCAAACAGAAAAGCTCCCTTCAGGATTTTTATAACAAGATGCCAACTTGCAGGTGACACCTAGAATGTTTGGGTGAGGTACATTGGCCTTTTGTAAACGTACATTTGTGAATATACATGTCAGTAATCTGAATTAATAAAATAAAAATGTACAAGGCATTTGTTACAACAAAAAGCACAACAAAGTGAATAGAACCAAATGCAGGAGACCTTCTACGGAGTACACTCACCTAAATTAAGCGCATGCAAAGAGTTTGTGCAAATCCACTCTGATCCTTTTGCTTTGGCTGTCTCAGAATATGGAACCCAGCCTCCAAAGATAAACATCCTGCACACAGAGACACCGACTAGGGGTTATAATACAGTATGTGTGCCTGTTTGTATTAATGTGAAACAATTCTGCCATATACTGAAAAACAGAGTTGTCACGAGAGCCAAAATGCATCCTTTACTTGTTTCCAATTATGTTGGCAGAGTGAAGACTTCTGGGTAGTGGACGGGGTCCCTTAGTTGCCGGCGACGACCACACCATAGAGTCTGAGAGATAAAGAAATGGGATGAGTAAAAGAAAATGCAACACAAATGACGCGTTCAATCTGCATTTTCCCATTGAGAACAACCCCAATTCAAAAACATATTAGTTGATAACCAGAGAGGGGCTACCGAGGTCCAGCTGCCAGAGGTCATCCAAGCGACTGCCTTGCATTCCTCCGAAGATGTAGAGCTTGGGGGAGCCCCGGCCAGCATAGGCCACGGCAGTGTGGGACTCCCGGGCCGTGGGCCTTCCTCCTTTGGTCTCGGGGATGCTCCAGCACCGGGCCCCCGAGGACGGCTGCAGGTCAAGTTGGTAGAAGTCATCCATGTACCTTAAGAGAGCATAACAAACAGCCTGGTTAGCCTGACGCGCATTGAGGAGGTCTTAAAGCTGCAGTAGGTAAGAATTGAGAGTTGTAAAGAAGGAGCGCAGAAAAGAGTGAGACTTTGAAGATAAACAACCCAAATAAACGGCCCCTGCCTCATTACGTTTCTCCACCACTGAGAAGTGTTGCATGCACGCACCTGTGGTGGAGCTATAATATGGCTGTCTGTGTGAACGTGATCGACAAGGCAAGAGGGATTTCCCCGAACCAATCGTGGTTCGAGGTACCACTCACGGCTCATCGAAAAGAGCCAACAGAAATGAGCAGGGAGCAGTCTAAAATCGTCAACGAGAACAGATGTATTTTCAGAGTATTCACTCGCCAATAGCAGATGGATGGCTATGTCATTTATAACAAATGTTATATTACATCGTACCTACAGCATCTTTAATTAAGGATGGCATGGTAGCACCAAATTCCACAGTTTATTGTAAATGTTCTCTGTGTCTATGTACAATTTTGCACTAAGGTACGAATATTGAGTTTATTTTTTATAGGTGTTACCCTGTGATGAACTAGTGTCCCACTCTCTGGCTATGAGGTGACACCCTTCGAATATAATATGTGCTTTAGCGGGTCAAAAGAAATGCTGAACCGTTGTACATATAATGATCACCATGATACTTTGACTAACAACTCAATGATGATAACATAAATATGTGTACTATGATTAATCATGGCTGCTGTATATAAAAACACATACATACTATAGTTTTTTTTTTTGTCAGGGCAGAAAAGTGCCCAACCCTCATGGTTGGGCACTTTTACAAAATGCCAAAGGTAGTTGCAGTGGTCAGACATGTCATTTCGATACAAAACGACGGTTAATTTAATATATAGATATATATATATATATATATATACCGTGGTATGTTTCCATTGGGGTCCTCACTGTCGTTCACCAGTCCTCCAAATAGATAGCAGCGGTTTCCAACCAGTGTGAAACTGTGGGCAATCCGGGCACAAGGAGGCAGGCCGTTTGCAGGAGGTCTGGGTCTTAGTTTCTTCCAGAGCCAGCGACTGGCCTGCGAGTACATTGTCATTGATGGAAGGCATTGTTGTCTTCAAAACACATCTGTGGGTAAATGCAACAATACACGTGCGTAGGGAAAAGTGTGACTTTACCTGTAATTCATAGAGGCTGTTGGTGTACTTGCCAAACTCCACCATACCACCAAACACCAGGATGCGTGTGCCCTCACACACGAAGCCATGGGCAGCGCAGCCGGGCGGTATGTCCCCCCGCACCGCCGGTAGAAACCACTGTTTGGTCACTAGTAGTAGACAACCGCACAAGTTGTAACTTCCAGAATACATCATAGCACAAATAAAAACGAGCAATTTACTAACATGACTACTACGTTTTGTTATACATATTAGTGTTTGGCCACCACACGTAGTCTTTCTCAAGGAATGAAATTGACAATTTAGCTTGATTCGAGGCTAAAAACATTAGCATGCTACCGTTAGCTCGCTGTAGCATTGGATCAGCTAGCCATAGCTTACCCGTGTTGTAAACATGGAGGTCCTCCGCTATGCCCTCGTTTCCACCTCCGAAAATTATTATGAGTTCACGAATGGCCGCTGCTCGGTGTCCGTGTCGTGAGCGCGGTGTTACTCCCGAACATGACTGAACTTTTCTCCACAACGGCGTCTCTGTTGCACCAGTCATTGTCCCGTCAACAGAAGCCCAGATAGTAACATGCAGGCTGAGAGATGGTCCTGAATTGTAGCGTTATCCTGGTCTACCGGAATACAATTTCCGGTCTCTTACTTTCTATGAGCGGTGGAAGCCAGTTAACAGTCTACGGAGCGAGAAGAATAAGAATAAGATAATAAAAAAAAGAACGACAACAATGACCTATTAATAAATACGGAGATTTGACCACAAATTTGAAAAAGCAATATCCGAAACATGCAACAGAAACGGATATCCCCCTATCGAAAGTCCCGCCTTCTCACTCGCCGCCAAACCGATGTAAATGAAAGTCCCGCCCTCTCTCTCGCCAATAACGCCCAGTTTGAGCGTCCCGTTCCAGGCGTTCCGGCGTGAGACGAGAACGCCTGGGAACGAGATTAGATAGTACGTGAAGTTTGCCGCTGTTGACGTTTCAAAGAAGTGGGCGGGGCCGAG